>CM034473.1:9231067-9468567 GCA_019925255.1 Litchi chinensis | reverse complement strand
GCATCTTCCTTCATGATAATATCTGTTTGTAAGATTTTTAAAGCATCCTGCAACAGCTCCTGAGACCAGCTCTTCCCTATCATAAATTCTTTTGTTTTTTTAGCAGACAGAGAGAGAGGAGCCACCCCGCCATAAGCAATTGATGCATCTGAAACAACCCATTCTTCACCTTTTTCCTCAAGATAAACACGCATCCCAGCATTTACAATTGCAATATCATCCTCCCTTCTATGAGCCTGCTTAAATTCTTTTACATACTCAAAAGGCCTTGTCCATGGTAAGAATACTGAAAGTAAAATTTCATCAGTGGCTAGATCCACCTTACGATAACCCAAGAAGAACTCTTCAGCCGGCGTTGTTCTAATGCTTCCTTTGCAGTCAATGATTCGAAATTTTGCACCTGAAACCATCCAGAGAGGATTCAAGTCTGATATTGGACTGGCTGTACAAATATTCCCTCCAACAGATGCAACATTCTTTATCTGTGTGCCAGCAAACCATTTTAATTGCTCAACAAAAGCCTTGCATGATGATGTTTCATGTTCAGCACGCTCCTTTACAACCTTTCTAAGAGTATTCAAGAGTTCAGTCAGTCTTAGAGCAGCACCTATCTCCAAACCATCATCATTGATAGTTAATACATTGAGTTCAGGTACATGCGTAACAGAGATCAAAACCGGGTAATTCATTCTCTTCAACCTCACCTCAATTCCAACCTCAGTATTCCCAACCAACAATTTTGCATGTGAGTATTTTGCTTTTAAATCAAGTACATGTTGAAGTTGTAAGGGCCGAAACCACTTAAGCCCCCCAAATCCATTCAAACTCAAAGGATGTAATTTTCTCAACAACAACTCTGGAGGAAAAATAAGTTCTTTTTCCGTATATGTGCTTCCATGTATTTCACTGTAAGAGACAGGTTTATAACTGTTGCCACAGGTTACACGTTCTCGACAGGTGTCCATATCACTTGCAATTTTTTGTCCGCATGAACAAGGCTTACCCATTGAAGGGCACACAAATTCACCATCATTAAGACTTAGTGAAGATATATTGGTGTACAATCCATCATTCGTTTTAGAAAAGACACGAAATGCATCAACAATTGGTCTATACCCTGTGCAGCGACACAAATTTCCAGAGAGGGATTCTTCGATGAGCTCTTCCGTAGGCAGCGTCTGACTTGACCTTAATAACGCATACAATGACATAATAAATCCAGGAGTGCAAAATCCACACTGGGACCCATGAGCACGAGCCAATGTTTCCTGCAGAATAGGATGAACACAGTCAGCACCTCAACAAATAGAAAAAAAGAAAGAAAGAGGGAAAATAAACCTGATTCAGCTAATAAGATCTCCAGAGTTAGTAGCTCTAAATCCAAGGCAGTAGCAATTATAACCATTACAACAAAAACAATTAGCAATATCAAGTGAAAAGGCATGAAAAGTATCATATATTACTTGAATTGGGTGCAATCCATGTTTACGGTTTCCAACTCCCTCCACTGTAATCACGTGCATCCCTTCTACAGAATACAAGGGAGCCAAGCATGCATTGACAGCATAATGCCTGAAATAAGTTTTCCATTATTATATTCTCATGTTGATTCTAAAACAGTAGAATTTACAAGAGAATGGGGGAGAGAAGGAGAACTCACACACATTTCTTCAGCCTTTTGTCATAATGAGAAATCATCACAGTACAAGCCCCACAACCACCTTCACCGCAGCCAAGTTTTGTCCCGGTCAGACCAATATCTATACAACCAGAAAGAATACAAACACAAATTCTGCTACATTAATTAAGCATCAAAAAGAGACTGAAGACATAAAATTAGGATTCGTAGTGAAATTAAAAGTAAAACATAAATTGTAGTTCCACAGTTCCAGGCCTAGTAAAGAATACTTAAACCTGACTACATATTTTTAAGACACAACTAAGTTAAGTAAGGTGATTAAAACTTTCTTTTTCTTCAATTCAACAGACCTAAAGTTTAAGATTCATGAACCCATTGTTTAATTTATGAAAAAAAAAATACACATGCAAGTAGAAAAAGAATCTTAAAATGAGCTCCACAAATACTTTGCTAAGTTGAGTTAGTTCAAGATTCAAAACCTAAATTCCATAACTAAATTAATAATGTTTTTTTCATAGAAGAATCCTGGAACCAATCAGAGCTATATTCATCATTCTTAATGTAAACCAATAACAAATACCAGTTACCCTTTGGCAGGCTAGATGAACTTAATCAGGTAAGCCGAGACTGAAAACAAACATCACAATAAAACCACAAGGTAATAAGGATGCAAATTACAAATTTCAAAAATCTGCCGTTTGGTCATAGAGAAAACTCAAAGAAGGACTACAAACACAAAAATTTAGGCCTAAACCAAATATATACTTGTTTCTGGTGAACTAGATCAATTACATACTTCCCCTAGCTTTCCACTCAGTTCTCTACTAAAGACAGCATGATTGTGATCTTAGCAGAAGTCACATGGCTTCATAGTTTCTTATTCTATCCCTTTATTTCAATCAACAAGACTATTAACCATTTATTTATTGATTATCTCCTTCTTTGAAGAAAATGAAAAGTCCAAAAACTTTTATCTCCCTCTTTCATCTCCCTAATATCTTCTCAATCGCCATAATCACTTGATGAAACTGATCTAGATCACAAATACCATGAACCTTCACTCAAAACTTAACTAAGAAAATTCAACATGGAAACAAAACAAATTCCACAAACTCAGTCCAACCCAAAACGCAACTAACAATAATAAAGTTTGATGATCAGTCCCCAACAACACAGAACTCAACTAAGCTAAAAATTTCTAGTCAACCAAACAAAAACTTGCCATAAAGAATAGAAAGATTTTACCTCTAAGATACTCAAGAAGAGTCAAGTGAGCAAAGCCATCAGGCAACACTCTACGAACCCCATTAACATACAAGATGGCCTCCTTGCTCCACTCCTCTCCGAATTGATCCATTTCTTCTTCGTTTTTCACTGACCCCATCTCTGATGTACCTCAACAACTCAAAAGCAAAAATACCCAGAATCAGATACAATCAGATAGCGCATAATGGAAAACCAATACAGGAGCTTTTTATTTGCAGAAGCTGCGCAGGGGATGTAATATAATATAACGTAATGATGCTGTTTTTTTGTTGGGAAAGTAAAAATATTGGATTCATGACAAACTTGCCGAAATGGAAAGACAATGAAAATGACTGCATAAGTTTGAAAAGATGATGCCAAATCTTATTTTACTGTTTCTTTTTTCTTTAAATTAACAGGTAAGGACAATATCATTATGTCACAAAAGCCAGTTGTACATTATTTTAATTTTAGCCTCTGTCCTCGCAAAGATTTTCTTGTGTGTATATGCATATAAAAAAGTAACGCTGCAGCATATGGCTCTGGCTGCCGATGACATCCAACCCATAAGAGTTTAATACATTTAAATCAGATGTTCATAATTCGATCTGTATCTAAGGTTCTTAAGTTAAAAATCAAATAAATAAATAAGGTTATATATTCAAAAATTTTTATCAAAACTCATTGTCTAAATAATGAGATAAGTTTACGTTCAAATAATATGACAAGTTTATGTGTAATTATCACATCATCAATACATCATTATATAAATAATGTGATAACTACAAATCAGTTTGTAACATTATTTTGACAAAATCTTTTAACTAATTTTTGAGAAGTACAACATTATATATATATATATATATAAACATATATGTTACGGGTTTTTTTAAGGACTATTAATTATAACCAAATGAGATCCATTCAAATTGAGTGTTTGTTTTCTAAAAAAAGATAATAATAATAATAATAATAAAGAAATAGAGTGTTTGTATTTATGGTTGTGAAATATTTTTTTAAATAAAAATTTTAATATATATGTATATAACCAAATAATAATAATAAAAAAGCTAGGTGTGAATTAAAATTTATTCTTATAATATCAAGAGACATTTAATCTTATCATAAATTGTATAGCTCTCTATATATGCTAGTATATAGGTAATTAGGTATAATATACAAGCTCACACACAAAATAGTGAATGAATAATGTTGAATTCCCAAAATTTTACCCAAATTTCTTACCACAAATGATGTGAAAAGAATGTTTGTAATAACCATATTAATTATAAAATGATATATTAATGATGTAATGGTTACAAATAAGCTTGCAATATTATTTAAGTAATAAATTTGAATAAAAGTTTGGATAATACAACATTATTTATAGTGAATATGAATGTGCTATAAAGAATATTACTACTAAAATATCTAAATTATTCTTTTACCTTATTTTATTGCAAAGTATCACATTGTTACCTTACTTTATTGTAAACTAATATAATAAAGTCAAAACTATATAAAGTAGTTACCTTATTTCATTTTGATAAATGATCCAATTCAATAAATTGTGGAAAGTAAACCCAACCAATCAAGTTCAAGACTGAATGGTTAACGTAATTATTACTAATTTTCTTTGTTTTTTTTAGAATGAAGAAATTATTACTAATCATACATACATACATACATACATACATACATATATATATATATATATATATATCACTATGTTACTTTATTTTATATTAAATTATGATAGTAGTTACCTAATTTATGGTGGACATCAATTGTTACTTTATTTCGTAATAAATTTAAATTATGATTGTAGTATCTTATTTTATTAACGCCAATGATCAAGTGGTGGGTTATATCTTTCTACATTAAATCAAATTTGTAATAATTTAAAAAATGAAATAAAATAATTATCATTTAGTTAATTAATCCTTGGATATATAAGAAAAAAACAATTATGTATGAAGCTAATTAAAATTTTTCAACATCAAAGGGTAGTTTGGTGGTAGAAAGATTTCATTCAACCTAACAATATTCTATGCTCAAATGGTCTCTCAAAAAAAAAATGCTAATATCAAAATTCTCCAATAATATAAATTTTAATAAATAATCGTCCTAATATTTGTTAATTTAATAAAAAATTTATTAATTATATTTAACCAGTTTTATAAACTCATTAGGATGCACATATTGCTACCTGGAAATTTGATTTCCACACTTAAATTATTAACACACCCATTCATTAAGTTTAAAAATTTACATGTAGACAATCTCTCAATAGGAATAATTGAGCATCTCCTATGATCCTAAGAAGTTAAGAGTTCAAATCTTATCTTTATAGAATATGTGAGTAGTTTTTTTATGAATTTAGTCTCCTTCCTCCACCCAAAAAATTTTAAAAAAATAAATAAAAATTTACATATTATATAAGCACTCGACAATATGTCAATAATAACCTTATACAAACAAAATTAATTAAGTTCTTCTAATACAAACTTTCTGTTTTTACTATTTGTTTTTATTTCCCTTAGGCAGAAATTCTTAACCCTAACCCTAACCTTAACTTTACAGTTTATTAAGAAGAAGAATAAGCATCCATAGTTGAAGGTTAAAGCCAGCAAATTTGCTATCAAGAATAAAACTTTATTTTCTTTTGAGGTTGGACTTTACTTTTTATATGAATGAAAAATAAAAGTTTGAAAAAAATAATGTTTTGCATTTTAGAAGATTTAAAGGGTCATTTGATATATTTAAAGATTCATAATTCTTTTTTTTTTTTTTATGTTTTCTTTAGAAACATTTGTGGAATTTGTTTGTTTTACTTTCGTCTTAGTTAAAAATGAAAATTGTTTTGAATTGTCAAAGTCATATATATACATATATATATATATATAGTAATTCTAACATCACTATCTTCTAACTTCAAAAACGTTAAGACTTAACAATCTCAACTATAGATTAAATCTAATGGAAAGAAAAAGAGAAGATAAAAATGAAAATAAGTAATTATATTATATTAGAGTAATAAATTTCCTAATTTATCTGTCCATTAGTGTTTGTCAAAATGATCCACTGAAGTGAATTAGGAATTTTATTATTCTAATATAACATAATTATTTATTTCCATTTATTTTTTCTCTTTTTCTATTCATTAGATCTAATCTATGATTGAGATTGTTTGATGTTAACCATTTTAAAGATAAAATATATTAATGATAGAATTACTATATATATAGTGATTTTACTATTAGTGCCTCGTAACTTTAAAATGTTATAACAAACTAATTCAATTCATCTATTGTATTTTTTTTCCTAAAACAAATTCTCTCTCTTATTTAATTTAAATGCAATAAATGTACTTAATTAGTTCGTCATAACTCTTTAAAGTTAGAAAGTATTAATAGTAAAATTACTTATATATATAATTTGTATTTGTCCTTACTTATAATTTTTAAGGGATAATTTTATCATATAAATTTACTCAAAAAAGGATGTTCGAATTATTTTCATGTATGGTAATAAACCAACCCACTTGATTATTTTTGACCAATTTTGGAAGTACAAAAATACCCTTATTATAATTTTTAAGCATTGAACACGTATCAAGAAACACTAGTCAAGACTATGAAATTAGAATTTGGGCCCATTTATTATCCTAGTCAAACAAGATTTCAAAAGCCTATTATGTCCAACTCAGAATTTCAACCTCTCTTTTTAAATTTTTTATATTACTAAATAATATTTAAATGATTTATTATAATAAAATAATGATATGTTTATTATAAATGTTGTTATAAAATAATAATTTAATATCAATTGAAAGTAAATTAATATATTTAATTTTCTATTTTGTCTTGTTCTAATTTTTCTTTATATTAAATATATTTAAAAATTAATTTATTTTAAAAAATGAATTTAATTCAATATTAAATTAATTTAGTCATATCCAGGTTAATGTTAAATTTAAGTGATATTTGTAAAAAAAACCCCCTGAGAAGTAAAATAATAAGAAAATACCCCCACTTTTTTTTTATTAGGGAAACTACCTCCCACCGTTAAAATCCGTACAAACCGTTAGAGATTTCCATCCACAATTATTAAAAGTCCAAAATACACTCAGTTTGGGGGTGTATTTTCAATATTTTTTTGCTTTTCAGGAAGGTTTTTTTATAATATTCCTCTCATCAACTTATCAAAACTGATGGCATTTTGGACTTTTAACAATTGTGGATGGAAATCTCTAACGGTTTGTACTGATTTTAACAGTGGAGGATAGTTTCCCTAATAAAAAAAAGTGAGGGTATTTTCTTATTATTTTGCTTCTCAGGGGGTTTTTTACAAATATCCCTAAATTTAATTCAACATTAATTAAACAATCAAAGTTAAAGAGGTTCTCACACGAATCAAATCAATGGCGGTGGGCAAGATCTCGAATAGGAATCAAATCAGTGGTAGCAATCGAAGGCTGAAATAGTGGCTATACCAGCTAAGTTGAAGATCAATTATAAGATATGAATATTGGCTTCGAACAATGGTAGAGGTGACGATGTATGAGGAACTGAAGTGAAAATCGGTGACAAAGGGTGAAGAACAGCAACTGGGAAGAAAATGAGGAAAAACACAGGTTGATGACGTGAAGAACAGGGGCAAAGGGTAAAGAACACGCTCTAAAGTCTGAAGAAGAAGAAGTGAAGTGAATTGAGGTGGCTAGGGTTGTGTTTGAGTACGTTTATATCCTAACTATATAAAACACACCAAGATGTCTACAACAATGGCTTTATTCAAGCATAAAGTCACACATGAATTATCTGATAATGGTTTTGATGATTTGCTTAAGATAATTCATGACATGTTTCCATTAGAAAAAACACTTCCTAATTCTTTTTATTCCATAAAGAAACTGCTGAAAACATTTTATCTTAGGTATGAAAAAATTCATGCTTACATTAATGATTGTTGTCTTTTTCGAAAAGAATACAAGAATGACTAAGAATGCTTTAAGTGTCATGCATTTAAATGGAAAGTTAATGATCAAACTAAAAAGGTTTAACATGGCATTCCTACAAAAGACCTATGTTATTTCTCAATAAAACCAAGACTTAGGAGGATGTATGGAATAACTCAGATGACTGAAGATTTAAGGTGACACAATTCTCATAATATTGAAGATATAAAATTGAGACATTTGGTTGATTCAGTAGCAGGGAAGACAATTAATCATAAATGGCATTCTTTTGCTTACGATCCTCAAAATATTAAATTTGGTATATTTACTGATGGATTTAATTCTTTTCAAGATCCTCACTCCAAGTATAGTTGTTAGCCGGTCATTTTAGCTATGTATAACTTTCCTCCATTGTTATGCATGTCTAAGAAGAATTTAATGTTGACATTACTTATTTCTGGCCTAAATAACTAGATAATGATATTGATATTTATTTCGCTCCACTTATAAAGGACTTAAAGGAAATGTGGACTATATGATGCATATAGTGAGCTAACATTTAACTTAAATGCAATTTTGATATGGATAATTAATGATTTTCCGGCTTATGGAAACCTATCTAGCTGACCCTGCAAAAGGAAGATGTGCTCATCCAATTCATCGTGAAAACACTTGTTCGAAATGGTTAAAACATAGTAAAACATTTTCAAACATGGGTTATAAACGGTTTCTTGCTATAAATCATCCATTTCAATTAAAATGAGCATGGTTCTATAAAAACATGAACAAAGTCACAAGCCAAAGATATCAAGTAGAGAAGAGATTTATGAAGAAGTTGATGAAGTTGTTAATGATTGGGGAAATAGGAAGGCTACACAAAAAAGAAAGGGATTCAAAATGCAAAATTATGGAAGAAAAAGTCTATATTCTTTCAATTATCATATTAGAAGATATTTACCATATTTTAATTTACACAATTGTCTTCATAATTAAATAACAAGTTTCTATTTTTTATTTTTATTAATTTTGACAATTAAATTGTGTAGGACATACTTGTTCGATACAACTTGAATGTGACGCATGTTGAAAAAAATATTTGTGATAGCATTGTTGATACGCTTTTGGATTTTAAAGAAAAATCAAATGATGGACTTAATTTCTTTCTAGACTTAAAAAACATATAAATTAGAAAGGAATTGCATCTTCAAAGTAGAGGCAATGCATTTTACTTACTAGTTGTATCACAGACACTTTTAGAGGTAAAGAAAAAAATGTTTTGTAGAAGACTTGTTAATATGAAGTTACTAGATGGTTATAGTTTTAATATTGGGTCTTGTGCGTTAGTTGAAGATTGTAAGGTAATTGGGCTCAAATCTCATGATTGTCATATTTTAATACAACAATTTTTACCAATTGCATTTAGAGGCTTTTACCAAATGGTCCTAAAATTGTAATTTTTCGATTATGTTCATTTTTTAATGAATTATGTAATAAATTCAACAAATGGAAGAAGAAGTTGTTAAGACTTTGTGCATGTTGGAAAGGTTCTTCTTACCATCATTCTTTGATATTATCATTCACCTCACAATTCACTTAGGACGAGGAGCACAACTTTTGTCGATCCGTATAATTTTGTTGGATGTACTCATTTAAGAGGTCAGTCACAGAAATAGATTGTTTCAAACTTTTAATTATTTTACATTTATAAAAAATATTTATAACTTGATTTCTTATTTATAAGTTTATGAAAGTACTAAAGGGATATGTTAGAAATAGCTTACATCTTGAGGGGTGTATAGCTGAACAATATCTTGTTAAAGAGTACACACTGTTTTGTAGCAAGTATATCAAACAAGAATTTGAAGTATAAATCCAACATGAACACAACCAAGAATTTGAGAATGACTTATTGTTTGGAGGGTGTGCAATTAGTGTTGGCAAGTCTATAATTCTCTAGGCTAAAATTTTACACATTGCTCACCATTACATCTTGTTTAATAGTTTAGAGGTTCAACCTTTTTTGGAGAACAATTTTAGCAAGTTTTTGCATTATTAATTACTTTAAGTTAATGAAATTTATTCATATACTTAAATAATTTCTTTGATTATTAAAATGCACTTGGAAGAATTTAAAAGTTTGGATAGACAACTTGCAAGGAATAATGAATGGTTATAGAACCAACACATGAAAACATTTAGTACATCGTTAAGAGAGAAGGTTGGTAAATCCTTCACTTAAGATATTTGGTATATATTATAAAATGTTTTTCAAATTAAATTTCTTACTATTTACTATTATATTGTACAGGTTAATGCTCAAACAAGATGCAAAAAAGCATGTATATTTAATACTTTGAAATGGCTGGCACTTGGACCTCATGAGGTTGCCACATCATAAAATGGATATATTATAAATGGTCTTCGATTTCACACCAAAGAGGTGGAGAAGAGTAGACAAAATAGTGGAGTTTCAATATAAGTATCCACAATGTGTAGATCTAATGCAAGAGATCAAACACCAATCATTGGACAAGTGACCTATTATGAAGTTTTGGAATATATCTTAGTGCTTGACTATCATATGTTTGAAGTCTCACTTTTTAGGTGTTCATAGGCAAATGTTGTCAATGACATAAAACATGAGGATGATTTTGTTTTGGTTAATCTCTATGAAGGACAAAACCAATTTGAAAAAGATCCATTCATTTTTGCTTCAAAAGCTAAACAAGTGTTCTATTGTAGAGAAAATGAAATATCACCTTGGTATTTTCTAGCGAAAGCACCAATAAGAGGTTATCTTGCATTGGAAACTTATGATAAGACTTTATATGTGTCATACATACCAAATAATTTAGGTGCTCTCGGGATGAACAATGATCATGACAATGAAACATATGCAAGAGTTGATGTAGAAGGAACCTTATAAGATAATTAAACTTATTTTTGTAATAAGATTTGTTTTGTTATGTTTTTATTACTTTATTACGAAATTTTAAATTATATGTAAGATTATTTGTTATGTTGAATTCATTAAGTGATGTTTGTTGGCATAAAGATTTATAATTGATTGTGATTACATGCACAATTTCTATATATAAGAAAGAAGCAACTTATCGCTGAAAGACAAGCATGACAGAGTAAGTAGCATTATTCATCTAACTTTTATTTTAACTATTGATTTCGATATTTTATGATATATTTGTTAATGTAATTTTTGTGTTTTGTTATTAAAAGTCTTCAAAAAAAAAAAAAAAATCTGTAAAAAGAATTATAAAGGAAGAGGTCGTTTGTTTGTTTTTTTTTTTTTTTTTTAAAGACTGAACAATGTTACCAAAGACTAAAGAATGAATAATTACTGAAACCTGAAATTTAAATAACATGTTTGTATTTTTTTTTTCTTTTACCTCTGAATATATTATAAACTTGTTTGTTTTTTAAATTTAAAATTGTCTAAAAGTTAGTAAATTGAGATTTATGTCTTCTTTACTATTTGTTGTTATATAATTTTAATTAATTTAATGCAAACATTTGAAAATAAATAGTTTAATAAAATTTAAAATATTTTTTATGTACATATTAATAATATTTTATTCATAATTAAAATATTATTAAAAAATATAGTAGTATTAACCATATTTATATATATTTAAATATATTAATACATTTAAGAAAATAACTAAAAACATGAATGTTTAAATTGTAAATTAAAATATATTAGTTTAATTCCAAGATAATTTGAGATGAGATATATTTGGATTTTACTTTTTAAATATATATTTTTTGTAAGTATCAAGTCAAAAATAAAATAAAATAAAATAAAAATTTGAGTAATATAAAATTAGTATGAATTTGAAATTATGTTATTTTGGGATGATAGATTTGGAATAAAAACTTTTAAATGTCATTAAATGATTTGTAATTAAGTGAAAAGTTAAAAATTCTTATTTAATTTTTTCAATTGTCTTTTTTTATAGTTTTAAGTGATTTGATCACTTAAAAAAACAAACAAAATAACTTAATAGATGCAATTCAGCATTGTTAAATCTTAAATGGAAAAAACAAATGATCTCGAAGATAAGCAATCTTTGCTTCAACAAGGCAAAATAGAAATCATGGGATAACCATCTCAGTTAAAGAGCAAAATTCAAGGATTGAAGGTTAAAGTGGTACAAACACCCTAAATGAGCAAAGTGGTACATAAGTTAGTCAAACCAATGATAATGCAAAGCAACGTGGATCTACTCATATGGCCAAATTGAAAGGCAAAGAACCGATGAAAGTAGATGTTAATATGCACGATCAAACAATTGATGGGTCATCAATTACCCTTTCATCCTATATTGTAACTATTATGAGAGAGCATGTACCTGTTACACTTTCAAGTTGAAAACAACTTGATAATCAAACGAAAGAAATATTGTGGTAATCTCTTTTGGTACATACTTTTATAAGTCTATGTTTATAATCATATTTCTAAAGTTCAAACTTTGAAAATGTCGATTTAATTAGAATTGAAATGTGTAATATATAGCAATAGTTCAATCTCTTAGATTGTCATAAAGACTACATATTTAAAAGATGGATGCTCCTTGGAAATTGTACAAGTGTAGAATTACTAAAAATGTTAGGAAAGCAAATGCAAAACCTCAAAGAAAACATGAATTAAAGTCAATTAAACCGAAGAACATTAGAAATGAAGAAGAATGGAAAAAAATTGTTAATAAGAGAACATCTACTGCATTTAAAGTAAGTAGTACTTGAAGTATTCAAAATTGATCTCTTCATTTATATGTGCTTGTGTTTTTGTAATTATTATGTTTGACAATACTTGCTTTGGTTGTTATATGCAAAGAACAAGCAATTTCGTGATATGAGTCTACGTCAACAATTCCAGTACATAATAGGTCGAACAGGTTATGCTCATTTGCAACATATGATGGTTAGATTTTCTCATTATTACACTTTTAGGATTAAATTGCAATAAAATTGATCAGTCTTGTTTAAAGCGGACAATAGAGAAGAAATTTTGTGTTGTTGAAAAGCAAGCTGATGTTGAAGGTAAAAACCCAAGTATCGTAACAAGAGTTGATATTTGGATAAGATGACGTCAAAGAAAGTAGGGCACATTTGTTAGTGACGCTATACAAAATGTTTTGATAAGATATAGTTTCAATAATTTTGTTCTCTCTCTCTCTCTTTCTCTCTTTAAGTTTTTAATCTTTTAATTGATTTATATAGCAATTAGAATGAAATTGAGGAGTTGCACACATCAAAATGTCCTCCAATGATAACGACGTGAATGCAGATACCATTGCAAGAATATTAGAAAAAGAGAAACGTGACCAAGTGAGAGGTCTTAGATCTAGAGCCACTTCATATGAATAGATGCACAAATTCATTTCAGGTAAAAAAAAAAAAATGGAATTATTAGAAAATGAAGTGGCAAATCTCAAAAAGATTGTGGCTATGGTTATGAAACAAAATCAGAAAGTATGCATTTTCAATCTTATTTTATAATAGATATATACTTATTAGAATATATGTTTTACTAAAAACATTTTCTATTATTGTTTTCTTTAGCTATTGAATAAATGTGCAATGGGGTCTATTGAGTGCACTCCTTCTCATGAATATACTCAAGTCAATAGTCCTAAATATTTTTGTTTTAGTCATTGCATTTTTTTAGTTAGCATTAATTTATTTTATTTATTATTACAGTCACAATATGGAAGTGTTCCCATGACGTAAAGTAATTTGCAATCGGAGAATGCAAAATGTCACATCTTACATTGGTATCCAAATGAAGATGAAGATAAAGTTGTTGCAGAAGGGATGATTTCATCAATAGACCCTTCAGTTACAATCCATAATATGCCTCTTGGAAGAGGTTATTGGAGAGTTTGGGTAGATTTGGTATTTGAAGATATAAATTAAGCTACATAGACCAACCGATGAGCATAAACATTAAGTCAAGTGTTGGAAGTATAGTTGCTTGGATCAAAGAATGCATCAAGTTGGTGTAAAAAAAGGTAGATTTGAAGCTTTTAGGGTTTTTCAGTTACTTGATTTCTTTTTGATTCATTAACATTAGATTGACATGAGTTGTGACATTAGATTTGATTTAAACAAGTTTTAGATATTTTATGAAAGCATTGTAATTATGATGTTATTATGAAAGTAATGTTAACATTATATATGATTATATGAATGAAATTTCAGTTTGCAAATATAGGTTTCATAATTGGTCTCCAAAAGTATAGTTGAATATTTTGTATAAATTGGAAAAATTATTAGTATTAAGGAACAAAAAAAAGGAAAAGCAAAGGATAATTAGTAACATGCATTAATGTTGCTATAAATGACTTATGGCAATGTGTAGGCAACATTGTCTTGAGCATCAATGACAATGTGGACTTAATGTTGCCCTAAGATCAATAGTAATATGAATTTGACATTACCGTAATTGGCCTATGGCAACATGCATATGAGGTTGCCTTAATAGTCAATAACAACGTGTATATCATGTTACCTTCCACATCTATGGCAACGTCCAGTCAATGTTGCCATAGACATCTATGGCAACATACGTTGCACGTTTCTATAACCTATTGTAACATGCAGTATGCATTGTCTATGGCTACATAAGTTGCATGTTTCTATAACCTATCGTAACATGCAGTATGCGTTGTCATAAGACCTAAGACAACGTGCATCACATGTTGCCAAAGCCCTTCAATACTACGACAATATGCTCATTAACAACGTGCAGCCACATGTTGCAAAAAGCTATGACAACATATTTTGCATGTTATCATAGGCCTAATTTCTTGTAGTGAGTGGAAGCGATATTAAAGTCGAAGATGGGTTTACACTAATTAATCTTCGTCCACGTGTGAATAGATTTTATAGAAATCCTTTAATTCTAGCTCCATAAGGAACATAAATGTTTTACACTAGAGAAAATGATACATGTAATTGATATGGTGCCTTAAAAGTACCTCTATAAAGATTTCATGATCTAGAAAAGTTTGATAAGAACGTTTATATGTGTACTTTCAAGGGGAGTGTTATAAATTTATGGAGTTATTACCACTTTTTTTTTGGAAATATTCTTGACTTTGTTATTTCATTATAGAAATAACCTATTTTGTTGTTATTTCATTATGAAAATAATTCTCCCAACTTACTTATATATATATATATATATACTTGTTTTGTAATCATTCAAGATGTCATATAGATCGGAGCAAATTCTTACTTTCTCTCTTATTTTTCTCATTCTCTCTTATTTTGATTAATATTCTATATTCATTGTTTTTAAGTCTTACTTTATAATAATTTTAATGTATTCATTAATAATTTTTTTATTATTTATAATTTTTTAAGGATATAATAGGGATTTTATATGTTGTTTAAAGGGTAAATTTGACTTTTCAATTTTTCAGTTTTAATAGTGATAACATAAGAGAGTTAGAAGGGGGTTTCTAGATAAGAGTTTAAAATCGGTGTGTTTTGTCATTGTTTTAAAAAATGAGGGGAATGTCAATATGTTCCGTATTGCATGTGATGTGACGTAATGAGTAGAATGCTAATAGTTTTGTCAAATGCCCAAATTATTCGTGTTCTTGGCCCCGCATATTATCCCATAGCGCCACATGCCTAGCCAATAACATCCTAAGAATAGTTTATGCACCGAGAAACTGTGAGCATTACATTTAAGCCATGTGCATCCACATGCAGATCAGATGTAGATATGCTAGCAAATTACGATATGGTTTAGTTTTGTTCTGAGAGAAAAAAAAAATCATATTTCCTATTACTTACGAACTCCCGATTAATTTATTCCAACTCTTAAATATCCTTTATAACAATAATTCAATTTTTACTTTCAATTAGAATTTCCATTCTTATTCTGTATAAATAAGAAAAATATTTTAATGAGCTAGACACAAAATATTTTATACTCATCATGAAATATGAATAATCAATCATGTGTCTATGTCAAACCCGAATGCATTGAAATTATTATTCTAAATATTATTAGTGTGTTTATGTCGTAAATTATGATAGTTTCGTTGGAGAATAGAAAAATAAAGTTTCACTCGATATAATAAATATTACAAATAACATCAAATGATGCAGCAAAGAAATATAGAAAACTTGAACAAAGAACTTACTTGAATTGGATGAAGATAGTGGCTTGCAATTGTATTGCAATGTCTTAAAAATAATATTCTACCCCTTACTTGTGCAGTTGTGCTTGAAGGTCAATGGCGGTTGTCTCGTAGGATTCAACTATACAAGATCTTAGTTCTTAACACATAAACCAAGAACCCACAAAATCAATGTTTGTGGTCGAGAGCTTTAGTATGCAGAAATTGTGATGACATTTGACAGAGATTAATTTTATGAGGAAAACGTTAGTTATTTCCTCGTGTAACTACATATTTATATGGCCATGTAAATATCCTCTTACATAGGTGATGTCTTGTTGGAAAGAAATTAGTAACAATTGAATGGGGTGCGAAGAGTTATGACTCTTCACTCAAAAAAATCAAATTTTTTTTCTGGAAGTCCATACCGCAACCTGGTGCTCACACCTCTAGGTTGTAGTTATTTCTGTCAAGGAGACTTACTCATCCGGGACCAGGTAACCTCGACCTCAAGTCGCGCTTCTTAATAGCAATAAACATTGGTTGTTCGACCAGTGTTCTCGACGAGGATGCAGTGTTCGTGCCTACTGGTCCCGTCATGCACCGGTTACACAACCAGTGCTTCCCACAAATGAGTATGGCGTACGTGACCTCAGGTAACACACTCCTAGTCGCGCCATGCACTGTTGCTCAGATAGTGGCTTACGCGACCAGGGTGCCACGACCTTTAGTCACAATGCACAGTATCCATATGTCAGGACCTTTCCCAGACCTTATTTAGGCTCTTGTCTGGAGGATCCTGCTGGGCACTTCAGCGGACTCATCGAATCCGACTCGTCGGATCGAAGACATCAGGGAAGCGAACCCTAACTTATATTACACTAGTTTACTCGTTTAAAACTTATTGATTTGATTTTTCTTTAACTGGTTAGGAGTGATAATTTTTTTCTTTTATTCTATTTCAAATACTTTTTATAAAATTTTCGGCAGTATAATGACTGCATTTTTTATAAAACCAAAAATTCACCTGTAAAGAAAATCATACTTCGACTATATCTGAACACCTCCTAACTTCTTTATCCATAAACAATTATTATCATCACAGTTTCCACAAATGTAAGCAATTCATAATATAATGCATAACTACATACCAATTTCAAAATATAACAAGTTATCCAACTATTTACAATTTACAATTTCGAACGTCAATGCATTTCGAAGTATAATATATTCAATACATGTACACAATTGTTTAGCATAATGCGCCCACCTAAGTATATATGCAAAACAAAAGATCGATGTCTCGTCCGACGATGTTACGCAATAAAAATGAATAAGCTACAAAATAAACAACAAGTTAGTGCAACAAAATCATATGATATCATATCACATATACTATCATACAATTTACAAATCTTAAAATTTTCTTCAAACTCCCCATGTATGCCCTTGACTCATTCTAACCATCATGGACGATTTTAACTAACGTTAACGTAAAGCTACTAACGTGTCTCTACCACTACGTTACGGGATTTACTGCATCGTACGTAGGGCGCTAAATCTTATCACTAAGCAACTACATTGCAGGATTTTCTGCATCACAAGGGTAGTGCTAAAACTCTAAACGACTACGAGCGGAATTTACTGCATCGCTTCGTAGCGCTAACTCTCAACTAACCAACTACGTGCGGAATTGTCTGCATCGCAACGTAGCGCTATTCTATTCTATAATCTGAGCGATTACGGACGGAATTCTCTGCGTCGTCACGTAACGCTAAATCTCATGACTTTTAAGGCATACACATGAGTTTTTATAATTAATTTCTTTAAGTGCAAAAGCACAAAACTCATTAGTTTTACATCTTCTAAAAACTCTCTCATTTTATTCTTTCTATGGCAACTTAGTATTAGTTTCTAGTACAATATAGATTCCATAGAAATCTCTATGCTTAACTTGAACATTAACATTGAAAATCCTTTTCATTTTCATTTATTACTTAGTTACAATATTCATTACTAATAATCATGAATTAATATAGAATTTAAGCACTCATAAGTGGCGAACCACTTACCTCGAAGCCGCGTCAAGCGCCTCGATGAATCTCAGGAGTCTCGGTGTCTCGTTCTTCACCTACACAACATTTTTTCATCATTACTAATAATAAAACTCAATTCTCAACTATAAGTTAGAATTTCTCAACTATAGTCATTTTTCTCTATATAGCTCCTAACTCGTTTCTACTCAATTGAGACTCTTTCATTTCAATTTTTATGCAAAAGTTTTAGTTTTAGACCCCTAGGGATCACCCCACGTGGTCTATTTAGTTGTTGGAGGCTCGAAACGAAAAATTACATTTTTACTCAAAATGGACAGCTCTTAACAGAACGTACTGCGACGCGCTGCTCGGGGCTCCGTTTTCCTTCGTTCTTTTTCCTACGGCTCACTTATCTCACATTCTAGTCACTCGTCAAATTTCGTTGAAAAATATTATCGTTTGCTAGGTCAAATCTAAGGAAAACACCCGTTTTAGACACTTTCGACACTTTTTTAGTGCACGCTTAGTAAACTTTTCGTTTCGGATTAGCGACGCTAGTTTTTCTTTCATAACTAAACTTCATTTAACTAATAATGACTAACTAAACTCATTTCATGCAATAAAAATTACATTAGGATAGCCATTTCACTTCTCAGAGCTCTAACGACACTATTTTGTGCATAACTTGCACAATTTTTATCGGATTCGATCTGTTCCAAAACCTATGGTTTTCTATGATTCCTAGGCATCATTTGAGGTGTAGAATACTCCCATATAAGTCAAATATGGTCAGGTTTTCTAGAGCTCAAAAATTCCACTCGGGTTCACAAAATTGCTTCAAACCATGTCTTTGAAACTCTAACAATTTCCTAAGCTTTCCTAGCTCTTTTTATACTCAAACTTGGGCTCTAATCACCTAATCTCAAAGCTTATCTACTGCTCTTCAAGTCTTTAACACATATATAAACCTAACTTGATCATTTAAATGTTCAAATTTCACTCACACATTTCATCAACTAGTTGGTGTGTGAGAAAAACAATTTTTGTTTCTATGGTTCTCAAGCCTATAACAGCCTATATATACAACCCTAAGTCATCATTTACACCCAACAACATGTTATTTAAAGTTCATCATCATCTAGTTAGGATTCCACACTTAATTGAAGTGTAGAACACCAACACAAAAAAAAAAAATTCTGCACAAATAATTTCCAGCAGCTCTACTGCACTTTTTAACAAAAGAAGGAGAATATCATATGATATCTT
This sequence comes from Litchi chinensis, assembly GCA_019925255.1. Classification (NCBI taxonomy): domain Eukaryota; kingdom Viridiplantae; phylum Streptophyta; class Magnoliopsida; order Sapindales; family Sapindaceae; genus Litchi; species Litchi chinensis. The sequence continues at coordinate 9,449,271 of CM034473.1, read as the reverse complement.
ACTTGGTACTTGGTTTAGAGGAGTGAGAGGACTTAGAAAAGGGTTTAGAGAGAGAGATTAGAGGTTCGAAAGGGCTGGATGGGCTCTTCTTCTTCCACTTTTCCTTGCTATCGTCCAGCACCTCTACTCTTGGTTTTCACGACCAGCTCTTGTTTTGCTTCTGTTCTGCTCTCTTTCTCACGACATCTCTGCTGCTCCTTGTGTTTTTTCATCCAATTCTACTCTAAGCCTTATATTTATATATTTGACAAATCAGAAATGACCCCCATGCCCTTACCATCTCAAGTCACGACAACTTGTATTCTTTTTTTTTTTTTATTTCCTGACAGCTTCACTTCTTCTTTTATTTGTGTCTCTCAGCTGCCACTTTCTTTGTTTGTTTCAACTTTTGTTTTCAACATTTGTTTTATGTATTATATATATGTGTACATATCTCATTAATATTTTATGAAAGCCAAGCTTGCCCTTTTTATTTATTTTAATTATCATCCATCTCTTTAACTACTAATTCTACATGGCATTTCCTCTTTTGTTTCTTTGAAAATTTTGCTTCCACTTGATTTATTTATAAATCTCATAAAAATTTTATGATGTGTCAACCTTGTCTCATTGACTACTTGACCCTCTCTTTTAGTTAAATTCTAATTAGATTTGTTATTGACTACTTAAACTTTCATCGTTGATGAATTTCGACATCAATCTTCACTTAATTAATCACTTATCCTACTTTTCAAATTTGAGAATTCTCACTTGTGCACTTGTCTATATTGTTTTCTTTAACTTGTCTCTTATTTATGGATGAATTATTTTACTCTTTATTGATCTTTTTCTTTACTAACTGTATTGTGATGTAATTCTAGAATGAGCGTTCGCTCTTCGACGAATTGATTTAGTTTAGTATTTACTAGATTTCTTATTTAAACTTCCTAATAACATTTCTAACGTTAGGAAGTTAAGGGAATCGAGACTAGGGGTTTACAATTTCTTTCCCCATTATAAAAATTTTATTCTTGAAATTTGAAACTGCGTACCTTGTTCAAACAATTGAGGGTATTGGGCACGTATCTGTGCTTTGGGCTCCCATGTAGCCTCTTCTGCCCCGTGATTTCGCCATAGCACCTTCATTAGCGGAATCACTTTATTACGCAACACTTGATCTCTACAATCTAGAATTTCTACTGGATGCTCCTCGTAGGTCAAGTTTTCCTTCAACTAAACCGGTTGCTCTTTAAGGACGTGCCATGGGTCAGCTATATACTTTCGAAGCATGGAGACGTTGAACACATCATGGATGTTGGCTAGCTCTGATGGCAGCTTCAATCGATAAGCCACTTCACCCACCTTGTCTACTATCTCATAGGGGCCTATGTATCGTGGACTTAATTTTCCACGCTTTCCGAATCTCAAAATACCCTTCCAGGGTAAGACTTGTAGGAATACTCTATCACCCACCTCAAACTTTAAGTCTCTTCTTCGATTGTCCGCATAACTTTTCTGTCTATCGCTTGCTATCTTCAACCGTTCTCTTATCATAGTTACTTTCTCGGTTGTATCTTGGACAATCTCTGGGCCAATTAATCTTCTCTCCCCCACTTCGTCCCAACAGACTGAGGTTCTATACTTTCTGCCATACAACGCCTCATACGGTGCCATATCGATACTAGACTGATAGCTATTGTTGTAGGCAAATTCTATCAATGCTAGGTAATTATCCCAGCTTCCTTTAAATTCCATCACACAGGCTCTCAACATATCTTCAGGAGTCTGAATGGTTCTCTCTGATTGGCCATCTGTTTGTGGGTGAAAAGCGGTACTGAAGTATAATCTGGTGCCCATAGCATCCTGTAGTTTCGGTCATAACCGAGAAGTGAAGCGAGGATCTTTGTCTGATACAATGGATATTGGTGCGCCATGCAGTCTCAAAATCTCGTCTACATACAACTGCGCATATCTTTCCAAGGAATAGGTATTATTAGTAGCAATAAAGTGGGCTGACTTCGTCAATCTGTCCATGATAACCCAAATGGCATCATGTCCACGCTGTGTCCTGGGAAGTCTTGTCACGAAATCCATCGTGATCATTTTCCATTTCTACTCAGGAACGGATAAAGGCTGTAGTAAACCTGAGGGTTTCTGATGCTCAATTTTGATTTGTTGACAAGTTAGGCACTTAAATACGAACTCTGCTATCTCTCTCTTCATACCTCTCCGCTAGTAGTGGTCTCTCAGAGTTCGATACATCTTAGTACTCCCTGGATGCATCGCATATGTAGAGGAGTGTGCCTCTTCCATGATTTCTTTCTTCAACTCTGCTACATCTGACACACATAATCTCTGGCCCAATACTAGTGTTCCATCACCTCGTAAGGTGAAGCTGCTCGGTTGTCCAGCCTCTATCTTGCTTCTCAATTTCATCAAATATGGATCCTGAGCTTGTAAGTCTCTAACTCTATCCACTAACACTGGCCGAACATGGAAAGCTGCTAATAAAGCGCCTGATTCTGCCGTCTCCAAGCTGACCCCCATAGATCTCAACTCTACTAGCATCGATAAGTACTCTGCTTTAAGCTGGGCTAGAGAACTAGAGGGTTTCCTGCTCAGCGCATCTGCTACTACATTTGCCTTGCCTGAGTGGTATTCAATGGTGCAATCATAGTCTTTAATGAGCTCTATCCACCTTCTCTGTCTCATATTCAAATATTTCTGCGAGAGCAGATACTGTAGGCTTTTGTGATCAGTGAAGATCCTACAAGGTATTCCATAGAGATAGTGTCGCCATATTCTCAAGGCGAACACCACAGCTGCTAATTCCAAGTCGTGTGTTGGATAGTTTACTTCATGCTTCTTTAATTGCCTTGAAGCATAAGCTATCACTCTATCATGCTACATCAACACATAACCTAAACCTTGTCTGGAGGCATCGCAATATACTGTAAATCCCTCACTTCCAGAGGGAAGTGTAAGCACTGATGCTGTAGTCAGCCTTTGCTTTAACTCATCGAAACTGCTCTAACAAACTTCTGACCATATGAACTTCTCTTCTTTTGTTGTTAGCTTGGTCAGTGGAGTAGTTATCTTGGAGAACCCTTCTACAAACTTTCTGTAATAACCAGCTAAACCCAAGAAGCTTCTGATTTCTGTTACGCTCGTGGGTGGTTTCCAATCTACAATAGCCTCTATTTTCTAGGGATCAACTGAAATACCTTCTGAGGACACCACATGGCCCAAAAGTGCCACTTGGTCAAGCCAAAACTGGCACTTGCTGAACTTTGCATAAAGCTGATGCTCTCTCAGAGTTTGCAATACCGCCCTCAAGTGCTTTGCATGCTCCTCTCTACTACCTGAGTACACCATGATGTCATCGATGAAGACTATCACAAACTTGTCTAAGTAGGGCCTGAAGACACGGTTCATCAAGTCCATAAAAGCTGCTGGGGCATTGGTTAAGCCAAATGGCATCACCAAGAACTCATAATGCCCATATCTGGTTCTGAAGGCCGTCTTGGGAACATCTTCCCTACGCACCTTCAGCTGATGATACCCTGATCGTAGATCTATCTTCGAGAAGACTTTAGCTCCCTATAACTGATCAAATAGATCATCGATTCTTGGCAGCGGATACTGATTCCGGATGGTTACTTTGTTGAGCTGTCTATAATCGATGCATAAACAAAGGCTTCCATCTTTCTTCTTAACAAATAACACCGGAGCTCCCCACGATGATGTACTCGTCTTAACGAAGCCTTTACTCAACAATTTTTCCATTTGCACCTTCAATTCCTTTAGCTCTGCTGGTGCCATCCGGTACGGTGCTATAAAGATGGGCTTTGTGCCAAGTGCTAGTTAAATTTCAAACTCAATCTCTCTATCCAGAGGTAGTCCTGGAAGGTCCTCAGGAAATACATCAAAGAACTCGTTCACCACAGGAACTTCTGCCAACTGCAACTCACTGCTGCCAGCTTCTATTGCATACACCAAGTATCCCTGACATGCTTTACGGAGCATCTTGTTTGCCTGTATCACGCTTATCAAACTAGTAGAGAGTATTTTCCTCTCTCCACAAAAGATCACCTCTGGTTCCCTAGGCTGACTAAACTGGACCTCTTTCCTGTAGCAATCTACGGTAGCGCGATGTTTAGCTAGCCAATCCATGCCCAAAATGATGTCAAAGTCATGAATATCGAGTACTATTAGATCAACCTCGAACTCATGACTTGTTACTTCCCTTGTAGACTCTATCCGCAATAAGCGAATCACCCGTGGGAAGTGACACTACCATACTACACTCGGTCGGTCTCAACTCTATCCCGACTCTATCTATAAACTCTCAAGAAATAAAAGAATAGGTGGCTCCTGGTCCACCAATACATGAGCATCAGTATCAAATAAAGAAATGGTACCTGTGACCACATCTGGTGTAGCATCTGCTGCCTGCTGGGTCACTGTATATACTCTGACGGCCTGACTACGAGGTCTACCTGTCGGTGCTCTAGGCGGTCTACCAGGCTATCCTCTAGGGGTATGTCTCTAACTGCTCCGCCACTAAGCTACCATGCACTGGTAGCTCCTGCAGCCTATAGGCCTCCCCTCTCGGGTCCACGGCTCCCATTAGTCTGCCCCTGAACGGTTGATCTGGCATCAGATGGACTCGACGCCGCTGCATTGGGACAGTCTCTCATGAAATGGCCTTTCTGTCCACACCTAAAGCATCTGGTCTTGCCCTGTAGGCACTCACCGTGGTGTAACCGGCCACATCTAGCGCACAATGGTTGGCTCCTCCAGCTCTGCTGGCTCCTGGGTCTTGTTGATGACTGAACAGAGCTCTGACTGGCCTGGGGTCTTTGACTCTGTTGCCGACTCTGTGACCATGCTGGGCGCTGACCACTCTTGGGCACCTTACTGGACTCTCCCTGATGGCTACCGGTCCAACTCCGCTTCTGACTGAATTGCGACTTTGATTTCAAAACGGTCTGTGCGCTCTGCTCAACTCTGGTGGCTGCCTCCACCAGTTGCCCATATCTGGTATGTGACGCAGATGTCACAATGGTCCTAACTGCGGGGTTAAGACCTGCTATAAATCTGTTGATCTTCTCCTCATCATTCTCTGAAAAGAAAGGAACTAGATGGATCAACTCTGAAAACTTCTTTTCGTACTCTGGCACTAAGGAGCTCCCCTGCTCCAATCTATAAAACTTTTCTACTTTGGCATCTTTATAGCTCTTGGGGAAAAATCTCTCTGTGAATTCTCTCTTGAACTCAGCCCATGTGACTCCCTCTGGGTGTGCTCTCTGATGCGCCTTCCACCAGTCCTTAGTGCGATCTTTAAGTAGGAATGCGGAATAGGAGACCCTCTGCTCCTCTGTACACCCCATAATCTGAAATATCTCCTCATTTGCCTCTATCCAAGACAATGCTCTCTTCGGATCTCCGCTACCATCATACGGCTTCGCGCCTAATTTACGGGCGCGCTCAATCGATATCCCAAACTCTCGCGGCTGCTGAAGGGCCGCTGCTAGCATCTGGGCCATCTGCTCCATCTGCTCCTGGAATAGGTCCTGGGGCAGGCTCTGATCTGATCCTGTTCGCTGAGATGGCTCAGGATGGGATGAGCTCGCTGGCACATTGACGGACTCGTCAACATGCTCCTCTTGTGCTGGGGGTGCCACTGCAGCTACCTATCTCGTCCTCGGACGGTCTCTACGCTACATAGCTAACTGTGTACTAGTACACTAATAGCCACAAAAATCAAAATTTCAAATTCAGCAAACTAGCGCAATAAAATCTGGCATGATAATTCCATGCAATATTTAACTCAACTTTTTATACATCACTTTTACTTAACAACTCGCTTTGATGCGCATTCATAACATGCTGGATTCAAGTACTATAACTTATGTTTTAGCTTATGCAATCGATGAAAGTATAACTCTTAAAATCTTTAAAAGAATGCATGCACATAATAACTTCGTGCCTTAAGCATAACTAGCGCACAATTTGTGCGAAATAGCTCAAACTTTTCTCTTAAAACTTTTTCTCAACTGAACGAGAACCGAGCTCTGATACCATAGATGCATCTTCACACAACCATCCTTTCGCTACCATTGCTCATTCCTTGGTCATGCCGCATACTGAATTATGTGTGTTATCCTCACTACCAACCTTCCATGATCTCATATAGCATAGAATGTGGTATACTATGCTTTAGTTTCCATTTTCACTATGTTTATTGTTATATGCCTTTTCCGGACTCATTAAATGAGCTGGTAAAAGCCCAACTTGGGTCCAATAGAAGGCCCAATAAAGTCAACCCAATCAAGGCCCATCAGACAAGGCCTAGATATCAACTCTAAGCTCAGCGAGTTCCTCAGCTCGCCCCAGTAATTTTTTCAGCTCATAGCAACGAGCTCGTATCACAGCCAGGTTGTAGTTCGTTCCATAATCTGCCTTATTCACAGTTCGCTTCTCAGCGAGGTCCAGCTCGAGGTCGCCATAAACGGCAGTTCGTCCAGAGCACAATTAATGCAATATCTTCCAGAACAGGCAATTATCTAATCTAATCATAATTCTCTCATGAGAAACGGAAGTTAATTCAAATTCAAATTCAAACTCAGTCAACATTATCTCGGATTTTAAAGAGCAGTTTCCTGATTTTATTCAAACAGATTAAAAAGTGTAATTAATTCATGATTCTCTTCCTATTTTGTAGCTTCCTAATCTGTAGTAACTCTTCCCCTATAAATAGGGTTAAAAATCATTGCAATGGAACACTAAAAAAATAATATACTGTCACTCTGCCGAATTTAAGAGAGACAACCGTGGACGTAGGTGCACTCGCTAAACCACATTAAAAATCCTCTGTTCCCCTGTTTGTTTTTGGTTCTTTATTATTATCTTCTTGATTTTTGTGTTTTCTCACATTGATTGCAGGTATTGGGCATTGAATACTCGTCAATTGAATTTCAATATCGACATTTTGGCACTAGAATGAGGGCCCAAACTGCAATCTTTTTCACCCAAATTCATCAATTTCAAATAACATGGCAAGGACCAGATCAAATAGGTATCTTGGAGATGATGACTAGGCGGAGAGCCGTGTGAACCAGTCTCAACAGAACATGTAGCCCGTGGAAGACGCACCCATACATGCAGTAGGACCGTCACGTGGTCAGGCAATGGGTGCTGCAGCAGCCGTGCCACTCTTACCCTCTCGCCAATCTATTCAGGGGGGCCCGGTTGATGGGCAACATGTACGACATCAGAGGCAGGAGGCGCTGGAGAACACAGTTAGACAGCTTACAGAGGCTGTCAATATGTTGGTGCAGGTTCAAATGCAGAATGCACCTAGGGTTGAGGTCGAGGTTCCAAGGTGCGTGCCCTAGCAGCATGAAGCAACATAGGTGCCCCCGAAAGGCTAGCTAGGGATATGCCACAACCTGCTGACTCAACTCGTTCTTCTAATGCGCACCCTAGAGCTGATGGCCACCTTGTCAGCGGAGAAAGAGAAGTCGCGCGCCCAGCGAGCTTGGTAGTACGGTTGAGCTAGGAGGGAAACCGACGGGTAGAGGTTGGGCACGATAGAATCAGAGCTGAAGCTCGGGGTGTTGATGAGATGAATGGGCGACATGCGAGATCCCATCAGCATGGAGATTTGTTCGAAGAGGTCGAGAGATATGACCTAGAGCACCTTTCTCCAAGTCGCGACCATAGGAGAAGATACGAGCTTCGAGATCCACAGGTAGATGAGCTCCTTCAGAGGGTCCAGCAGTTAGAAGCGCGACCTGGAGCCCCAGAGCAGCGTGAGCATTATGGGGAAAGGACCCCATTCACAAGAGAAATTGAGACGCAGCCTCTCCCTCCAAGGTTTACAATGCCAAGCATGCAGCAGTACAATGGGGATAGTGACCCCTATAATCATTTAGATGCTTTTAACGTTCAGATGGACTTGCAGACAGGTAATCCAATGGTGAAATGCCGTGTATTCCCAGCTACTTTGGGGGATATTCTAAGGACATGGTTCAAGAATCTCCCAACTCGCAGCATAGTTAGTTAGGCAGAGTGTCAGCAGAAGTTCGTTGGCTAGTACAGGGCCTCAAGAAGGCAGCTCGCTCCATCCTGCCACCTAGCTACCATCTTCTAACGTCAGGGTGAGTCTTTGAAAGAATATATCACCATATTTAGACGCGAGGTCGCAAATGTCAAGCATCCATCAGATGAAAGTATACTGACGGCGATCTCAGCTGGGTTGCGAAAAGATGAAAAATTGTATGAGAGCATCTACAAGTCCCCAGTGAAGGATCTGATAGAGTTTTATGAGCGAGCTGCAAAGGAGAGCAGGTGGGAGGAAACCTTCGGCTTGAAGAAATCCAATCAGAAGAATGAAACGGGCAATTCTAGCCAAAATAAAAAGAGAAATAATGGTAGGAACGAAGAAGGTAGAAATAGTGGTTCGAGCAATCAGATCGCCAAGAAGGCAAGAAGAGAGCCAAGGTACGAGTGACCTCAACGTCAAAGTCACTACGAGAATTACAGCATCCTGTCAAACTCCCAAGACAGGATATTTGCAATAGAAAATAATAGAGAAGACTTTGGAAAGTCTTATCCTTTGAGAGCCCTTGTTCAGCACAAAGACAGAAGCAAATTTTGTGCCTATTATAATGAGATCGGGCACAATACTTCAGACTGTTGGGCGTTGAAGGACGCCATTGAAAAATTGATTAGGAGAGGTCGCTTGAGGAATTATGTGGAGCAACCTGCAGACTTGCGACCTCCCCAGCAACGACCTCAATAGTAGCCAGCACAGCAACAGCCCCTACGAGCTCCTGAACCAGAGCATGAGCTTGTGGTAAGAACTATTTTTATGATCTATGGTGGTCCCCATATCGCATATGCTTCAAACAGGTCGCACGAGAGGTACGTCCAAGAGGCAAATCATACCTTCCAAGTAAGTGGGTCAGAGGGACCTGTCAAGAAAGCCAAGATGACCTCGGATGAGATTGTTTTTACTCAGGAGGATGCTAGAGGGGTGATCTGGCCACACAATGATGCGTTGGTCATCCGAGCTAAGATCAACAACATGGAAGTGCGACGTATCATGATTGATACTAGGAGGTCGGTAAATGTGATGTACAAGAGTTGTTTTGAGCAAATGGGGCTAGGAGCGGAGCAATTGAGACCATCTCCAGAGCCTTTATTCAGTTTCACTGGAGATGCTGTTGTGCCAGTAGGCGAAATTAAGCGGCCACTAACGCTTGGGGAAGCAGATCGTCAAGCTACTGTGTTGGCAGATTTTTTGATAATTGACTGCCCATCAACATACAATGTGATCCTAGGAAGGCCTTCGTTGAACGAACTGGATGCAGTTACTTCAACCATGACTCTTACAGTGAAATTCCCAACTCCCAATGGCGTTGGATGCGTTCGGGGAGAGCAGCACTTAGCTAGACACTGTTATGAGGACGAAGTAAAGATGGGCGTAAGAGGAAAGAAAGCGAACGTGGTTTCGGAGGGCGAGCCACGAGCTATGACCGAAAAAAGGGTCAGTCATAACCTGGACCTCACGAGGTGGATGCAGACCGAGCTACTGGTCTAGTTGAAGAATTGGAAGATATTCAAGTCAGCGAGGTAGATCCAGAGAGGTACCTGAAACTGGGAAGAGGTTTAGCTCCAGAATTGAGAACACAGCTCGTTGACTTCCTGAAGGCGAACTTGGATGTATTTGCATGGAATCATGAGGATATGGTGGGAATAGATCCCAATGTGATGTCACACAGGTTGAACATTGATCCTCACTATAAACTAGTTCGCCAGAAGAGAAGAGCAATGACGGGGAGCCCTATCTTGCGTTGAAGGAAAAGGTAAATAAGCTGTTGGCGAACAAATTTATTCGAGTAGTTTACTAGCCGATCTGGGTCGCCAACCTGGTTCTGGTAAAGAAGAAGAATGAGAAGTGGAGGACTTGCATCAACTTCACTGATCTGAACAAGGCGTGCCCCAAAGATAGTTTCCCCTTGTTGAGGATAGACCAGCTCGTGGATTCTACTGCTGGTCATGATCTCTTGAGTTTTATGGATGCTTACTCGGGTTACAATCAAATCCCTATGAATCTCGAGGACGAAGAGCACACCTCGTTCATAACTGATCGCGGCTTATACTGCTACAAGATGATGCCCTTCGGGTTGAAAAATGCAGGAGCGACCTACCAACGCTTGGTAAACATGATGTTTGAACAACAGATTGGGAAGACCATGAAGGTCTAAGTGGATGACATGTTAGTAAAATCCAAGCAGGTGGGTGATCATGTGTGCGACCTGGGGGAGATGTTCCAGATTCTAAGGAGCTATCAGATGAAACTGAATCCGCACAAGTGTGCATTTGGAGTAGCTTCTGGGAAGTTTCTGGACTTCATGGTCAACAGTAGAGGTATTAAAGCCAATCCTGAGAAGATCAAAGCACTGATAGACATGAGGTCGCCAACCAGGGTAAAGGATGTGCAGAGCCTCAATGGCCAGGTCGTGGCACTAAGCAGGTTCATTTTGAAAGCTACGGATAAATGCATCCCATTCTTTAACATTTTGAAAAAGGCAAAAAGTTTTGAGTGAACCGAGCAATGTAAAGTTACCTTCCAGCAGTTGAAAGAGTACATGAGGCAAGCTTCACTCCTTTCTAAGCCTAAAGAAGAAGAAAAACTCATTTTGTACCTGGGAGCGTCACAACAGGCTTTAAGTGCTACATTGGTGAGAGAAGAGGAGAAGATGCAGCTTTCAGTGTACTATGTAAGTAAGAGATTGCAAGATGTTGAAACTAGATACTCGCAGATGGAGAAGCTCGCTTATTACTTGGTGATCGGATTAAGGAAGTTGCGACCTTATTTTCAAGCTCATACGATCGAAATCCTCACCCAGTATACGCTAAAGCAAGTTCTTTAGAAAGCGGACACTTCAGGTCGCCTACTCAAATGGGTCATCGAGCTCGCACAGTTTGACATTCAGTACAAGCCAAGGACGGCTATCAAGGCTCAAGCTCTAGCAGATTTCATTGCAGAATTTACAGGGCCTATGGATGATGAAGCTGAATCTTCTAAAGGTCTTACCTGGGAGCTTTATGTTGATGGATCATCTAGCGAGCAGAGGGCCGGAGCTGGAATATTGTTGATAAGTCCTGAAGGCCACAAAATCTTTTGCGCTTTAAGGTTTGGTTTCCAAGCAACAAACAATGAAGCTGAATACAAAGCAGTACTCGCAGGTTTGTGTTTGGCTAAAGAAATGCGAGCTGAGCGGTTGAAAGTCTTCAGTGATTTGCACCTCCTTGTCTGTCACATATTGGGGGAGTATCAGACCAAATGACCAAAAATGGCCCTTTACCTCCAGAAAGTTCATGAGTTGCTAGAAGCGTTTCAGAGGTACGAGGTGAAGCAGATCCCACGAGCTCAGAACTCGCATATAGATGCATTAGCTCGCCTCGCAACCACACGAGATGCAAACTTTTTGGGGCAATCCCAATAGAGTTCTTACCAGCCCCAAGTACAGAAGAGAAGAGCGTGATAATGGCAATAACTGTGTAACCCGATTCTTAGATGAGCCTAATTCTCAATTATTTGTAGGATGGGAAGTTGCCAAGCAACAAGCTGGAAGCACGACGTCTGCGAGCTAGAGCAGCCAAATACTGCATTTATGATGATGTGTTGTACAAGAAGGGGTTCTCAGCTCTGCTTTTACGATGCATTGATGGCTCAGAGTGTGAAACAGTGATAAGGCAGAAACACGAAGGCCGTTGTGAAAATCACGCTGGAGGGCTATCTCTAACTCAAAAGGCACTCCGTTAAGGTTTTTATTGGCCTACTATGAGACAGAAAGCTAGCGACTTAGTAAAAATGTGTGATAAGTGTCAAAGGTTTGCCCAAGTTCCGCGAGCTCTGCCAGCCTATCTTAAGCAAATGGTAAGTCCATGGCCCTTTGCAATATGGGGAATAGATTTAATCGGGCCTTTACCAACAGTTCGTGGAAGGTGCAAACACGCCGTGGTCGCAGTTGACTATTTCACTAAGTGGGTGGAAGCAAAGCAAACAACGAAGATTGAGAAGTTCGTGTGGAATAATATCATTTGCAGGTTTGGGGTTCCACAGCAGATCGTGACAGACAATGGGACCAATTTAGCAGCGACCAGTTTCTCAAATTCTGCAGCAATTTCAAGATTGTTAAGAGCTTCTCAGCAGTGGATCATCCATAAGCCAATGGCCAGGTTGAAGCTGTGAACAAAATTATAAAGCAGACCTTGAAAATGAAACTGGAAGCAAAAAAAGGAGCATGGGTAGACGAGCTTCAGAAGGTATTATGGGCTTACAAAACCACAGCTCGCAACACTACAGGCGAGACACCTTTCTCAATGGTATATGGGTCTGAGGTCATGATCCCAGCAGAATTTGAAGTCACCTCGCAACGAAGGGCGACCTTCAATCCAAACAATAATGAGCAGTTGCTTGCTGCAAACCTAGATTTGCTTGAAGAAGTCAGAGAAACAGCCAGATTAAGGGTAGCTGGTTATCAACAAAGAATCGCGAGGTACTATAACAAGAATGCTCGAATCCGTAGCTTTAATGTGAGAGATTTGGTACTGCGTATCATTATACCTGGAGCTCGCAAACCCGGTGATGGGTCTTTAGGCCCAAACTAGGAAGGACCATACATCATCAAGGAAAACTTGGGAAATTGAGCTTATTATTTGACCAACATGAATGGAGCTGAGGTCCCTCAAGCTTGGAATGCCGAGCATCTTCGACCATATTATCAGTAACTTTATTTGTTACCCATGGTTCAACATTATAATAAGAAATGAAAGCTCCATTTTTCCTCATGATTTGCGTTATTTCACCAATTTAACAGGCTCTGTGCTGATTTGCTCGCTGCTCGCTAAAAAAAAAAAGAGTCTAAAAAGCAGGTGGCTAAGTGCCCCTGCATAGCTCGTTAAAAAGAAAAGAGCCTAAAAAGTAGGTGGCTAAGTGCCCCTGCATAACTCGCTAAAAAAAAAAAAGAGCCTAAAAAGCAGGTGGCTAAGTGCCCCTGCATAGCTCGTCAAAAGAAAAGAGCCTAAAAAGCAGATGGCTAAGTGCCCCTGCATAGCTTGTTAAAAAGAAAATGGCCTAAAAAGTAGGTGGCTAAGTGCCCCTGCATAGCTCGCTAAAAAAAAAAAAAGAGCCTAAAAAGCAGGTGGCTAAGTGCCTCTGCATAGCTCGTCAAAAGAAAAGAGCCTAAAAAGCAGATGGCTAAGTGCCCCTACATAGCTCGTTAAAAAAAAAGAGCCTAAAAAGTAGGTGGCTAAGTGCCCCTGCATAGCTCGCTAAAAAGAAAAGAGCCTAAAAAGCAGGTAGCTAAGTGCCCCTGCATAGCTCGTCAAAAGAAAAGAGCCTAAAAAGCAGACGAGGTGACGACCCTCTACATAGCTCGTTAAAAAAAAGAGAGCCTAAAAAGCAGGTGGCTAAGTGCCCCTGCATAGCTCGTCAAAAGAAAAGAGCCTAAAAAGCAGGTGGCTAAATGCCTTTGCATAGCTCGCTAAAAAGAAAAGAGCCTAAAAAGCAAGTGACTAAGTACCCCTGCATAGCTCGTTAAAAGAGAAGAGACTAAAAAGCAGGCGAGGTGACGACCCCCTGCATAACTCGTTAAAAGAAAATAGCCTAAAAAGTAGGTGGCTAAGTGCCCCTGCATAGCTCGTCAAAAGAAAAGAGCCTAAAAAGCCGGTGGATAAGTGCCCCTGCATAGCTCGTCAATGTTTCAATATGGCAGAAAAGGTTCTGATCGATTGCTTATATTACAAGATTTTATTAACTGATTGAATTAGGCGATTGCTTAGTTATTATATCAGATTTCGAGTAAGTTTTTAGCTCGCAAGAAATTTTATGAATTATAAAATAAAGACATGCAATGTATTACAGCGACTACAATAACGTAAACACATCCAGCACAGGAAATATAAACAAAAAAAAAAAAAATGAATTTTATTAAAGTTCAAAATTTCTCTACAAATTGAAGAATAAAGAATGCAAGTATAAAAAGCAAAAAATGAACAAGCTCTCAGTCTCGAGCTGGAGGATCTGTCTCAAAGAAGGGTTATCATTTGGAGATGGCTTGAGAGATTCGAGGTCACCAGTGGGCTCGGCCTGGGGAGTTGTGCTAGGAGCTTATGCCGTTAGAAGAGCTTCATCAGTAGGAGACGAGGTGGCCTCAGTCTTGAACTCCTCCACAGTTTGGAGTCCCTCTTCTCCGAAGATATAAAAGTCTATGTCAGGATGAGACACCCATAACGTGTAAAGGAAATTACGAGCTGTTCTTTCCTTTACCTCATCTCTGGCCTCAGCAACTTGCACCTCCATTTCCTGAATAGATCTCTCTCTGAAAACCGTCAGCTCTTCGAAGGCGTTTTCTGCATGACGATTTATAACCTCAGCTTCTTGCTTTATGGTCTTTATCTACTGCTCTGCAGCCTCAGCCCACTGAATTACCTCCTCCACCTACTGCCTAAGCACTTCAGCTCGATGTTCGGCCTCCTCAGCCAGTTGGGCAGCAGCTTCTGCTTCTTCAGCCCGTTTTTCGGTAGCCTCAGCCCGTTGCACTGCGGCATTAACTTGTTGCTCGAGTACCTCAATTCGTCTTTCTACAATCGTAGCTCGTTGCTCCGCCTCTTCAGTCCGTTGTGCCGCGGCCTGTGTCCGCTCAATCTGTTTATTGGCCAGTTCGGCTCGCCCTTCAGATTGCCTCAACTCGTCCTTCACCTGGTTCAGCTCGACCTTTAACTTGTCGCGCTCATCTTCGCAATTACGAAGCAAGCCAGTAAGGTGGACCTGGTGATTTCGATATTGCCTTCTAACCGCACCAGAGCTTCCTCGGCAGTCTGTCTAGCAATGGTCGCCGCAGCCATCCTGGCCTCGTAGCCCTCTACGAATCTCCTCTCATCTCGAGCTCCCTCCAGCTCGTTCTCAAGCTTCATTATTCGTTCCTCAATGACCCTCATCTCCCTCCTTCGTTTTTTTGATGCAAGAGTGCCCTGAAAATTCTACAAGTTAATATTGGATAAAGTAAAGAGACCAGAAGATAAAAGAAAAATGACTTACCAGCATGGAATAACGAGCTGCGTACTCGTCTAGGTTCGTGCCCCTAAGGGACTTATTCTCTGAGACCCTTGCATGGGTAAACATAATTGATGTCCAGTTGTCGAGGAAGGAGGTTAAATATCTCCCCCCAAGTCCAAGCTCGATTTCTGGTCTTGTTGGCGAAGGAATCCTCTCAGCCTCCAGAACGTCAGGTTCATCACTTCAGTAAACATGACGTCGTTTAAGAAAGGTACACCTGGTTATTCTCCTGTTGGTACCAGCTCGAGTCGTTTGGGGAGCAGCCTCAAACGGAACATCCCATTTTCCAGGTTACGAGCTAGAAGCTGGAACCAATTGAAGATCTGCTGCTGTTTCTGAAGGCAGTACCTCGCTTGGAGCAGCGACCGAGGGAGTTTTTGCTTCAGTAGGTCGCTTAGAATGTTTTGCTGAAGCAACTAAAGAGGCTGAGGCTTCAGCAGGTCGTTTTGCTGAAGTTGTTGAAGAAATTTTAGCAGGTCGCTTCGGGGGGCCCTCCAGAAGAGGAATTTTCCTCCTTTTTGTTGGAGCTGGCCCAGAGGGTAAAGTAGAAGCTGGAGGAGCAGCTGTTTTAGAAGCACCTGCTGGTGAGGGACGAGCTGGAGCTGGTGCCTCTTCCACAAGTGTTGGAGCTACTGGCCTAGGAACTGGACTTTTTTGGGTAAGTGAAGATGGAACCCTTGGAGTTATTCAAGCAAGGGAAGGAGATGATTCTATTTGTACAACAGGAGCTTCCTGAGCAAAAGCTTTCTGGGCTCGAGCTTTCCGAGCCGGAGTTGGGGCAGAAGCTGTTATACCTGCTCGCAAAGTGGTGGCAGGATTTGAAGATGATCGAGTAGGTGTATCCTCTTCCTGGACTGGGACTTCATGGACAAAAGGAAGTATATGGACATCGCCTATGCTCCCTATGTCCTCTTCAAGTCACAGTAACGGAGAATCCTTATGAAGAGCAAGGCTGTAAGCCCTGAGAAGAGCATCGTTGAACTTGCTGCTGATGCTCGCTTCCTTTGAGTTCGCGAGCACTTCGAGAGCCCTTCTCTCCCCGTCGCTGAGAGGAGACTCGTCCACTTTCAGCTCTGCAAAGCAAAACGTTAAAAAACAAAAAAAAAAAACTCAGCTCGCTAAAGATTCCCTTCTGCGTACCTGGTTGCAGAATGAAGCTGTAATTCTCAAGGCCTATGAGAGAAGAGCAGGAGACATAGAACCAACTCGTTTTATATTTCCCAACATTAGACTTGCCCTTTGCTTCCCCCTGGGGCAAGAGTTCCTTGTATTCCGACGGACGAGCTGTAAGGTAATAGATGTTGTCGGGTTTTTCTCCCTTCTTTGTGCTCAAAGCCTTAAAGTTGTAGAATTGTTGTATGATCTTTGAAGTTGGGGGGAGGGGGGGAGAAGGCCGTTCTTGAGGAAGGCCAGAGCTAGCGAGGTCAGCTGCACATATGAATTCGGTGTCAACTGGAAAGGCGCGAGCTTGACCGTATTAAGAACTCGATCAGGTAAGGATGAATGGGGAACCTTAGTCCCTGCTCAAGGTGTTGGATACTGACAGCAATATACCCCCATGGAGGATAGCAGACATGGTTTTTAGGAAGGGGTGTCAACGCACGACAACCCTTAGGGATGTGAAATTGAATACTAAGCCTACCAAATCGAAAAACTCCAACAAAGAGGAATGGTGTGCAAACGTTTCACGAGCTTCTCTTTCCTTTCTAGCTCGTTCCCGGGCTTCATCTTGCTCATGAGCCTCCCTACCTCTAGTTGCTTCAGTACGAGCTCCACTTGAAGACATCTGTAGAAAGGAAACATATTCAGATTGCAACGAACAGATTATTAAAATGTTAAAAATTTGTCTAAGTTTCCTATTTTTCAGAACATTCATACAAATGGGGGGCTCGACCTATGAAGAAGCGACCTACGAGCTAATGGTCTACAAATCTAATCCTACAGTTCGCATGCATGACGGGCCATAAATAGTTTTCAGGTCGCAGATAAATATGCAACAGAATCAAATCAACAGAAGTTGAAAAGTTTTGTTCAGCAAGAAACTCAGAACGACAAAAGTTTAACATAAAAAACATGATATATTCAGGCCATCTCAGACATAGTAATGGCAAAGATTCAACAGCAACAATACAACACATTCAAACCGTTCAGGCAGAAAACAAAACGCAAGTACAACGCAACATGAACTCAACAAAATAAACCAAAAAACTGAAAGTTTGAAGTAAAAAATAAGAGGTTTTACCATGAATCTCTGATGAGAGTGTAAGAACGGCGACTGAAAGTGTTGATCTCGTGAAAAACCAATGAGTTTTCTGAACTCGGTTGCTTGGTTGCTTCGAGCGAAAATGACAGATGAAAAAGAAAATGAAAAGGCTCCACCAGTTTATATAGGTGGATGAGCTCGAACCCCAGCCGTCAAATCTCTGTGTTGTGTAACCATCATTAATCTAACGGTGCAGTGCAAGGTACGACTTTCTAATCATGGAGCCGTCAGTTAAAAGACGTGCGCATTAAATGCGTGTGCAAGAGACGCGTCAGCGTCGTTTCAGTTACCTTCTGCATGATCGTCATGTGTCAAACCGATGTGATAGCATTTGAAAAAGTGCGAAAATAGTAATTCAAGTTGGTTTACCAAAGAAGCTAGCTTTTACCAGCGAGCTCGAGCTCCAAATTCGCAAAACGAACTAAGAGCTGGGGGCTGATGTTATATGCATTTTTTGGACTCATTAAATGGGCTGGTAAAAGCCCAACTTGGGCCCAATAGAAGGCCCAATAAAGTCAACCCAATCAAGGCTCATTAGACAAGGTCTAGATGTCAACTCTAAGCCCAACGAGTTCCTCAGCTCGCCCCAGTAATTTTCTCAACTCATAGCAACGAGCCCGTATCACAGCTAGGTTGTAGCTCATTCCATAGTCTGCCTTATTCACAGTTCGCTTCTCAGCGAGGTCCAACTCAAGGTCGGTATAAACGGCAGTTCGCCCAAAGCGTAGTTAATGCAATATCTTCCAGAACAGGCAGTTACCTAATCTAATTGTGATTCTCTCACCAGAAACGGAAGTTAATTCAAATTCAAACTCAATCAATATTATCTCGGATTTTAAGGAGCAGTTTCCTAATTTTATTCAATCAGATTAGGAAGTGTAATTAATTCATGATTCTCTTCCTATTTTGTAGCTTCCTAATCTATAGCAACTCTTCCCCTATAAATAGGGGTTAAAAATCATTGTAACGGAACACCAGAAAAATAATATACTGTCACTCTGTCGAATTTAAGAGAGACAGCTGTGGACGTAGGCGCACTCGCTGAACCACGTTAAAAATCTTCTGTTCCCCTGTTTGTTCTTGGCTCTTTATTATTATCTTCTTGATTTTTGTGCTTTCTCACATTGATTATAAGTATTGGGCATTGAATACTCGTCGATTGAATTTCAACGTCGACATTTACATTCATAATTTATAGCTTTCATTCAAACTTCCAACAACTTTAGAACGCTTTTAAAGAATTGACTAGAAAATGTCTTTCATTTCTTTAGGAAATTTTTGAATATATATTGTTGGGAATGAAAGCATAAATAACTTACTTTGATTTCTTAGACACGCGATAGAAATAGCTTGGATTTTCGAGATTGAATCACCAGTCAAAGAACAACTACAACAAAAAGTTCCCTCCAATCATCAAGCAAGTACCCCTTTACTTGAATTTTGGAAAAAAAACATGAAACAAAAAAAAATTGTAACACCGTGCATTCGATTGTTTTTGTACACTCTTTCGACAAAAAATTTGATATTTTGAAATGAAGTCGATTAGTCTCTAAATCAACTCATTTCAACTCAAAAACTGTTTGTGCTACTACATCATGTTGGTGGCATAATGGTAGCTAAATGTCCGTCTCAGAATAGATACTAAGACAATATGCATGTCATCTCGATATGTCAATGTCTGACAATACGGGACCAACTAGTTGGTAGCTGATACCCTAAGAATTTGTCTCCAATTTTTCTTAAAGATGTTGGGTATAATATTTGGAGACTGAAAAATAGTATTTCACGATGGATTATTTTGAAAAGTAATCAATATGGCTATAGATACATCTATTTGGGTACCATCATATCATCTCTATTAAGTAAAGTTGACATCTAATAAAGTTATTGGGAGACCAAACTACTCATCTCATAAGCCTAAAGCATAATTACTTCAAAAAAAAAAAAAAAAAAGGAAAAAGAAAGAAAGAAACCTAAAGAATAAAGGGTAAATTCTAAATTACCCCCAACTTTTACCTTGAAAAAAACACACACACACACCCCAACCTTCCGAAAATACATGTTTTTTATCCTACTATTATACTTTCCGTTTGAAAAAGTGATTGTCATTAATGGGTTAAGGGTAAAATAGTAAATGAAACCTTTAATTAAACACAAGTCAATAAAAAATAATATATCTATATATATAACAAAGATAAAAAAAAAAAAAATTAATAAAAAATTTTAATTTAAATTTGAACAAAAATTAAATAAAAAATTTTAATTTAAATTAAAAAATTAATTTATCAATCTCTCACAAAACCAACCAAACATCATCAATCTCCCATAAAAACCATCATCAATCTCCTACAAAATCAATCTAACATCATCAATCTCCTACAAACATCATCATTAGAAACTAAAAATTAAAAAAAAAAAAAAATTGTTCTTCATACGAGTGTTCTCCATCAATTGAAGAACAATAATATTCTTCAACAAACATCAAAACCAACCCAAATTTCATGGAACCCAGATGAAAATCAAAACCAAACATCAAAATCAACCTAATGGACTCATCATTAATATGGGTTCATGGAACCCAAATGGGTTCTATGAACCCAGATGGAAGAAGAAGAAAATGACCAAAAAAATAAAAAAGCCTCCGATTCCAAAAGATGAAGTTGAAGATGCAATCTAGGTTGTTGGTTGAAGATGAAGTTGGAGTTGAGTGAGAAGAGAGAGTGAGAAGACAGAAAGAGTGAGAAATGAAAGGGATCTAATGATTTTTTTATTAAATTTTATTTTTTTTCTCAAATTAATCTTCATGAGATCTAGTGAACAAATTATTTTTTATTTTTAATTTTTTTATTTTTTGATCAAATTATTTTTTATTATTTTTTTATTTTTTTCCAAATTAATCTCCATCTTTAGATGGA
The DNA here is from genome assembly GCA_019925255.1 of Litchi chinensis. Lineage (NCBI taxonomy): Eukaryota > Viridiplantae > Streptophyta > Magnoliopsida > Sapindales > Sapindaceae > Litchi > Litchi chinensis. The sequence continues at coordinate 9,428,975 of CM034473.1, read as the reverse complement.
TGATAGAGATTTGATGAACAAATTTTTTATTTATTTTTTAATTTTTGATTATTTTTTAATTTTTTTCAAATCAATCTCTATAGTCCATCCTAACGATTAAAATCCGATGAACAAATTTTTTATTTAATTTATTTAATTTTAAGTAAGTTTAAATCAAGGGTAAATAAGTCATTTATTGACTAGAGTCAAATTTCAAACGGAAAATATAACGATAGGATGAAAAATGAGGATTTTCAAAAAGTCAAGGTACCGGTATTTTTTTTTTCTTTTCTTATTTAGGCAAAAGTTGGGGTAATTTAGAATGTACCCAAAAATAAAAAATAAAATAAACCACAATCCCTTTTATATGACAACATCCAATCATAAATTATTTCATTTACACTTTGTATTGGGAAGGATTTGAACTTGCAGCTTGATGTGTTCGAGATCGAGCATTTACCATTGTGCAGTTGACTTATATTAAACTGTCGCATTGACATATATATATGTATGTATGTCTCTGATTTTTTTTTTTTTTTTTATTTATTAAAGAAGCTTCCAAATTTTATAATTTGAGAATTTAAACATAATAAAATTTGCAATATTTTGTAAGGCGAGAATTACTTTAATTTCTTTATGATATAGAATTATCAATTTTTGACTAAATTTTATATTTACAATTTATCCATCATTAAAATATAAAGACACAAAATTATGTGTGTCTTTTTTTTTTTTTAATTTAAATAATTTGACAATTTAAACATAAAAAAATTTATGATTATTTTGTAAGGCGAGACTTATTTTAATTTCTTTGTGCTATAAAATTAAAATTTTTTTACTAAATTTTATATTTACAATTTATCCACCATTAAAATATAAAGATAAAATACCATATAAATTTAGATAATTTCACCAAACTTTTGACAGCTAAATATGATCAAAGTTATAAATCAATTATTATACTTTTGTTTTAAATTCTGCGTGTGTCCACTCTTTTTTTTTTTTTTTTGTGGTTGTTAAGAAGCTTCTAAAGTTTATAATTTGACAATTTAAACATAATAAAATTTGTAATATTTTGTAAGGCGAGAATTATTTCAATTTCTCAATGATATGTCAATTTTTAACTAAATTTTTTATTTATAATTTATCCATCATTAAAATATAAAGACACAATGCTTCAAATATATATATAAAGACACAAAACTATATGAATTTAGAGAATTTGACCAAACTTTTGACAGCTAAATATGATAAAATTTATAATTGATTATTTTACTTTCTGTTTTAAATTACCAAAATGACCCTTTCTCAAGTCTCTATAAATTGAAGCTATTCTTCATCTACTTTTAGACATCAAACAACCTTTCAAGATAAGTAAAAATGAAGAGTTCTCTCCTACCAGTATTACTTTCCTTCCTTTTGTTTGCCTTCCTCACAAAACCCTTGTTTGTCCACCCTGATCCATTGCTCGGCGTCAATGGTGATGAGGTTGAAGCAGGCATCACCTATTACATCATATCTGCAAGCTGAGCAGCTTTTGATGGTGGCCTTCTCTAGCCCTTGATAGAAATGGTTCATATCCACTTGATGTCATTCAACATTCCTTGGACATATTAAGGGGTTACCCAGTGTTCTTTTTTCCAATTAATTACAGCAGTGACAATCGACGTTATGTCCATGAAGCCTGGGATGTGAACATCTTATTCCATGCCTATATGATTAGTTGTACTGAACCATTAGTGTGGAAAGTCGATGATTATGATAAGAACAGAGGAGCTTGGTTTATTACCGTGAAGATATTTAGAAAGTAGATAATTTGACGAAATAGAACATAGTGACTTGCATTTCACATCTTTCTCTTTCTATAAAATAGCATGACTTTACTAGTCACCGTCACTGTCACTCTTCTTCATTTCCAATAATGACTCACCACCATCTCTCCATGTGTCAACGCCTCTTCTCTCGCTCTCCTTTGCCATGCTCCACCATGCCCACACCCATGCCCACGCCCCCTCTCTCACTCTCTCTCATGCCCCTTCTCTCACTCTCTTCTACCGCTGCTCCACCACTGAGTTTCGTTGAACAATGGTTACTAGATTAGGGAGATTTATGGTACGGTGTTGGTAGTAAGGTGACTGGCATGGTGATAAAGTATGGCGGTTATGGTGACTGGTCCGTAGATTTTTTTTTTTTTTTTTAAATAATTCGAGTTAGCCCCCAGTACTCGACCAACTTAACCTAGTACTTGCCCAACCTGAGTTGAACCCCCAATCTAGGGGTTATCAGATCCACATGGTGTCGATCATCGATTAGTCATCGAGAACTAAACTGAGTTTTTGAACATTGCTCCAATAGCAACTTGCATAACAAACAAGCAGAAAATTTCCTTAGTTGACAAGATTCAGGAAATAGGAAATTACTCCAACAAGGAAATGTCTAGAGTCGCAATTAGATTTAGGATCGATGTATTTAATGCAAATTAATATAAAATAGTAGAAATCTTAGCATTTCTTATATTCTGACAACTTAATTTTATGTAAATAGGGAACCTTAACACTATATAAAGGGTCCTTATATGTGCAAAAGGACATGATTCAACACACAAGTTATAACATTATAATGTGTATGTTATAATAAAAAACCATCCAAATGATTACCGTGAACTTATGTTTTTCTAATCAATACAATTGATTCAAATTTAAGTGTTGATAGTTTAATAAAAGTTTAATAATATAGTGTTTGTATTGGGAATATGCAATGGAAGACCCTTAACCCAAAACATTCAATTATTACTATATTGTATTGAAATTAAAAATCCTTAATAATGTAATTTACTTATTTAATTGGATTAATAGTACTAATTAAATAAAAATCCTAGTGATATGTACTTAAATTTAGGCCCTTGAAATTGGAAATGTATATATTATTTTAACATAATGCAATATCAAGACTATTCAATCAAATAATCTCAATTCATATTTTTTCAAATCCCTTGGTACATTATATTATACTATATTATAACATTATCATATTGAAATTGAAAATGCATATATATTATTCGAACATAATGTAATGTCAAGAAATATCATATTTAATTATACTATACTTTTAAAAAATTTACACAAAAAATTTGTTCAAATGATGTGGTAAGTTAATTTACAACTATTATATTAATTTTAGGATGATATATTGATAATGTGGTAATTATACCTAAGCTAACATTACCCATTTAATTTTTGATAAAGCCTACTTTTATTTACATAATTAGTCAAACATTTTCTTTACACCCAACCAACCAACCATCATGGTCCTTAAATAGTCATTTCATCCCAGCAAGTCTTATAACTGTGAAAGGAACACGTGTATATACATTAATGAATGTTGGCCAAATTTTTTTATCATCTGTTTGAAGAGTTGGGATGCTATAGATGGCGCAAGTCAGAGTGTTGTCAACTCAATTAATACAGTCAATGTTGGAGACCAAAATATGTATGGAAAATTGATTTCCTATTGGTTTTGGAGAATAAGAATTGTCCAATTCATTGAACGACAAATAAATTCATTTTTCCTTAAATTAATATAAATAAATAAATACTATAAAAATATTAAAAATTAATCCCAAATATCAATACCAGTTAATCAAAAGGTCACATTTACAGCCATATAAATAAAAACTTCTTATATTTATTATTTTTAGACCTTAATTTTTTTTTAAATAGGTTTTCTACCGTCTTCCTCATCCCTCTCTCTTTACATGTCTTGTTCATCTTCTAATGTTCGGTATGGACTAATGGAACTGGTGGCAGCAAGTGCTAGTGTGGTTTTCCAGTCAAAATATGAATGTCAAGCATAAAAGCGAAGCCCGGAAGACAGTTCGATACATGCCCTCAAAATGTGATAAGTGTTGGTATGTTGTAATCTCTGTATATCATTTTGATTTGTCTTATTTGGATTTTTGTAAACAGAAAGGTGCGGTTATTGGCAACGGACGGATGAGGTGGTCATGTCATATTATGTTGAACAGCAGGTGCTTTCGAAACATCAAATTCAACTACTGGAGGAAGAAAATCAGAAGCTGCTGAATAAAAATCGTAGTATGTTAGAACATACAACAAATTTTTTGTAGCATCAAATTCATCGTCTAGAAGACAGGATAAATGAAATGGAATGTGATTTGTATAACAAGAGGGCAAGCAATACAAATATTTGCGATCTTATAATTTTATCTTGGACTATATTTATTTTCTTTATTTACTTTCAAAAATAAAAGTTATTTTGGTTATCATAAGGACAATAAGTACAAATCGCTGCCATTTTTTTTTATTACTAACTTGGATTCTATTTGCTTTGTGGTCTAAATTGGAAAATGACTTATTGTTAATAAAAAAAAAAAATGTAGTCTTTTATTTTGTACATTGAGTAAAAATCATTGATTGTGTTTGCTTTATCTAATTACAATCTAATTCTCGTGTCTAATTATACGGAAAAATAAATGTTAATTTGTTGAAATAAAAGCACAAGAAACACAAGTTTACTGGTAGTGACAATTTTAAAAATACGTAATGTTTGTGCTTTAATTAATTATAACTACAAACGGCTAAGTACATTGCAAAATTACTAATTATGTTTGGAAATATATATATACATATATATTGTCTAGACTATAACTTAACATTTTAATTTAAACTTGTGATTTCAATATCCGTCTAACTATTTTACTCGATTCAATATGACTCGGCGCACTTCCTAAATGACAAATTATAATAGCTCAATTTTGAGTTTGACATCAATATATATATTTTTCCCCATTATTTAGCCTCAAACTCACTTAACAAATTCAAATTCGAAACTTAAATCCCCACCAAAACCTACATATTTGGAAAACAGGAAACTCTATTATTTGACCATGTAAATGTCTATGAAGATTGGAACATAAGTCTTGGGGAAGCAAGCCACAGGCCTAGAATTATACTAATCCCGTTGGAAGTAGCTGGAAGCAAACCATAAATCTAACCTCATACAGTTATACTAACCTCTTGTAGGTATCTAAATGAGTTTGACATCAACAAATCATAAGTGTCAACTCATAAGTCAATTTTCAACTTATGTTTGACATCAATAAATAAAAGGAACAAAAAAACAACTAAAATTGAGGTTCAAAGTAGATAGAAGTTGTGCCTGTACAAACAGGCCATGACATGCAAACAACCAACATATAAGTCAACAAACAATAAACTTATGAAACCTTTATTTAGAGGACTTTAATCCTTATAATAGCACTGGTATAGTAAGTAGTTCAGGCAAATGAGTTCAACATTTCAAGCCCTATAATTATTGAATGAAAAAAAAAATGAAACGCAGAGTACACAGCATCTCAGATAATATTGGTACTGCTCAAAATAACTCGAGAAGTGACCATGAGCTTGATGGCTTCTGAGGGTGTATCAAAATAAGTCAAGAAGTGACCTCGAGCTTAGTGGCCTTTGGGAGGTGGAGTTGATATAGAGCCGAACGGAGGTGGAGGAGATCGTGATCGTGGTGGAGGTGATGTGTGGTAATATGGAGGCGGGGGTGATCGTGCAGGTGATGGTGGTGATTTGAAAATGTATGGAGGAGGTGGAGGGGACTTATGGGGAGGCGATCGATAAGGTGGTGGCGGTGATCTGGAAATATATGGGGGAGGTGGTGAACGAGAAGGAGGTGGAGGGGACTTACGGGGAGGCGGTGGTGGTGATCTGGAAATGTGTGGAGGAGGTGGTGAACGAGATGGAGGTGGAGGGGACCTACGGGGAGGCGGTGGTGGTGATCTGGAAATGTGTGGAGGAGGTGGTGAACGAGATGGAGGTGGAGGAGACCTACGGGGAGGCGGTGGAGGAGACCTACCGGGAGGCGGTGGTGGTGATTTGGAAATGTATGGAGGAGGTGGAGGAGACCCACGGGGAGGCGGTGGAGGAGACCTACCGGGAGGCGGTGGTGGTGATTTGGAAATGTATGGAGGAGGTGGAGGAGACCTACCGGGAGGCGGTGGAGGAGACTTACGAGGAGGCGGAGGTAATGGAGATGGAGATAGTGATGGTGGGGGCGGAGATTTATATACACTGGACGTCTGTGGTGATGGAGAAGGTGATGGAGACTCGTAAGTGCGTGGAGGAGGTGGAGAAGGTGATGGTGTTGGAGTTGGTGGAAGTGGAGATGGAGGTTGATATATATAGGGAGACGGTGAAGGTGGAGATGAGTAGAAATATTGAGGTGGTGGAGATGGTGATGGTGATGGTGATGGGGGAGATTCATATATGTAGGGGGGTAACGGTGGCGGAGATGGCAGAGGTGGAGACTCATCAACATGTGGAGGAGACGGAGATGGTGATGGAGAAGCTGGAGCTTGATACACATAAGGTGGAGGGGGTATCGGAGATGGTGTAGGTGGAGAGTTATAAACATCAGGAACTGGAGACTCATATACATAAGGCGGTGGTGGTAATTTAGATGGTGTAGGTGATGGAGACGCTGGGGATTCATACACATAAGGTGGTGGTGGTGTTGGAGAACGTGTAGGCGGAGAATTGTAAACATCAGGAGGAAGTGGTGATGGTGATGGTGGAAGTAGAGGTGATGATGGAGATGGAGATGATGGGGACTTGTAATAATATGGTGGAGGAGGAGATTTTATTGGAGGAGGTGGAGAGTTATAGTAGTAAGGGAGTGGTGGAGACTTGTAGTATGGTGGGTGAATTGCATGCTTCGGTGGAGGTGGTGACTTGCGATGGTATGGTGGGTGAATTGCATACTTTGGTGGAGGTGGTGATTTGCGATTGTACGGTGGATGTCGTGGCTCCTTCCACGATGGAGGAGGTGACTTGTAATAGTATGGTGGATGTCTCGGTTCATTCCACGATGGAGGTCATTTGTAGTAAAATGGTGGATAGATCGCATGTTCTGGTGCTGGCTGGGACATATACTTGTTAGGTGGTGTTGGTGAGGCATACGTGTAAGTAGCGGTGGCTATAAGTAGAAAAGCCATAATAGAAACCCGAAGAGGCCATTGCTCTGGCTGTCCTCGAGTTCCCATTATCGAGCTACTTGTTTTGTGAGTTGCACAAACATGGTTGCTAGGTACCCTTTATATAAATTGATGATTTTTCCGATCATTTATGACACATACGTGTTTGTTTGAAAGACTTACAGTGGGATTTATGTTCTCCAAATTTCACATTATTTACCTGTTTTTAAAATTCTTTCAACTAGTGCGATCCCATTGTTGGTCCCCCACTAAGCTTGTCAATTCGTTATTGTTAAAAATTCAAAAACTTATAGCTAAAACTAATTTGAGTTTTCAAACAAACATTTATTAGTAACCATCAGACAAAAAAAAAATTAATTAATAGAAAATGACTCAAGAAATTATATAATATTTTCTAATACTGCTTAATGTGCCTAACTAGTTTGGCATAATACAAACACACCATAAATTCAAATCTTAAATACAAATTTATGTGCAAGGATTCAAACCTCAAATACAAACACACCATAATCAATATATCAAATATCAAATTCACATAGGAGGATTCGAACCCAAACTTTTGGGATAAATCAAGCTTTGATATCATATTTGTTGGTTATTGGGTTATCGGGTTGGGTCCACCCAAGATAACTTAAACTCATGATTCGATCCAAATAAAATGGATTTGGATAGGAATAAGTAACCACCGACGGTTATCACAAATAACCACCACCACTATAAATATCCAATGTTGTTTTGCATTTTGGGGTTGATGAAGAAATGATAATGAAAAATTATTTTTCCAACATACACAAATAGTATAACACAGTGTTTTTTAAAGTATATAGAGAGAATAAATGGTAAGGTTCTTACACCGTCATTTGAGGATTTGGTCCCGTAATTAATGATCAAACTTCAACCAATTGAACAATCTAGGATCTACAACAATTTTCTCTGTACAAAAATGGGCACACTTTCGATTCCATTTTACTGTATTTGATGATTTATATACTTCCTTAAATGTTTTCAATATTAGTAACAATTAGACCTAAAAACTAAGTTGATAGTAAATAGCTCAAAAATGATATAAGACTTTCAAACTCTATCAAATTATGAAAATGAGTCTTTTAGCACCATCCTAATTCAAGAACTACTGTTCACGAATTATTACTCTTGTTTGTGAACAAAGATAATATTAAATTTCATCCCCTCTCCCCCACCATATGAAAAAAAACAAAAAAACAAAAAACAAAAAGATAATATTAAAAAGGCTTCTTTTCATAGTTTCGTTCTGATTTCAAAACTCACATAAATAATATTAGAAAAGAGAAACAAGTCAATAAGGGAACTTGACATGTTGGATACGAAAGCACCCTCTAAACGACAAGGGCTCAAACTTATTGTTTACTTTCATCAAATAAGATCATGCATGTCAATCCTTTATATAAGTTAATAATATTAATTATTTTAATTGGGTATTGCTAGACTCTCTCTCTCTCTCTCTCTATATATATATATATATGTAATTGATATAGTAAATGCATTGTACTTATCATATTATCCACCACAATCGTCTTATAATCGGTAAGGCATATCACACTTTTTGGATTAATAATCTAAGCAATTTAAAATTATTGATTAAAATATGTACGTGCATTTTAAGAATAATTGCGTTTTCTTGCAAATGACTTGATTTCTTTTTTCTGTTCTAATGATAGTGTGTAGGTGCAAACGTTTCTTTTTTTTTTTTTTTTTACGACTTACATGGAATGTTCTATATTATTGATTCAAATTATGCTCAACAAGATTACTTACAACTGACTGTTAAAAGTTTAATAGCTCAGGACTAGTTAAGTTAATTAGTAGAATTTAAGGTTTGTTATGTTAGTTGAGCAATTAAAAGTAAAAATTTCCACATCTAGCTACCACATTAGAGTTAGACTCCCTAATAGATTAATATCTAGTCAATAAAATTGTTTATTGTATTCATAAATAGTTGACAAAGATTTCCAGATTACTTAGGACTCTTTTCTCAAAAAATTTTCTTGCATGTTTCCCGGGAAAATACCAAACTTCAATAACGTATAAGTTTTCAACAAAAGTCATCTTCCAAATTTTACATGGTTAACCACATCCATCCATGGCTCAAATGGTTACTATCATTTCCTTTCACATCCTTCAAGTTTAATCATATATATTTATTTATATGTGTGTGAAGGTTTCTAAATTTAATCTATTTATAATGGGATAATTGTTGTTATAAAAGTAGATATATTGGATTTTTTCTTTTTATTATGGAAGTAAATATGTACAAATATAGTAGGAATATATTTAGGACTATTGTAAGTATAGAAGCAGAGATTCAAATGTAATTTAAATTTATAATCTCATTAATATAGATGTTAGAGGTGATCCACAAATTCCTTTGTTCATCAGTTCTTAAATGTTAGAAAATTAATTAGCAATTTAAAAGTAACATAGAAAAAATTGATACAATGGATTATTACTCATCCTAAACATCAAAGGAAATGGAAGCAAAGTTAACTTAGATTTCTCCCTTTCCTCTAAAATTATTTTATAGTTACAAAAAAATGAGTGACATGCTGAGAATTTTAATAAATTATTCTTGTTCTATTACTGCATAAACAAAATGGTCTTTCTCTTTGTTAATTAATAATTATATCTAATTCCAAATTGCATTTAATTTGAAATTGCTTACATGAGATTAACAAGGAGGTAATGTCTACGTCCAATGTGCCTTCAATGTTTGATTCCATCTATGTATGGGTTGTGTCCTCTTGTACAGGAGCCACTTTCTAGACTGCACCATTAATATTTGATTCCACTTGATTCCAATTGTCTTCAGGGTTAGTCTTAGTAATACAATGTAATAAAAAAAGGAGGTAATGTCTACACTAAAATCTATGCCAATAGGAACACAAGTAGATGTGGCAGTGCCTTCCATTTTCTGGACGTAATATTAATATCACACCATAACTTAGAGGGAAAGTTATTAAGTTTGAAATTTAATTTGCTAGGATTTTTCCTTATATCTTAAATATGAGAGATGTTTATTACAAATCTTACCACTCAGTCACTTGTTATAACTAAATTGTAAGCGGCTATTTAATTTGTACCTTGGCTATATTTTAATCTCATGGTTTTGACTTAAACAAGAGCAAAGATATATTATCTATTAGGTTTTACTTTTTACTATAATTTTTATATTATGACTTTAAGTTCGAGTGATGCATAAGAAAGGTAAAAAAATGTAACAAATTTGGTCATCCACTATTTTTTTAAGAATTAATGACTTATTTTATAGGGAATTTAGCAAAAATGCCGTAAAAATACACCAATATTACGTAATTACCCTTTAAAGCAAGAAAATTATAAATTTGCCCCTAATTCACTAAAATACCCTTTAATTATACCAGCCCTTTCATTATCCTAATTAAAAAATCACAAAATTATCCTAAGTTACCCAAAATGTCCCTAATAAATTAAAACAAACTCATTAATACAAAACATTAATTCTTTACTTACCTAATTAAGCTATAATAAAATAAATAAAACACACTATCAAATAAATATCATTAACCCATTAATTCATCATCCATCACAATTTCTTTCCAATAATAATTACCTTTGTTCTTTTTTTTTTTCTTTTTTTTTTTAACTTTGGATTTGAGTGGAAAATAATGTTAAAAAGTTAAAGAAATTTGGGTATTGATAAAGATTAGTGCTTATATTTGATTATTTGATTATGTTTGCAAGAAAAAAAAAAAAAGTATTGTTCAGGTCAGAAAGCGACCTGAAATTAGGGCGACCCAAAATCAGGTTGCCCTTTGATCTGAAGAAATAATTTTGACCCGATTGTATCAATCTGACCCCATCGGGTTAGATTTCTATCTTCGGGTCAGAAGGCGACCCAAAATTCAGGTTGACCCAAAATCGGGTCACTTGCTGACCCGAAGAGATAGAATCTCTTTGGGTCAACAAGCGACCCGATTTCGGGTCGCCTTCTAACTCGAATAGTACTCTTTTAATTTATTTTATTTTAATTTTTTTTTGTTAGGATTGCTATCAAATTATTCTTTAAGTCGCTTAATCTTAACAATTCTGTGTGATTAAATTTTCAAGATTGAAGATGTCTATTATACAATTGGTTTTTAATTGGGATGACCAATGGAAGAGCAATCGTGGGGTTTACTAGTATGAAGGTCAAAGAGCAAGAGCTTTTAGATTTCCATGGGATACAACTTTTGAGCAACTATTGGACAAAATATACTGTATCATAGGTATTGATAAAAACCATTACCGAGTTATATTAACTACTGTTGCTCAAACCATTTGTCTAAGCATACCTATTGAGATCATTGATGATGATGATGTTGAGTTCTTATTTGGCTGGGAGAATGTTGACGCTTTAGTGTATATAACTATGGAGAAGGTTGAGCATGATTCAACAGATGTGAATGATACTTGTCAACCGAAAACTTTTTGTAAACCAAACCATTCATTTGAATTTGACTTTGATCCCAATTTGAAAACAACAAATGTGAATGATATTAAAGTGTCCAATACTAGTCCAATATATCAACCAAACTCAGGTGTCCATTTGGATGATATTAGGGAAGGATTTACACCATATGACAATGATAATACTTGTTCCCTACTTTATTATGGATTTGAGGGTAGCTCAAGAATGAAGCATGTACCTGAGGTTTCGATTGATCACCATACAGTGGATTGTGTTGAACAAGAACAACATACCTATCCCACTAGTTATGGTGAAACAACATAGGGTGGAGTTTTGAATCAATATGACTAGCAATTTAAGCATGTTCAAAGGCTTGTTCCACCACCATGTGCATTATACCAAGTTAATTCTAACGAAGTTGCTCCTAGACGCAATCTTATACATATTCAAGTCGGTGAATTGTTTGACAACAAAGAACAATTGCAATTAGAGCTAGGTAAATATGTCTTGGCAAATCAGTTCCAAACAGAAGTCATGAAATCGGACACAACAAGATATCAGGTTCGGTGCATCATTGTATATTGCAGTTGTCGCTTACGTGCAGTTAGAGATGGAAATTCAAATTATTTTCATATTAAAAGATTTGATAATGAATACACATGTTCCTTGGAACAACGATTTTCACATCAAAGGCAAGCAAGTACTCATGTTATAAGGGAACACATCAAGGAAAAATTTAAAGACCACCGTGTATATAGGCCTAAGGAAATTATAAGAGACATACAAAATGAGTTTGACATCTCATGTAACTACCACAAAGGATATCGAGCCAGACATATTACATTGAATAAGGCTCGAGGAACTTCTATTGAATCATACATGATTTTACCTTCATATTTATATATACTTAAGTAAGCCAATCCTAGAAGTATTACTGATCTTCAAACTTATTCTAATGATAGGTTTATGTACATGTTCTTTTGCTTGAAAGCTTGTATATATTGGTTTTTGTTTTCCATTAAACCAGTCATTACTATTGATGACATATTTTTAAAAGTTTATTACAATAGAGTTTTATTTGTGGCTGTGTGTATGGATCATAATGATCAAATTTTCCCTTTAGCTTTTGGTATGGGTGATTCTAAACAAATGATGTATGGGAGTGGTTTCTTACAAGCTTACGTCATGCCATTAGAGAAGTTGAGATTTGGTTATAGTTTCTAACAGAAAATCTAGCATCAACAATAGTGTGGAAAAAGTGTTCCCAAATTCCTTCTATGCGGCCTGTGCAATGCATTTAGAACATAATATGGTTGCGAAATATGGAAAAAGTAAGACATTAAAATATGTTTACTAGAAGGCAGTAAACATTAAAATATGCTTACGTCCTGCCATTAGAGAAGTTGAGATTTGGTTATAGTTTCTAACAGAAAATCTAGCATCAATAATAGTATGGAAAAAGTGTTCCCAAATTCCTTCTATGCGGCCTGTGCAATGCATTTAGAACAGAATATGGTTGCGAAATGTGGAAAAAGGAAGACATTAAAATATGTTTACTGGAAGGCAGTTAAAGTGTATCGGGTGAATCAATTTACCCGTGCGATAGAACAATTAGCAAACTTGAACCCTGAAGCCGTTACATTCATCACTACTGTAGGTATTGATCATTAGTCACATGTTCATTGTCCAAGAAAAAGGTACAAGATAATGTCTACAAATATTGTAGACTCAATGAATAATGCAATACATTCATCACTACTATAGGCATTGATTGTTGATCACGTGCTCATTGTCCAAGAAAAATGTACAAGATAATGTCTACAAATATTGTAGAGTTGATGAATAATGCAATAATTGATTGTCAAGAGTTACCAATCATTGGAGTTGTTGAATACATTAAAGGGGTTCTCTAGCATTGGTTTCATGATCGTCGTGTGGAAGCACTTAAAGTGACAACTCAGCTGACAACTGCGGCAGATGTAGCAATTGCTCTCAATGATGAATTGGCTCAAACTTACACAGTTTAGCCAATTAATTTTTACACATTTTTTGTTAGAGATGGAGATTTGGATGAACATGTTAATTTAAAAACAAAGATTTACAATTGTCAAGAATTCAACTAACTTTAATATCCATATGCACATGTTTTAGCTTGTATTAGACTTAAAGGGTTTTCATATTCAGACTACTGTTCGCCTTATTACTTTTCTAGGTCTCTTGTAGCAGCATATAGTGGGGAAATAAACCCACCCGAACAATCATCGGACTGGTTGGTTCTAGAAGATGTTACGGCTAAAGTTGTTCTCCCTCCAGTTGGTCGACGTCATCCAGGAAGACTAAAAAAAATCACATTCTATCAATTGGGGAATAAGTTCATAAAATGAGTTACACTAATTACAAACATCAGGATTATAATAATCACACTTGCACTTATCTAAAGTCTATAAGAGTACCAAGTAACACCGAAAGTATGAGACAGTTAAGTAGCAATAACAATGTTGCAAAATGATTAAGCTTGAATTGTTTTATATCAACTGATGTTGTTTGTATATTTGTAAGTGATTTTTGCATTTCTGTCTAACTCTAGTTAAATGTTGACATGCAATTGAATTTTTATAACCTACATTGCCTTTTGTAATATTGAATATTTTTAGATAGGAATCCGCAGCTTGTAAACATTCCATATAATATATTACTACATTTCAAACACTTGGACTTGCGAGCTTGAAAAAAATTTGACATAGCTTTGCTTATACATACAACATTTTCAATAAATACAACACACCTACTTAAATCATTCTAAATATTTACTTTTCTATATACCAAAATAAAATTTATCAACCAAGCAAAATTACACCACATTGGTATTGTAACCACACAACACATTTCATTTGTTTACTATATGTTTGATACATCATTATTTTTTTGTTTATCAACATTAATAGTATCTTTCTTACATAAAGGTTTTATAGGTACAAATTTATAATTTTGAAAAATTTCTGTGGCGATTTGTTCTTTGAGTTGTGAGCTGTCTTTTGCTTCAAATTTAAATGGTTGTCCAGCCCATAGATATTCCAAGTATTTAAGTGTGAAAATCCTATAGTCCGACCTATGTAATGACATATGATAAAAATAAAATGACATATGTAACCACTAAAGGTTTAAGTACAATTGAGGAGCATGGCTAGCACCAATTGAGCTAGCTAGCCCGAATTCGGGTCTTGGGCCTCAACCCTCACCTCAGCACTAGCCCGGCCCACGCCACATCTTGAGGGCTCGCCACACGGACAGGTACTGTTGGATCCCCTTTCTCCCCTTTCATACGCCTTCCGAGCCACTCGAACTCAAGCATTAAAGGTTTAAGTGCAATTGAGGAGTATGACTAGTACCAGTCAATTGGTACCAGCCATACTCCTCAATTGCACTTAAACCCTTAGTGCTTGAATTCGAGTGGTTGGGGAGGTGTATGAAAGGGGAGCAAGAGGATCCCACAGTACCTATCCGTGTGACAAGCCCTCAAGAGCCGACGTGGGCGGGGCTAGTGCCGGGGTGAGGGTCGAGGCCCAAGACTCGAATCCGAGCTAGTCCATTACACTTAAAACTTTAGATGAGGTTGTAGATTGCAAGTTATAAGATGGGATTATAGTTTGTACCTTACAAATTGCGTATAGTAGTTCTTGAGGCGATGATATATCTTCTTAATAAATTTTAAAGGACCATATCACAAAATAAGAATATCAGGTAATTGATGAGTATGCATGATTAAGTAATGGAGATTAAGCTCCTCCTATAATTTGCTCATGACAAATAATGGAGATCGATGTTTCAAAACTCACTAGTTTCCAGTCGATCGATGACCTAGTGAGTAAAGAGTACTCAGCTACTCTAGCGAGTGCTTGCGCGGTTTGACCGTTGAGTCGACAGTTAACCCATTAATTGATAGTCAAAATTAGTCAAACTTGAAAACAAATTTTAAAAAAATAATTAGGTCAAAATATAATCATATGACTATAAAACATCATAAAATCTATCTCATACAATCTCAAAAAAATCAAACCTATAAAGGAACCCAATTACTCTCATTAATATACCCAAAAATGTCTCATTATCACATCTTGTGTCTCTTAGTCAGTTGAATTATTATCTAGAGCAACATTTTCAGGAATAGTCCTCTCTCAAGTATCTTCAAGGTTAATACATTGTTGAGAGCTTTGATTGCGCAACATGTTCTTGATCAAAAGTCTTAACTCTGTAACTTATTGGGTAATAGATCAAATCATCCTTTGTTGCAAATCTCAATTTGCTCTATAATGTTTGAACTAGAAACTATTTTTTTAATATATATTTTTCTTTTCTTTTTCTTTTATATTATATATGTATGTATGTATGTGTGCATATATATATATATATATAACTATGGATAAAAATATAAATATCTTAAAGAAAATGACTAGAACAAAATAACAAAAAGGACTAAATTAATATTTTACATATGCAAGGGTGAAAACAAGATTTGACTATATTAAATCGTAATTTTTTTTACTAAATTATAAAAAACCACTAATTTTGTTTTTAAATAAAGGGAAACAATACAAGGTAGTTTTGTCCGAATGTGAAAAAATTGAGGGATAGTCCGGCCATAAGCTGGTGATATAAAATCTTTCTTTTTTGTTTGATCATCCAAAATCAAAGTGGAATTAAAAAAAACAAAACAAAACAAAACAAAAACTAGAGAGAGAGAGAGTAGGAGATCAGCTTGGAAGAAAGAGTGTGTATGGAATCAAAGGTGAGAGAGATATGACTTCAACAGAACAGTGTCAAGTTCTAAATCTTTAATGGAGCTCAGTGATGGATAGCGGATCTTGGTGGTTTCTTTTTTTTTTTTCCCCCTCTTTGGTGAGATGAGTGATGGTGAAGATGATTTTGGTGATGGAAGGTTTATATGGTGTCTATGGTGGATTAGACGGCTGACTGATTTCTTCTATTTTGATTATATATACTGTTTGGTGTCTCTGGTTTAAAGAAAAAAAAAAAAAAAGCGAGATCTAATAAGGGGCTTTGCGGAGAAGACTGGAGTGTCAATAGGCATCTATTATTGAATTCATCCAACTCGATAGCACTAATTTTGGAAATGTCCAGTGCCAAACCTACTGAAATAGTAAGTCGCCAATCTTTAAAATGGACTATGTAATGTACTTTATTTGTTAGGTTACAAGCAGGCATTTTACCAAAGTTGTATATTGTATCAATTTACCCTTGTGTGATTCTTGTTGAAGCAAATCCTCGAGCGGTGGGTGTAAGGTAGACAATTTCAAAGCGACCTCCCCATTCGTTTGATAGAGAAGATCACAAAGATTTCATGATCCGTTGCTAAACTTACTCCAATTCAGAGACCTTGGATCAAATCAGTATATGGGCAAAGTCGGCGACTACTCACCTTCAGTGAGTGAGATCCCCAATTTCGAGATTCTTTGGTCAACAGAGCCCTGCCAACTGAGTTTTTGAGTTTTACAACAGTGGTGGAGATTAAGCTCTATGTATTATTAGTCCACCATTGGTAAGAAATTAATATAAATATAGTCTAGCACTTAATAAGAATGTATCAAATTGATGTTACAGGTATCTTCTAACATCGTATTGTTGATCTTGAAAGTTTTAATCAAAAAATCGAATTGATGTTTTATAATTAGGACCATACGAACCAAAAATAAACATTTTCAAAAATAAAAGGAAAAGAAAAGATTATTCCATATTTCCACATAATCTCTAGATAATAGTAGTAAAATATGGAAGGTGACTTTGTCTACATAAGCAATTATGGTTTATTAGTTATAAATTTGAAATTGTTTCATCTTCTCAGTATTCTACCTTTTAAATTTATTAATTACAATAATAATGACATAAATAAATTTTATTTCATAATTTAACTTTCAATTTTATTAATTAAAATAATAACAATATAAAACATTTAAAATTTGTTTCACAGTGCTTTATAATTATTACATTTTAATTCTAAACACTTTTTAATTAATTTTCAATTAATTTTAGATAAAAAAAACGGGACTAATTAACCTTAAGGGAAATTTGCAAAAAAGAAAAATTGTTGAAGTTATTATGAAACAAAAGCAATATTAAGATATTGCATAATAAGAACAATGACTAAAGATAAAACATTAGAAGAATTTTGGGAGAGAGTGTTATCTTATTATTTTATTTCTCATGTAAGGAATAATTCATACAAACTTATGTACCCCCTATTTATAAGCTAAGAATCATAAATGCAGGAAATAGAAAAGACACAAATTACACAATACATTAAGGTACTATTTAACTATTATGATGATCATTATTTAAGTAATAATGATATTTAATGTGGAGGTTATAGAAAACATTAAGGTACAATTAAGATGATCATTATTTGTGTGATAATGATCTTTAATATGGAGGTTATAGAATACTAAAGGGTGACATCCAATTGATTTACAACGCTCCCCCTTTGGATGTCCACCGTACAAAAAAATATACCTCATTAAAAACCTTTTCAGGAAAAAACTCTATGGGAAAAAAAAAATCTTGATAAAGGAAAAAAGAGTACATAATTCTTGTACGCAGTAACCTCCCCCTCATGCTGATATGTTTTCTTTTGGTAAATTTTAACAAAATTCTCTTAACCAATGCATGACAATCTTATTCACCAATTTCTCAAATGTTGTTGTAAGAAGTGCCTTTGTGAACGAATCTGTCATGTTGTCAGAAGATCGAATTTGATGAACATCTATCTCTATTTTATTCTGAAGTTCATGTGTGAAAAAGAACTTTGGTGAAATGTGCTTGGTTCTGTCTCCTTTTATATAACCTCCTTTGATTTGGGCGATACAAGCTGTATTATCCTTATATAAAATTGTTGGACTTTCTTTAACAAGTAAAAGATCACATGTTTTATAAATATGTTGAATCAGAGATCTCAGTCATACGCATTCTCGACTTTCCTCATGTAATGCTAATATTTCAACATAATTTGAAAATGTGGCAGTTAGAGTTTGTTTTGTAGAACGCCAAGATATAGCAGTACCACGATATGTAAACAAATAACCTATTTAAGATCGTGTTTTATGTGGATCTGATAAATATCCAGCATCTGGATATCTTACCAATTTTTCTTTTAAATCCTTTGAATAAAACAAACTCATGTCTGATGTTCCTCAAAGATAACGAAGTACTTGTTTAACACCATTCCAATGTCTTCGAGTTGGTGAAGAACTATATCTTGCTAGTAAATTAATAGCGAAAGCTATATTAGGTCTTGTACAATTAGCAAGATACATTAGTGCACCAATAACACTAAGATATGATACTTCTGGACCAAGAATTTTTTCATTATTCTCTCAAAGAAGAAAAGGATCTTTTTTCACATCAAGGGATCGAACAACCATGGGAGAGCTTATTGGATGAGATTTATCCATGTTAAAATGTTTTAATACCTTTTCGATATAAGT
Organism: Litchi chinensis; assembly: GCA_019925255.1. Classification (NCBI taxonomy): domain Eukaryota; kingdom Viridiplantae; phylum Streptophyta; class Magnoliopsida; order Sapindales; family Sapindaceae; genus Litchi; species Litchi chinensis. Next base: position 9,410,017 of record CM034473.1, on the reverse strand, counting down.
TGATTAGTGAACAAAAATCATTTTAGCCAAATGCTCGATTTGCAAGCCGAGACAGAATTTTGTTTAGCCCAAATCCTTCATTTTAAACTCATTTTTTAAAAATGTTATCGTCTCTATGAGTCCCGATGATATTCAAATTATCAACATAAACTGCAATAATAGCAAATCCAGAATTTGATTTCTTAATAAACACACATAGGCAAATTGGATTATTAATATACCATTCCTTCAAAAGATATTCACTGATACAATTATACCACATGCGTCCAGATTGTTTTAATCCATACAAAAATCTTTGCAATTTAATCGAATACATTTCCCGGGGTTTCGAATTGCATGCATCGGGCATTTTCAGTCCTTCAGGGACTTTCATATAAATTTCACTATCAAGTGATCCATACAAATAAGTTATCACAACATCCATTAAATACATATGAAGTCCTTCTATAATTGTCAGGCTAATTAGAAATCTAAATGTGATTGCATCCACCATTAGGGAATAAGTTTCCTCATAATCAATATCAGATCTTTGAGAAAAACCTTGTTCTACAAGTCATGTTTTATACCTTACAACTTTATTTCCCTTATTATGTTTTCACACAAATACCTATTTGTAGCATATAGGTTTCACACGTTTAAATGTTTGGACAATAGATCCAAAGACTTGACGTTTTTCAAGTGAATCTAATTCTGCCTGGATAGCATCTTTCCATTTTGGCCAATCAATTCTACATTGACATTCATCAACGAACTTCGGTTCAAGATCCTCATTTACAATATCAAGAGCAATTGCATATGCAAATATATTATCAATAACAGTTTCCTTTCGGTTCCATTTCTTTCCTAAAATAACATAATTTATTGAGATCTCTTCATCATAGTTATTTTCAGAAACCTGACCTTCTTCTGGGGTTATTTGTTCAGTTACATCAATTATTTTTTTTTTTATGGGCACTTTAGGAGTATTAATAAATTCAAAAGTGCCAACTTGCTTATTTTGCCCCTTTTTCTTTCTAGGATTTTTATCTTTGGAACCGAGTGGTCTATCATGCTTTTGGCGTGCATTAGACTCATTTACTGACATATTAGCAACTTGTCCTTCAAAGACATCAATATGAGCAGGAGCATTAACAGTTAGTATATGTGACTTTGTCACATTTTTACTATCAATAAATGCATTTGGTAATTGATTTGCAATTTCTTGTAAGTGAATTATTTTATAAACTTCCAATTCACATTAATTTGTACGAGGATCAAAATTAGATAATGATGATGCATTCCACGAAATTTCTTGTCTTTCCAACTATTGTTTCTCTCCTCCTAATGTTGGGAAAATTGTCTCATCAAATTGACAATCAACAAATCGTGTCGTGAAAATATCACCCGTCAAAAGTTCAAAATATTTAATAATTGGCGGCGATTCAAATCCAACATAAATTCTCAATCTTCTTTGTGGACCCATTTTAATGCGTTGTGGTGGAGCAATAGGAATATATACTGCACAACCAAAAACTCTTAGATATGAAATATTAGGTTTTTTATCAGAAATAAGTTATAATGGAGAGTATTTATGATATGCAGTTGGCTTTATACTAATAAGTGCTACATTGTGTAATATGACATGTCCCCAGGCAGAACTAAACAACTTTGTTTTTATAAGTAGAGACCTAACAATTAATTTAAGTCTTTTAATAAAGGATTCTACTAATCCATTTTGTGTATGTGTGTGAGCAACAGAATGCTCAACAATAATTCCAATGGACATGCAATAATTATTAAAAGCTCGGGATGTAAATTCTTCAACATTATCAAGACGAATTTTCTTGATTGTATAATACGGAAATTGAGCCCGTAATCAGATTATTTGGGCAAGAAGCCTCGCAAATGCAACATTTCGAGTGGATAATAGACAAACATGTGACCAATGTGTTGATGCATCTATTAGTACCATAAAATATTGAAATGGTCCACATGATGGATTAATAGGTCCATAAATGTCTTCTTGAATTCGTTCTAAAAATGCATGAGATTCAATGACAACTTTTGTTATGGATGACCTTGTAATTAACTTCCCTTGAAAACAAGCAGTACATGAAAAATCTTTGGACAAAAGAATTTTCTGGTTTTTTAAAGGATGTCCATGCGAATTTTCTATAATTATTCGTATTATTATTGAACTCGGATAATCTAACCGATCATGTCAAACAATAAAAGTATTTGAATTCAACAATTCTTGGTTTATAACCATATACGACTCAACTGGATTTATAAAAGTATAATATAATCTAGAAGAGTATGCTGGTAATTTTTCCAATATATGTTTTTTCTCTGAGACAATAGACATAATATAAAGAAATTCAACGTCTTTTTCATTCGTCGTCTCAATATGATAACCATTACGACGTATGTCTCTAAAACTTAGTAGATTTCTTTTTGATCTACTAAAAAACATAGCATCATTTATTATAAATTTTGTGCCACCAGGTAATAAGATATAAGCTCTTCCATAACCTTCAATAAGGTTTGCAACACCAGATATTGTGCTAACATTAGCTTCCGCTAATATAAGATTAAGAAAATATTTTTTATCTTTAAGTATGGTGTGTATTGTTCCACTGTCTGCTAGACAAAGAGCTTCATTATTATTTTGAGCACCAATCGTGTGATCAATGGAAACCATGTTTCTTCATAAATAAAAGAAAAAGAAAATTATAAGAATGAAGAACAATCCTTTTAATTTTAAACATAAATACACTAAAATCATACTGAGAAATAAAGAAACATTGAATATTACTTAACACACTTATAACAAAATACACTAAAACAACACACTTTTGAAAATTAGAAGTACAAAACACACAAATGACATAACACATTAAAACATATTATAAATAGCACATTTGGAAGCGGCTTGTTGCAAGAACATCCTCTTAAGCCATATTTATGTTTTCATCTCCAATCAAATTTTCATCATAGTTTTCAAAGAAATTTGCAATATCTAAATGTGTCAAATCCATAGGATCAAGGTTTTCAATAAAGTTTGTTTCAACACCTTTTCCTTTTTCTTTTAAGAAAGCTTGGTAAAGATCAATAAGGTGTTTTGCTGTATGGCATATACGAACCCAATGACCTTTTATGTTATATCTGTGACAAGTGCTTTCATTATTTTTGAAACATTTTTCCTTTTATTTTTTCTCATTATTCTCCCACTTCAGGTGGTAAGATATAGTTTTCTTAAAATTTAAGGAGTTTTGATTATAATTACTATGACCACATCCACGACTATGACCACGACCACGACCACGACCACGTCCACGACCACAACCATGCCCACGCTTAGGATCATTAATAGATGCAGTATTCGCTTCAGGGAATGCTGTTGATCTAGTTGGTCGAGATTGATGATTTTTCATCAATAATTCATTATTTTGTTCAGCCACCAAGAGGCATGATATCAACTCAGAATATTTTTTAAAACCTCTTTCTCGATACTACTATTACAGGAGCATATTAGAGGCATGGAAAGTAGAATATGTTTTCTCTAACGTATCTTCATTAGTAACACTTTCTCCGCATAATTTTAATTGAGAAGTAATTTTAAACATTACGGAATTATACTCGCTTACATTTTTAAAATTTTGCAATCGCAGATGCATCCAGTTATAACGAGCTTTTGGAAGTATTACTATCTTTTGGTGGTCATACATTTCTTTCAAATTATTCCAAAGAACATATGGATCTTTTACTATTAAATATTCAATTTTTAAACCTTCATGGAAATGATGGCGAAGGAATATCATTGCCTTCGCGTGATCTTATGAGGATGCCTCATTCTTCTCTTTTATTGTATCTCTAAGATTCTTGGTATCTAGGTGAATTTCAGCATCAAGAGTCCATGCCAAATAATTACTACCAGAAATAACAGGGGCAGTGAACTTGAGCTTTATCAAATTCGACATGTTGAAAACTATTAATTGACAACATATAATAAAATTAATAAAACTATATAAAATAATAAAATCTATAATAAACAGTTTCTCCATAATTCAAGTATAATAATCAGCAATATTATAATATACTAGATGCTTAAAAGAAAAACATACAACATACAATTAATAATTATTCTAATAGATATATATACTAACTTTGCATCGAACAAGAAAATTATATTTACATGCTTAATGACATGAATTTTAATTGACCAAGAGGATATAGAGGAATTATAAAAGATATATTAACAATGATACTATAACTATACTTCAACGTATAATTAATTTATTGATTAACAGTAAAGTAAAATAAACATGTAATAAAATTCATCATTACAAAATAATTGATAATCAAGTTATAATCGATATAAAAAACTATATAATTTATTATACAAATAAAACAATGTTGATAACCATTGATTAGCAAAGTAAAGAATTGAAAACATAACTCATCCAATAACATAAAATATATTAATGGGTAAACAAATATATAAATAAGCATGAGAATAATAATAAAGATTTATATAAACAAACAAAAAGAACATAATTCATAAACATGTAAATACATAAAATGTTTAATAAATCATATCAAAACACTATATGTTCTTAACATAATAGAAAACTAAATAAATATTATGAAAGAAATCTATTTGATTAAAATTCTACCTTGACAAAAATAAACGGTTAGAGCTCGTGCTGATAACATATTATGAAACAAAAGCAATATTAAGATATTGCATAATAAGAACAATGACTAAAGATAAAACATAAGAAGAATTTTGGGAGAGAGTGTTATCTTATTATTTCATTTCTCATGTAAGGAATAATTCATACAAACTCATGTACTCTCTATTTATAGACTAAGAATTATAAATATAGGAAATAGAAAAGGCACAAGTTATACAATACATTAAAGTACTATTATTATGATCATTATTTGAGTAATAATGATTTTTAATATGGAGATTATAAAAAATATTAAGGTACAATTAAGATTATCATTATTTATGTGATAATGATCTTTAATATGGAGGTTATAGAATACTAAAGGATGACATTCAATTGATTTAGAACAGAAGTATGGTCCTATTAAAAAATTAACTTTTTACTTTTAAATTTAAATAAAAAAATCATTACTTTCGAACCCCAAAAAAAAAAATCTTATTATAAAGTAAAAATACTGCGTAATTTTTATTTATAATTAAACAAAAAAAAAAAAACTATAGGGTATTTTAGGAATGTTGCTAACAATTGTTGAGTGTTTAGTAAATAGACATAAGTCTAGGGAGAGAATGTGAAACGTGTTAGACAAGCTTTGACTGACAGTGTGCGTTAAAGCTTGTGAGTTGGCAGTAGTCACATTCAAAAATCATACCCTTCGATTTCCTGAAGACATTGGTTTGACAAAAGGTGAAAATGGAGGGTGGTGAGATTGATTTGTTTAGTGAAAGGTCACTTGTAGAAGTGAGCAGTGAAGCAGATGGGTTTGCTGCTGGGGTGTGGTATGGGGCCAAAGTCTTGGAGAGGTCTGGTGTCACTAAAAATGAAATGGTTTTCTTGGTGGAGTATCAAAGGTTTCATTCTAATGGTAACACCAAGTTAATAAAGCCTGTTAATTTTAAATTTATTAGGCCTTTACCACCTCCTCCTCCTGCTAATGGAGACCAGACTTTTGAAGTAGATGATGTGGTTGATGCCTATCTGGTTGATGGCTGGTGTGTTGGTGTGGTTTTTCAAGTGTTGGAGGAGTCAAGAGGCTATTCTGTGTTACTCAACAACCCATGTGATTTGATCAACTTTAGGCCCTCTGAATTGAGGCTTCATCTGGATTGGGTTGCTGACAGATGGGTTAGTCCTCAAAAAAAGGTTCTTTTTGCACTTAAAACTGTCTTTTTATCTCTTCTTTGAAATATCATGCAAAAAGTTGATGTCTTTTTCAAGATATTGGATGTTTATGCACCCACTTCACCATCTAAATGCAAGCTAGTAGGCTCGAGTTTTCATTTTTATTTCTGTTGTTTGTGGTTTCCATATAGTTTTGAGTCACATTTTGCAAGAAGAATAAGAAATCTTGTGTTTAATTAGTTATTGCTAATAAGAATAGGCATAAGCAGTCTTGTGTTATGTGCAACTTGTGTTGGTTCATAGTGTTGAGTGTTAACTTTCAGTGAACACTCATGGTCCAAAGTGGGGGTGATTTGAAAATTTATAATATCTTCAATTAGGAACTAGAGTCAATATTCCTTTGCATATACTTTTAAAAACAACAAAATTAGAGGTTATCTTTTACAGTTTTACTTCAGTTTGTTGCTTTTCGAATAATATTGTATATGATGACCATGACCAAGATTAGATATAAGAATTTCTGACTGATATTTGATACATTTTAGGGTGGAACTAAGAACTGTCCAGCGCTCTTTACATGTATACATTTTCATTTTTACATCAAATTGCCAGTCCTTAGATTTGACATCAAGCTATTCAATTTAAAATCAGGACTTATGTGTCCTTTTATTATTATGACTAATAATGTTTGCCTTCAAAACCAGCCCAAACTCACCATTCAAATTCTGGATACTGAAGTTGGCTAGAGGTGTTGATTAATTATATATTAATTGGAAGATTTTTTAAAATAGATTCTTATTGAATGTCACAAATCCAAACTTTGTACTGTCACATGATCTTGGCATGGCTCTACAGACTAAAGAGTTGGTCTAACAGTTCTTTATGGCAGAAACAATTTCCATGCATATACCAGTATGCCCTGATGGCATCCGGTTTCATTAGCATACTTTTATTCAATGTAACAGGTTCTTTGTACATTCTATGTGCTCTGGTTAACTCTAGGCTTTTAATTATCATCATGTTTATTACTTCATTTTACTCATCCACGTCTATTGTGATTGTAATACCGTTGCTGTCTAATTGATTTCAAGATCACTTTCCTTATAAGATTTGAAAACTACCCACAAAAGTAAATGGTTTAATTATTCACATGATGCTTTATATGAGCATGACTGACACCTAGAATTATATAGACCTTGCAATTCGTCTCCATTTTTCTCTCTAGATACTCTCATCTACATTCTATATACCCACTTGCCAAAGCAGCCACCCGTGATCGTAGTTTGTCATGAATGTAGGTGAGATTGTTTATGGGGATGTAATGGGACCTATATTGTAAATTACTATGTATCTTAATCCTTTTGAATTATTGCATCTCTAATCATATTTGATACTTCAATTTACTTTCATTATATTTTCATTGTGTGGTTTGACATACATTTGTTTGGTTCATTTTATTAAATATGATGTTTGTTTAACCATTCTTTCGTCTCCTGTAAACAGTAAACTCTTATATACTTTTGGTCTATTAGATTTTATTAGAAAATAGTTGGCCATTTTAGGATAAAGTGAATTGTGCATCATCAACCACATCTATTTATGCTGTTTCAAAGGTAATGCCTTGTTTATTTGATGGTATGGGCATAATTGGCTTTAGTGATTTTGACATACAACCCATGGGGATCGCACATTCAAGTATTTCTCTTATGCTGTGACATAGTTAGGTGGCTTACCGAATGTTTGTGTTGCTCTCAACAAGCAACAAATAGTGCATTTTAACATTGTGGAAAATTAATGACTGTCAAATGAGGCCTGCACTGTGTCAGAACCTATAGTTGTTTTGGTTTGATGATTTGTTGTTGTACAGTAAATAGATTGAGTTCAAAACAAGTACTATTGGTAATGTTTACTAAATTATGATATAATATTAATAATATAGGGATGAAAGACGAGCAATCCTTTGTTGCATAACAGATATTTTGCCCAATTTAGATGGAAGGGAACTAAAATAAGGAGGAGAAAGAATATATAGATGGAATGCTAGTTTTCTGTTCTGGTTTTTCATTATGCTTAAATTAATCAAATATGCTACTAAAAGAAAAGACATCAAGGATTTATAAAAGTTTCGATGATGTTTAGTCTCTTCTCTAAGCAGGTAGTGCAGCGGAAGGAAGTTGAAACTAGTAACCAGAAGAATGGAGGTAAACCTTTCAAATCCTTACTTACATGCTTACAAGTACCAAAGATCTGTCGAAAGGTATTGGATAGCTTGAATATGTTCTTATTCACTAATATGTATTATGTTTTACAGGTAAGGAGTGTGATGGAGCTGAAGGTGATGTTGATAAAACTATTGGTGTTGAATTAGCAATCACAGGAGAACCTACTGGTATGTGGGCCTGCCAAACCAGCATTCCTTATAGGCTTTCGTAATATGGTTTGAATCTTGCTTAACATCAAAATCAGTTTCTGAGTGTACCAGGAGACACATGAACATTGTTATTATTTAATCATAATGCCCTTATGGCTAGGAAAATAAAAACTGCAGAAAGAAAAATGCAGGATTTGGCAACCAGCATAAAACGCATTCACTGTGAAAGAAAATTTGGAAAACACTAACATAATAATGATGGATGGCTGACTGAAAATAGCAATTTTCGCCTATGTATCTATCTTATGTTAGCCACTTGGGTTCGCCTGATGAACGTTTCAAAGTTTATTCACCATTTTAAGTTTTGCACGTATGACTGCGAGAGTATGATGCAAATTATCAATTATTAGACCAAAACATATTGTTCAAGCATGCAGCCTCTTCTTTATTAAAATAACTGTGGTAAAATTGTATTTATCTCGAGAAAGGTCATAAGAAATTTGATATAATTTCTAATCTTGCAATATCATAGATAGATATTATGCACATAAAATTGCAAACAGAAGCTATTGTTTTTGTTGTTCAATGCTAGGATACATTGTCCATAGAAATTAATAAAGAAATATTTGAGACTCTAATCTTTCCTTTAGACTAGCAAATGTATTTATTTAGCTTGATTAGGCCTTAAATTGTGTATTTCTTGTATCAACAGAAACAGCCACTGCACTTTCTAATTCAGTTTCCAAGGCTAAAGATACTGAAGTGGCCATTGTACCCAGTAACTTTATGGATGTTGATGAACCTGTATCGTGCTTTCCAACAATTGTAGACGACTCAAGTAAGCTGGAGTGAATTTTATTATACACATACGTGTTGAAATATACTTGATTATGTTGGTGTTCACTGTTCAGGTGATTATGTTGAATTTTCTTGTCCAGGTATTTGTGATTGGACTATCAACCAATCAAGTGAGCCTCAACAAAAATTAAATGAAATTGAGCAATGCGATGCAGGAGTAGCCATGATTGACGATATGCCATACGATGATCAAAACTTGCAAATTTTGGAGAATTCACAAGTGCTGTTATTCATTGAATCTATGGAAGTATTTCAATCACTGCCACAACAGCCACATTTTCATCCTTTAGTTGAATGTGAAGAGGTGAAACGGGAAGGATTAGCGCTTGGGTATATGATGACTTTTGTTAATGTGGTAAAGAAAACATCAGAACTGCAAGTAAACGTTCCAAGATGCACCTTTGACAGCCTTTTTAAATGTCTTTCTGAATTAGAGTTACATGGCTTTGATGTTAAAGCAGTACGAAGCCGTCTTCTTGAGTTACAATCAATGAAAGAAAATCATGAACAGCTGAAAACAAAATCGGAAAAAATTAGAAGTGAGATCATGGACCGTAGTCATGAGAGAACCGAGGTTAAGGCTGATTTGAATGTTGTTATGAATGACTTAAAGGTGTTAGAAGAAAAGAAAAAGGCGATGGAAGAAAAGATGACAGGGCTTATATCAACGAATAATGAAAATGATTCTGAGATTGCAAATTTGGAATTAAATGTTGATTTACTTAAAGAAGAGATTCAGAGAGGTAAGCATTTGTTTGAAAGTGTAGCTGCTTCCCCATGGAGGTGACTGACTTGTATTCTCTGCTTCTCTCTTAGCTTTTGTTACATTTGACCTTTGCATGTTCATGTTAAAATCACTGATTTACCATGTTAATGAAAGAATAGAAACTTAATTGGCCTTTGAGTCGTTTAGGTAACTACTCTATGTATACAGCTATATAGCTGTGCAACACTGAAAGCTGTTTTGATGATGAATACAGGTAACCCAAGTATATAAGAAATATTATTAATGATCAGACAGAATGCAAGCTTTAGCGACTTTTATTGTTAATGTTACTAGCTGCTGGTTCTTTGTATGATTGTATCGGAATTTGCATAGTGTAATTCAAATAATCCAATCAATTGCAAGATTGTATATAGAATTATATCTTATAACTTTCAGCTGGACATAAAAATGGTTACTTGCTTCCTTGTTTACATAGGAATGAATTTTGTAAATACCAGATAGGGGTGAATAGGTTGGTAGCAAATGTTTTTGCATAACCCAAATTTTACTATTAATATATCCATACTTACAATTACATAAAAATATATAATATAATTAAAATTGCAAATTTACTTTCTATGCCTATGACTTATTCATACAACTATTTTAAATCCTAATAATATATGTAAAATCAAAACTAACATGATATAAAAAAAAATATAATTTTCACATGTAAACAACGAATACAAGAACAAATAATTGATTTGATAGATTTCGAATGTGTTTGAGTACGTATATTTTAACTTCATGCATGTTTAGTATCTAATATGATTACTTTTTATGATTGTTAATAAAAAATAATAATAATAAGAGTTTGTGATTGAAAAAAATATATATTTCAAGTTTGAAAATACAGACAAGAGTTACATGTTTTATCTTTCGTGCAACTCAACAATATTGCATCTTTTTTGCTTAAAATTTAACAATTTAACTCATCAATGGGTATCTATCACATAACCATAATTTAATATGGAAAAAAATAGATTAAACCGTAAATTAATAGAAATTTGACAAATGTTACTATTTATTTATACTGTAAAAAATATATTTATTTAAAGTAGTGATTAAAACTCATATACCACATCTTTTTTATAAATTTCGATAAAGTTTTTAGATAATTTCACATTATATTTTTTTAATGTGAAAATAGGTGAAATGATTAAAGAGAAATAATATATACTAATAAGAAGATATCATAAATAATTCTTTGAGTCTCTCTACACCATAAAAGGCAGGAAAGAAAAGAAAATAAAAAAAGTCAATGGAGGTGAAGTTGTTGGGGAAATGGTGTAGCCCTTTCGCTATGAGGTTTGAATGGGCACCAAAGCTGAAGGGAATCAAATATGAAGTTGTGGAAGAAGACACAAGCAACAAGAGTCCTCTTCTTCTCCACTCCAATGCCATCCACCAGAAAATTCCAGTTTTCTGATTCACAATGAAAACCCCATTTCCGAATCACTTGTTATCATTGAATACATTGATGAAACATGGAAAAATGCAACCTGAACGGGACCCTTGTCAGAAAGCTGTTGCAAGATTTTGGGCCAACTTTGTCGATGAAAAGGTATCCACTTTCACATATTAACCTGTTTGATATAATCACTCACTGTTGTATGTAATCTTTCGTGGGCCTCGTCTGATGAGTTGTTAAGATAATATCCATAATATTTAATGATACTCATCTTAGATTTGAAGTGAATACAATGTAGTCATCCGGTTGTGGAAGCTAAGATAAAACATTTTCTAGAATCAAATTTCGGAAACATTGTTGAAATAACTAATCAAAGAAAATGATCTACTAACTGGATACAATCTTATATCAAACATTTTCTAATTATATTTATTATTTTAATTATTTAATAATACTAGTGGAAACTTATAAATTTTCTAATATTTTGAGCAAATTTTTTTTAGAAAATATATGAAACCAATTAACCGGCCTAATTGATACAAATTGAAGGATATATACCACAAAAGTATCTATTAGGGTTCCAAAGGCCTTTTACATGCAATAACATACATTTGCAGTTATTCAAAGTCTCTTGATGGTCAAGCATGAAAGATGCTTCGTCCATATGTTGATTGGACCATTCAGATGAATAAGTGAAGTTAAAGCATTAAAAAGAGTGCCACCGAGAAAGAAGCCAAAAAAGTAATTGGCACATAAACCCAATCCCATCTCTTGCTTAGTATAATAGTTAGAGTTGCTCCAAAAACTATTATCATAGCGGCTATAGCAAGAAAGAGAGAGCCAAGACCAAATGACTAACTTCTTTGGCAATGATTCAAGAAAGTCATTAACTGCATATCTTGTAGTTAAGATAGATAAGAACATTAATAGGGAAGTCAAAGAAGAAAACAGACCTATTGCATCTGAAAAAACTAATAACATGAATACATTCGCCCTTAAAAAATCTGGAGTCCCTCTGTCATTGACGTTGCCCTCTGGTGTTACAGCAAACAATACCGTGGCTATAAGTGTTGAAACAAGCATGCAGGAATTGGCTGTATCCTTCATCCACTTCTCCCCTTCCATAGCCAATCCCTTGTGCGATTCCCAGAAAACTTCTTTTGCTGTTTCCTTGTTCGAATTTTTCAGTTCCCTTTGATTAGGGGAGTGTAATTTTCTCCACCTCTTACATAACAGAATACAAATATATATATATATATATATATATATCTCACGACATTATGATATATTAAATGAAGTGTGCTTATCAACATTATTATATGTAATAAATTCTTGTAAGGTAAATGATTAATGACTTTGTGATAAAAGTTTAAAAATCAATTTACATTTCAAATGGACAGCCGCAGATTATTGTACTCTCCTATAGCTGCTTTAATTTCCAATGGTAAAAATGAGTAGTTTTAAATTAATTTCGATACCTTAAACCACTACCATTCTCTTTGCATTTGTAAAGCTGCTTCAGTTATTGAACGTAGTTTAAAAGCAGAGGCCAATTTCCCTACCAAGTGTAAAGTAGTGTTTTCCGATTCCTGTACTTTTTCACACATATTCTTTGTAGATATTGGAGAGATCTCTTTTATTGTATTGACTATCTTTTCTTGTCGATACTCAATAGCAGCTAGCAATGTGTTCCGCTTAGGTGCCACATGGTGGTCAATCAGATCTGGAAAATATTGTAAAAGGGTAATTACAATCTCTTCAATCCCATTTGCAACGGCAGTACTTATAATGGGGTTCGGATTTTCAAGAAAATCACTTATTTGCCGTAAGCTCTTGCTAGAAAGTTGCTTGCAAACAAGAATTACTAATTCAACGGCACATTCATGTTTCAACTTCATATCTCGAACTACTTTCATGGAGGGTGATGCAAGTGAAAATCAAATAAAATGTGAAAAGGTCATAAATTGGTTAAAAGATGAAATATTGGATAAATTTCTATTCTTTTGCTTCAAGTTTGACAAATTATAATAACAAGTAGACTCATTTAATTATAGATGAATGTTAATATCTTAACTACCCCATCTCAAAGAGGTCAACCATGTTATTCCATTATAGGGACTTATTTATTTATTTATTTTCCTGTTATGGCACTCAAATTAGTTTAAATTTAAACAATGACATCAAATTATTAAAATAATTTTTTTGATACCATAGTAAGCTATAGTTTGCAAATAAAGGACCACAAAAGATTATAGTTAGGCTCCTTTGTTTGCAAACTAATCATTTTTATTCGTGAATTATAGTTTGTAATAACCGATGATGTATATATATATATATATATATATATTATTTCAATAGTTCAATTCATTTTTCAAATTCATTCTAGTTTTAGTATCATTCTATTATTAAAATAATTTTTTTGATACCATAGTAAACTATAGTTTGCAAATAAAGGACCACAAAAGGTTATAGTTGGGCTCCTTTTCAAATTCATTCTAGTTTACTATCATTTGTTGGAATTTTCTCTACCTACTATATACTTAGAGGATTCTAGCTACATGGGTACTTACCCAGTTGTGCAATTGCTTTCCAAAGTAATCTCTTGAATAGTTGAAATGCTGTACATAACAACAAACATGCTTGGTAACTAATCTGGTTGATATGATCAGAATCTGTTGATTTAAAGATTTTGAAAAGTAATGTTAAGATAAATATAATATCTGCAAACCTTGAGCCAAAAAGCTCCTTGGTTGTAATGCCAGAGAGCCTTCTATGCTTCCGGGAATTTCTTCCACATTTACAGGAACAACTTGAACGTCCAACAAGAAACCATCAAAATTGGACTATACACATTTAATACGCTGGCACAGTTAAGTAAATAGTTGTTCAAGGACAAGACACTTACGTTTATAGATCCATCTCTTAAAAAATCCAAGACTGCTCCCGCTAAAAAAGTGTGAAGGCTTACTTGCCAACCAGAAGAGCAAATCAGTCTCTTTGTCAAGAGCCAATTCAGGATATTTTCGGAAGAAGTACAAGGATACATCTGTTGAAATTGTGACACAAAAAGGACAAATTGTAAGACTATATAAATTTGTGCGAGCTGTATTAATGGCTTTTGTATAATTGTTAGTTCTTACCAAGAAGACCTGTTTGATTTAGACTACGGAAGATCTTAGGTAACAAAGGATACTCAATTCTGGTTTTCGAAGTAAAATACCACACTAACTCCTTATTTTCACTAAGGATAGAACTGTGAAGAGGAATAGATCCTTTATTGTTAACCATGTGCAGTAAATTAGCATTCTTTTCAACCAATGCCTTAGCAGTCCTTAAGGTTCCAGCTTGTGCAACATAATGAAGGGCTGTGACTCCAAATCTATTTTCATTGCAACTGATTCTGGAGATAGAAGTTCCAAAAGCTTTAGGACGAATTCCCATCGGCAACTTTTTGCTGCAACAAGCAGTACGGTACCTAACTTGTCTGTTATCCTGGCGGTCAATGCATTTGGATCACGATCAATGAAACTTTTAGCTCTTTTCCAATCACCTCTTTGTGCAGCCAGGTACAATGGTCCGTAGTAATTGCGATCCTGTCCTGTCACTTTGCATTAACATTTTTTTTAGACTATACTACAAACAAATGCATAATTTTAATTACATATATAGTTATTCTCTAATGTAGACGTCTGTATTTATTTTCTTTCAAGATTTACTCGTGAATTGGTTGTGAGCAACCGTGATTGTGATTGTTTCCAGTCATCTCAATGTGGAGCTTGGTACAAAAATTCTCTAGGTTGGGCTGGTACAAGCATGCATATATGACTTAAAGATATACACGACTTAAAATTCTCTAGCTTGCTAACATGGAATGTTTTACATAAGCAAATTATCTTCCTAAGGGAGACTAGCTATGATTACTTACTGATATCTTCCGGAGCTTGAGTTGCAGAAACTGCTGTTGTCATAAATGGTGCATCACTTCCTCCTAGAATATTTGCACCTCCTTCTAAATCATTACTGGCTTTATCATGAAGATTTAATGGTGATGATCGAATGGGGGCCAACATATGGTTGTGCACCTCCTGCAGTAATCTCTGGTGGTTGCTATAGATGATGATTGCTATAAAAAAGAGACATGTTAATATACATGAACGATGCAAAATTACAAGTGGTTGGCTGAGTTATTTTCTTAATTTTTGCTTTTCTTTTTCTGAAATTTGACATCAAATAAATGATAATTACCATATAAGATTCAAGTAGTCTGTGATCTTTCCATTTTTTACCCAAACATCTCCTATTTCTTTTTCTTTTCTTTTTTTTCCCTATTATTTTAGTCTCTACATTGTTGAAAAATATCCAAAACAGTTTTTTACTGTTAGAATCCATTAGTCAATTTGACTAAGTTTTAAGTAAACTTAAAATGAATAATTAGTTAAAAATAAAAATAAAACAATAATTTGAGAACATAAATAAATAAAAATGTATAAAAAGAAAAGAGGCCGATGGAGGTGGCCTATGGCTGATCCACCTGCCCCAACCGAAAAAAATATATGTATAAACAACAAAAACAACATCACTAGTTATCATTCATATTAATCACATATCAATCCTTTCTATAATATAATTATGATAGTATTATTATAATATATTCATATTACTATTTTTATAATATATTATTCTATTTTCTAATTTTATAATATATCTATTAGTTTATAAATAGATTTTATATTATAAATTATAAATACAGTAAAAATATATAATTTATTCATAATTCATATGGTATCACAACGTAGACTTTTATAATTTTTTCTTTTTTACCATCAATCACTGCCACTGTCATCATAAACACCATTTAAACACCATCAAACACCGTCGTCAACCTCTATTCAACACACCGTGCAAGCCAGTCAAACACCTCTCAAATATCACCATCAACCTCCATTAAAACTCCATCCAAACACCACCCACAAGACCACCTAAATCACACTGTTGCACCACCTGTTTACTGTCTCTTGTTGGCATTGCCACAACCATCGCAGTCTCTCTTTTTTCTCCCTGGTTTGCTGCCTCTCCGGTGTCACTTCTTCCGCTGTCAACTCTGATTCCAGCCGCATCTGGTCTCACCAGGTCGCATCATCACACCTGGGTCTCTCGCTACTGCCGCTGTACCGCACACCATCGATTTCTTTGCACATCACCGTCGCAACACACCATATTAGTCGTGGTTCACCATACCAGTCGCTGTCCATTCCTGTCACACCACAGTGGGTGTGTTGTGGTTTGAATCCGATTCCGCTGCCGGTTCTGCCGTCGTCTCACTGGTTCTCAGCAGCACCACACGTCGTCGCTTCCGCTGCCAGCGCTGTTCAGTCGCTGTTCCATAGCTGTTCCAGCGCCTTCTTCTGCAATTTTTTTTTTTTGCTGTTCCGGCGCTGTTTGACTGTGTTTTCTGGTCTGTCCCGCTGCCAGTGTCCATCGCTGCTGTCTCATTCCTCCATCATTGCCTCTGGTTTGTCTCTATGGCTGCTGTCTCATTCCTCCATCACTGCCTCTGTCGCAGCCGATTCTGCACTGTTTTCATCACAGCCGCATCAGGTTCTCTATTGCCTATTCTCTGGTGATAATATGTATTGTTTATTGGGCTTGGATCTTGACTATTGGGCTTTTATCTCTTATTTGGGTTACATTTTGGTGTGTCTATTGGGCTATTTATCCGGAGTTTACTACCAAATTTTTTTATGGAGAATTCATAAAAAAATCATATTTGCCATTATTGCAAGCTACCAGGACATAGTATTCTTTATTGCCCTATAAGATGATGTAAGCATTGCCATAAAGTTAGACCAAGGCACTACAATCAAGATTGTCCTTAGAATACTAATAATAGAGGTTTTTTTAACAAAATCCAAGAGTGTTTCTCTCAACGCCAATGAAAACAATCAGTAATTTCCTATAGCTATAGCTGATGACAAACAGGATATTGCTGGTTCCTCCTTTATTTCAGTTCATGATTTTGCTTCCATGCTCCATCAAATCATTTCCAAATCTAGTAATTTATCCTCTTCTGCTCCTTTCGTGCTCGCAGGTAATTCTTCTTGGTATTTTGACTTAGCTTGTTGTAATCATATGACCTCTGATTTTACACATTTTTCTGTGCAATCATCATCTTCCTCTTTACCTATCATTTCTATAGCTAATAGCCCATTCATGTCTGTTCAGCATGTAGATCATATCTCTACAAATAATTTATCCTTACAAAATACATACTTGATTCCTAAACTTACCTTAAATCTTATCTCCGTGGGTCAGTTGTGTGAACTTGGTTTTTATATATATTTTACTACTTCTAGTTGTAATGTGCATGATCCACAAACGGAGAAGATTCTTGGGATAGGTTGTAAAGTTGGACGTTTGTTTGAGCTCATTCATCTTCAACTACCTTCACGGGTCTCATCTCCTTATCAGTATGTTTTTACTTCCTCATCTTTACTGTTGAGTCTTTAGCACTCACGGTTAGGTCATACTTCATCTCATCATTTACATTCTTTATTGTCTAGTGAACGTTTAGGCTCTGTCACTAATGATCACATTGATTGCTTATCTTGTCAATTGTCCAAACATCATGTTTTACCTTTTCATAATAGTGATTCCTTTTCTCAGGTACTTTTTGACTTAATTTATTTAGATATTCGGGGATCCAAGTATTTTGTTATTTTTGTGGATGACTATTCTCGTTATACATGACTTTATCTTATGCATAATATGTCTGAATTATCTAAAATTTATTCTAATTTTATTCGAATGATTCATACTCAGTTTTCCAAAACTATCAAAGTTTTACAGATTGATAATGTCATGGAATATCGGGATACAATATTTCTTAATCTATTAAGTCAAATGGATACCATCTGCCATCGTTCATGTCCCGGTACATCACAACAGAATGGTCGTGCTGAACGTAAACATAGACATATTCTTGAAACTATTCGTGCACTTCTCATATCTGCCTCTTGTCCTGAAAAGTTCTGGGGTGAAGCTGCATTAACAGCATTATACACTATCAATCGTGTTCCATCTCCTGTCATTAATAATCAAACTCTTTATGAACGATTGTATGACACTCTTCCAAACTATCAACATCTCAAAGTCTTTAGATGTGCTTGCTTCATTCTTCTTCGGCCTTATGAACGAACTAAACTAGAGTCTAAAGCTTGTTTGTGTTGTTTTCTTAGCTATGACATTGAACATAAAGGTTATCATTGTTGGGATCCTATCTCAAATCGCCTTCGCATCTCTCGTCATGTTGTCTTTTGGGAACATAAGATGTTTTCATCTATATCCAAATTTCACACATCATATACTTCTCCTGATAAACTCTTTATCGATCCTACTATTCCTTTATTCCCTGATAATAATGATTCTAGTATTCTTGAGACTCAAACAGATGTTTCTAATGTTATTCGGTCGATTCCTAAATAGTCTTACCCGTCTGTTGATCCTACACCAAAATCCTCTTGTTCAATCTTATTTATTTCTCCTCTTTCTCGTCACTCTAATCGGGTAAGGGAACTACCTGTAACCCTTAAAGATTTTCATTGTTTTTTTGCTATCTTTTCTTTATATGAGCCTCAATCTTATAAAAAGGCCAACACTAACCTTGTTTGGCAGCAAACTATGACTAAAGAATTACAAGCTCTTAAGAAGACTCACATTTGGGATATGGTTGATCTTCCTTCTAATAAATCCGTTATTGGATGTAAATGGGTATATAAGATCAAAACAAAGTCAGATGGGTCTGTTGAATGACATAAAGCCTATCTCGTGGCCAAAGGTTTTACTCAGGAGTATAGAATTGATTATGATGAGACATTTGCACAGTTGCTAGACTTACATCTGTCCATAACTTACTAGCAGTGGCTGTAATTAAACGGTGGACTTTGCTTCAAATAAATGTGAAAAATGTCTTTCTTAATAGGGATCTTACTGAAAAGATATATATGACACCACCATCAAGATATCCACATTCTCCACATAAGGTTTGTCGCCTCCGTCGAGCACTATATGGCTTAAAGCAGGCTCCTAGAGCTTGGTTTGCCAAATTATCTTTCACCATTATATAGTTTGGTTTTACCTCCAGCTCTTATGATTTTGTATTATTTCTCCGCAAGACCAATCATGGTTCTATTTTCTTGTTACTTTATGTTGATGACATGATTATTACAGGTGACTATATTGTCGATATTTCTGACCTTAAAACCTATCTTCAACAGCAATTTGAGATGAAAGATCTTGGCTCTCTCAGTTACTTTCTTGGTCTTGAGGTCTCTTCTGACTCTGATGGTTATTATCTCTCCCAAGCAAAATACATTTCGGATCTTCTTACTCACACTGGCCTAACTGATAATAAAATTAGTACTAATCCTTTAAAAGCTAATGTTAAACTGACACCTTTTGAAAGTACACCACTTAGTGATCTTAATTTTTATCAACAATTTGTCGGTAATCATGTTTATTTGACCATGACTCGGTCGGATATCGCATATGTCGTACATGTTGTCAGTCAATTTATGTCTGCTCCTCATTCCACTCATTTTGATGTTGTCCTTCATCTTCTCCGATACCTCAAAGGCACTATGTTTTATGGACTTCATTTTTCTACTAACTCTTATTTAGAGTTACGTGTTATTCAGATATTGATTAGGCTGACAATCCTACTGATCGATGATCTACCACTGATTTCTACTTCTTTCTTAGTGATTCCCTTATTTATGGCATAGTAAGAAACAGATTGTTATAGCTCGATCCAGTACTGAAGCCGGGCTCTCACTGATACTACTCAGGAACTTATTTGGTTGCACTGGTTACTTTTAGATATGGGAGTTCATCACGTCACGGCTACTCCTCTATGTTGTGACAATCATAGGACTATTCAATTTGCCCACAATGACGTCTTTCATAAACTTACCAAACACATTGAGATTGATTGTCATTTTATTCGGCAACATGTTCATCAGGGTACTATTAAACTTCATTCGGTCTCTTCGGCTGATCAACCTGTTGATATCTTCACCAAAGCTCATCATCTAGGCCGTTTTCATGAATTAGTTTCCAAACTCAAGCTTGCATCCATCTTGTTATCTTGAGTTTGTGGAGGAATATTATCATTCATATTAATCACATATCAATCCTTTCTATAATCGTGATACCATTATTATAATATATTCGTGTTACTATTTTTGTAATATATTATTCTGTTTTTCATTTTTGTAATATGTCTATTAGCTTATAAATAGGTTTTATATTGTAGATTGTAAACACAGTGAAAATATGCAATTTATTCATAATCCACACATAAAATGGATATATTTAGCCATAAAATGCTCTAATTCTAACGTAATCGCACAAACACTTAAAACTTTTATGCTCTATTTGGTATAAGGAATTGGAATCGAATGGATTCGATTGGATTAAAATAGAAAATCACTATCCCATATTTGGAAGAAATTGGGATTGAATTAAAAATTAAATTATATTATGTTTGGTGTAAATTGAGATTGGATTGGAATAAAATTAATTTAAATTTTTTATTACATAAAATTAATTTATCAAAAATCTTAAGAAAATAAAAAACTATAGTTCATCAATATCATCACCTCTCATAATTCAACATTATCAATCTACAATTCATTAATATCATCAATCCAATTTATTAGTATCATCATTTCCCACAACAACAATATCATTAATAACATCCAAACATCAAAACATCAAAGCATGAACAAGAAAAAAGACAAAAAATAAATATATAAGAACAAGGGGTTCTTATCAAACCTAGAATGGTGCATACTGGGTTCGATGGTAAGCCCAGAACCATCTGGCTTTAGGTTCATTTCCAAAACCAGATTAAAAAATAATAATAATAAAGAGTGCTGCAAGTTTCATAGATGTGTGATGAAAGAATGAGGGAATGTGAGAGAAAAAGAGATAGATGGAGGCCTAAGAGAAGAGAAAGAAGAATGGAAATGAGAAATCTCATTCCCACAAAAATCATGATTTTGGATGGGAATGAGGATTTCTAAAAGATTTGGAAATTTGAGAGTTTGAGATTTTTTGAATTCCAAACTTATTGTTTTTCAATTGGTCTTCAAACATGATATTTAAGAAGTTTGAGATTTGTTTCATGATCACATCGGTCAATATGACAATAGAAAGGTTTGTTTCATGTCTGATCGACAAAAAGGGATTGAGATTGCATTAGGTGAATGTTGGCCAAACAGTAGAAATAGGTTATGTGCAAGACATATTATATAGAATATGTTGAACAAATTTAAAATCGACTATCTTAAGGAGCTGTTTTGGCCTGCTGCTAGGAGTTCTAATGATGTTGCTTTCACTGAAGCAATGACTAAAATTAATGAAGTGTCCCCTGCTGCATGTAAGTATCTTATGGACATACCTTTACACTTGTGGAGCATCCATGCTTTTGATCATGACACTAAAACTGACCATATAACCAATAATATTGTGGAATGTTTCAATGCTTGGTTGAATGAACCTAGGAAGTTGCCTTTGCTGTCCATGTTAGAAGTTATTAGAAAAAAGTGCATGACCCGAATTCGAGAGCGTTATGAGAGAGCACTCACTTGGGAGTCTACTGTAACTCCAAAAATTTATAAACTATGTCGAAAACATCAAACTCAAGCTAGGCACCTAGATCCTTTGAGGTGTGGGGAATGAGAGTTTGAGGTGATGGATGACAGCAGACAATTTGTTGTGCATTTAGATGAGAAACTGTGTGAATGTGGTTTATGGGCAGTTAGTGGTGTTCCTTGCAAACATGTCATGACATGTATTACAAAACTTAGACTTGATGTTGCCCCATATGTTGATGAGTCCTTGAAGAAGGTAGCATGCTTGAAGACCTATTCCCATATCCTTCATGTCATTCTAGATGAGTCATCATGGTCAATGGTTGAAGGTGTAACACTGTTGCCACTTGTAAAAGTCAAAAGGAAAGGAAGGCCTAGAAAACATAGAAAAAGAGGACCTACTGAGCCATCACGGGTGCAACGATCAATAGGGGTCAGGTGTAGTGTGTGTCAAGAGGTTGGCCATAACCAAAGGACATACAAACAGAAAGGTGCTGCAACTGCAGCAAAAAAAAAGCATACTCAGGTACAACCTTCATTACCTTCATTACAACCTTCAACCTTTATTATGTTATGTCAAACATATTCATTAACATATTAATTTAATTGTTTGTTAAACAGGCTGGAACTGAGGCTGCTTCCAGACCTATTGTTGGAACTGAGGCTGCTTCCAGTGCGCCCTCTACGCCCTCTACTTCTGGACCTACAACTACAAAAAGGAAGTATAATCAAGTACTTCTTATAACTTATTTATTTTATTTTATTTTTTTAATAAACGTAATCAAAGACCATTTTTTGATAACTTATCATTTTCATAACAGGTTGGAACTGGAACTGGAACTTCTAGAACTTCTGCTGCTGTTGGAACTTCTGCTTCTGCTGTTGTTGTACGTGGACCTGCTACTTCTCAGGTACAAACATGAGTTCTTAAGACTGTTGTGTGATTTTTGTATGACGTGTGTGACTGTTGTGTGTAATAATGTGTGTGTGGTGTGGTTATTCACAGCAAACAACCCAAAATGTATCTCAAATCAGTTTGAATCCAACTCCACCACTACCACCATCTTCTCAATCTTCTCAAGTTCAGCAGTCTTTAAACCTTTGAATGATGGTATGATTGTTTATTTTGTTCTTGCAAATATTGACAATGACAGTGTGTCCATGCTTTTGTTTATACATGGACCTTTTGTGCACTATTAGATTAGGATTAAAAGATGATATTTGATAGTGAGTTGAATGGTCCATGCTTTTGTTCATCATGGACCTTTTTTTGGTTTGTTCATGCACTGATATACTGTCATCAGTGCACATTTTGTGCATATGTTATGAACTGATATACTACTGATATACTGATATTATCAACCATGATGGATTTCAATTTCATTACCTCATTACAAGCATACTTAGATATTTTGTTACACTAACCTTGACCAATGACTACAACCATAGTTACAAAAGTAAAAATAAGACTAATAATATTGACGATCTTGTAGGTGTTTAATTGTACTTCTAATTTCTCTATTTTTTTTTCAATATCATTAGTGGATCGTCGTAACTGTTCTGATCGTCGTAACTATTCTTCAAATAAAATATAATCATTTCTAACCTTGACATTTTGCATCTCATTTGCTGATTCAGTCACCTGAAAATCTTCATCATCGAGTGACCAAAACGAAAAGTAGTTGCATTTTCGATTTTCACAGCTGAAGTATAACTTGTTTGGATTTTTTTGCGATTCTGAAATTTTCACCATCGCCTTCCTTCCGCATAAGCATCTTCTATTCTTGAATTTGATTTTACTTCCATTCACCCTACTGTTACTACCACATGAAGTTTTCATGATTTTAACCAAAAAGAAAAAGAAATTGATGTCTGAAACAACAAAAAATTGAAGCAAAAAATTGAAGCAATGTTATGAACTAAATGACAGTTGGAAGGGAACAAAAAATTAGTAGGCAAATGAATTAACCAGAGAAGAAAAAAAAATGGAGAAATTGAAGAACCGAAAAAAAGATTGAAGATATGGAGCTGTTGCCAGGCACCAGCTCTCTTTTATAGGCACGAGATTGAATCTAGCCGTTGGCCTTCCAACGGCTAGATTCAACGGTCAACATATATATATATATATATATTTTAATATTTTAATCACAATAATTAATTAAATGGATAAGGGTAAAATGGTCATAATATTTTCATCTACCTGTGCAGTATCCAGGCAAAAAGTCAGCTGATCATTGCATATTTTTTATAATATTTTTTTGTCCTCTTTTATGGGCAAATTTGTCTAATCATAAAGTTAAGGGTATTTTCGTCTTTTAATAGAAAATAACGGTCAACCCTAACATTTAACAGCTGCTGACTGTTAACTAGGGGGCATCGTGTTATAAAAATCAAACTGTTTACGTGCTTGTATTTGAATAAACCTCAGAGGGGTATTGTGTATTTAACTCTTTTTTTTTTCCAAAGTGCAAGTTTGCTATTATTTTAAATTACGCGCGTGTGCACACACACAGTTATGTATCAGGCCGTTGGTTGCCCATTTCAGACATTAATTATATAAAATGGGCACAAAAAACGTCATTTTCTATAACAAGTCTTTAAAAGCTCGTTGTAGAAAATGACTGGAGACAAAATATTTTTTGAATTTTTTTCATTTTACACTAGCAACAAAAATTCATATATATATATATATATATATATATAATTTCTCTAAACACTGTCATCTTTTCCTTTCATTCTCTACACAGCTCCAACTCTCTTATCATTCTCATTTCATCTTTTGATCTGCATTTTCTCACTACATCAATTTTACTTCTTTATTTTATATAATTGTTTTGAGAATAATTATTTTTAATGTTTGATTCATATATATTTTTATTGATTATTATTATGATTCTTATATTTGTACTTATATTTTTGTTTTTATAGGTTCATAGAGTTTTTCTGTATCATTATGATTCTCCTTTTTAATGCATTTGGATTCTTAGTTTATCATTTTTTAAGTTACGAAACTTAAATTTTAATTCTGTTCTGATTTTTAGTTAATTAATTTCATGGTTGTTATAAATATTATTTCTTCACCTTTGTTAGCATTTTTTTTTGTTTAAATACCACACAATAAGTTTATGAATATTAGTTGAATAATAAATAAATTTAACAATGATGAAGAGGATTAATAATTATAAACAAAATAAATAATTATGAATAAAATATTATATAATAAATTGATGAAATTTATATTCTTATCATCAATTTATTTATATAATTTAATTTCTTAAAAAAATCATGAGAATGTTCATGACAACAAGTGTCCTACCTGTTGTAGATGCCATCTATAGTGGGTATTGCCCGCTATCATTGCTTTTTTTTCTTGTAGTGAATTATATGTAACAAAGAAATTGATGCTATATTCAGATAAACACTGACTTATTTAAAATTCTAGCAATAGTTGGATACCCAAAAAATTCTGGGTTTTTAGTAACTAAAAACCTAGAAATGGGGAGATAGAAGAAAGAGAGGGGAGAAGAGAGAGAGGGGGAAGAAGAAAAAGAAAGAGGTGGCGACTGACAACAGTGGTTTGGTGGAGTCCATGCTGGTATGTTGAAGAATGATGATGAAGATGGTCTATAGCTGATAGATCTCTTTTTTTCTTTATCAATTTTACTATATATATATTAATTTGATGGGTCGAATCATTTTTATTAGTTTATATGTTTTTTTTAGAATAATATTTTATAATTATTTCATTTTTTTTTAAATAAAATTTTTTAATCAAGGTTAAGGTTGTATTTCTACAATTTTCCTAACTTTTCTCTTTTAACTAGTAATGATAGGGAGGATTTTGAACAAAAATGAAACATAAGTGGTAAATAGATATTTTTGCAAATTAAAGTAGGTTTTTGAAATTACCCCCAAATTAAATTTATGAGTACAAAATACAAAACCATTTCTACCACCGTTTAATGTAGTCTAGTGGTAGAAAACTATTATTCAGCCTTACAATGATTTAGGTTCGAGCGATTACACTGTAGGAGTTAACTAGTATATAGTTAAGCAAAAATAATAATAATAACCATTCAAAGGACCACCAATTAAAATTTATTTATTTCATTCTTTTACGTAAAATAATTTTTCTCTCATAATCTATTAAAATACAATTAATAAATTCGATTAATCGTACTAACAATTTAAAAATTAGAACACACCGACTATAAATAAATATAGGGTAATTTTATCATCAATACTTCCTAAAAAAAAAAGTCATGAGGAACCAATCAAATTCATCTATTGCATTTAAATTAAATAAATGAGAGAATTTATTTTAAGAGAGAGAATGCAATAAATGAATTAGATTAGTTCATTATAATCTTTTTAAAGTTAGGAAGTATTGATGGTAAAAATACCATATATATGAATGAAGAGAGAGAGAGAGACAGAGAAAGAGATTTTATGATTAATGCGTTTTAAGTTTTAAATTGTTAAAACTGTTAATCTCAATAATTCATTTCATTTAAATCACATTAAGGAAAGAAATGTTTTTAGAAGAGAAAATATAATAAATAATTGAAATTGGTTAGTTTAACCATTTAAAAGGTAGAACGCACGAATCATAGAAGCTCTAATATATAGTCTTTCTATTATAAGGACGAATTGACTTTAAAAATATTAGTCTTAACTTTGATAGCCATTTGATGCATTGAATTTGTTCAGAATTAATACTTGATATTAATTATTTGTTTATAATCAATACATAACAATGTTGAAATTGATATTGTTAAAATCCGTTCATTCTTATTATAGAAATATATATATTGTGTTTCAAAAATCACCGGAAATCAATAATTTTCCAATAATAAAATGTTGACCGACATGCTATTGGTCTAATAAGAGTGAAATCGACGATCAAAATCAAATGGGCCGGTCAATTGGCTGAATCAATCAACTAATTGCTAACCGGTGTGTTATCGACAATGACAAATCCAATGAGAGTTGTACCTAAACAAAAGAAAATGAGGAGGGAAGAAGAAGAAAGGCAAAAGAAGAAGAGCGCACGGTGGCGATAGATCCGATAAAGAAGAAAAACACATGATTGCAAAATTTGACAAAGAAGAAGAACATACGTTGGCGGCAGAAAATGAGAAGAAGAAGAAGAAGAAGAAGAAAGGAAAAAGTAGTTTGGTGCTATGAGAGAGAGAGAGAAGAGAAAGAGAAAAAGGGGTGGAGTGGAGTGAAGCAACTGATAAGGTTTATGTGTTTAAGAATATATGATATTAAGACAACTTACACAAACCTTCTCTGAGGTTTGATGAAATTACACATCAATATCAAAGTTTTAGTCTCTAATGTTTAAGGAAATATCAGTTTGTGCCCTCGGATTTCAAAAAATAATAATTTTATTTAAAACAATACTTGTTGATTAATCGCTAATCATAATCTCGCCGACTGATTAGTGAGTAATGATTTTTAAAACTATATGTGTGTGTGTGTGTGTACGCGCGTGTGTGTATATATATTTATATAAAATTTTTATGATTAGTGTCTTCTAACTTTAAGTAGTTTGGTTCGATCAGAAGAGAAAATACTATAAATGAATTTGATTTGGTTGTCTTAACTTTTTAAAGTTAGAAGATACTGATCATAAAAATTTTATTTCTATATATATATATAAAAAACCAAATTACCCAAAACCCTCTGGATATATACATATTTACAAATCGAAACCCATTTGCTTTTTATTATGGTGTCCTCCCCTATATTAATGGTGCGTTTACTTCACTTGGAGGAATCAGAATAGGAATCGGAATGATCTGGAATCGGAATGATGTATCGGAATTAGAATAAGTTGTTTACTTCAACTGCAGGAATCGGAATCGGAATCAACAGTATTCCCATTAAACTGTTTACTTTACCTTGGAATCGGAATGGATTAATTGTAAATTACAAAAATGCCCTTAATTAAAATTATAAATTAATTATGATAGTATGAAGTTTTTTATTATAATATGTATTTTTTAATATCAAATAAAAAATTATATATTATAATAAAAAAAAACTGCATATTATTTTAATAGTCCAATTTTTTATTATAATATGCAGTTTTTTTTATATCAAATAAAAAACTACATATTATTTTAATAGTCTATAATGATAATTAAGAAATTGGTGATGAAAACCAATTGTATGTAATTTTTTATTATAATATGCATTTTTTTTAATATCAAACAAAATAGGTTTTTTTAATATTTTTTAACAAGGGGTATAAAAGACTTTTTATTTTAATTAAAGGAATGGGAATCACATTCCCAAGTAGGTTGGGGGGAATGAGATTCCCATTCCACAATCCCAAATTGATGTGGGGTCCATATTTTCATTCCCATTACGGAATGAATTTTAAGCAAGTAAACACAATCAATCAATCACATTCCCCATTCTCATTCCCCAATCCATGAAGTAAACGCACCATAATAGTTTGATCGTAGTTGACCGTTTGAGATAATTAGGGGTTGACAAAATAGAGCAAAAGGATGAAAATTTGCTCTTTATTATAGTATATTCCCCTATACTAATAGTCATTTGTTCATAAAGACTTATGATGTTAAAAGGATTTATTTTAATTTTTCAATACTAATTTAAAAAATTCCTATATTCTCTAACATTACTTGTTGAAATTTTAACTTACACATTTTAACTTACACCTCTCTCTTTATTTACCTCCTCCTACCACTAGTACTTACAATCATTGTTCATTGTTTATACATATTAGCTAATTTGTAGTGATAAGCTGTCCATTACTAGCCACGATTATCTGGTCCTTGTCCTTACATAATAAAAAGTTCATCCACACCTCATAAAAACTTCTATGAATGTTAATTGGATTTGTAAATTTTAAGAAAAATGAGGTATAGTTAAGAAAATAATAAAAACTTTTTTTTTAATTAAGTGCTCCAATAATTAAAGCACCCAAATTTATAAATAATTTAAACACGATGTCATTGACAAGATGAAGTTGTCCTTATAGACAACTGAGGTTGTGAATTCAACCGTCACTACAAGACAACTAAAAAGGAAAAAGAATTGGGGAATCCCACACCTATTCTGCATGATAGAATGCAACTTATATTTCCTCATTCTCTTACGGTAATTAATCTTCTACCAACTCAACGATCTTATTTGACATTAAACAAATGTAGAGCAGCGGTTAATGATCAATTAAATGAATGAATAATAGAAAAGAAATATTTATGATAACTGTGTGTTGGTACCAAAATCAGAAGCAGTTACATTTCTAATATGGGCACAAGCTGAAAGCCTTTTTAGCTTCTAGCTAACATACAAGTAATAATGCTTCCTATACTGCATTTTTTAGGCCTTACAGAAATGTGTATAGCTAAGTTTACACATACATGACTTTTGCATAATCTGAGACGAATTTCCATTCCTCGGACTCATTTCTGAATAAGTCTCTCGCTCATTGGATCTTTTGGGATTGCCTTCAACGGTGTCGAGCGTGCTGACTCAGAAGAATGTATGAGGATTTGCATTATAACAGTAACCAGAACCAAGAAAGTAGCAGAGAATGCAATGACTTCCCAAGAACAAAGGAATGAAGACCATTGAAATAACTTGTAAATCAAGAACACAACTAGGCATGACCAAGAAATAACCACCTGTTTCAACATGAAAAAATGAGTTTATTAACGAAGTCAGAAGGATGGAAAGAATTAATACATCATTTCATCTAAATCATATGAATGGTATCTTACAAATAAAGATGTTTTGGGTCGACCAAAGTCTTGTAGTGGCTGGTCACTGAATGAGTCCTTAACAAGATATTTCTCCAATAGAGTGTCCTGGTATGGGGTGTGAAGACGAAGAACAATCGAACATAGTATCAGCATTGTCTAGTTAAACATTATATTTAAACATTAGAGCAATGTTCATACCTTAGTCACAAATACATCTTTACACCACTGCGCAATGCCATCAGCTGTTGCTGGCAGTTCCTGCATTGGATGTCGCTTGATTTGTAATTTTACCTGAAAGCAAAGGAAAAATCATAGGAACACCATATACAAGGTTTCACCTTGAAATTTCATTTTCCTTACAATAATTACAACCTGCCCAGCCATATATGATTGTGACTCAAATCATGTAACTCATCGCAGAGCGTGGCATTTTGTTCATTGAAAATAAAAGGAATAGGTTCAGCACTAAGAGATATGCAACAAGTTAACATCTACTGGCTTTCTTGTCCAAGTGAGGTTGTTGGTCACTAAACATACATGACAGTATACATATTCAGTACAAAATATCTTAACAAAGTATCCCTCTTCAATCCTCCAAATGCCAAGAAGATTAGCAAACTTTTGGGTGCTAGATTGTTCAACTGACAAGATTTCTAATAGTTGTGTGTCCCAAAGTGAAGAAACAGATAAGAGAGCAATTTACACTTGACATATTATCATACTTGTCATGATAATATAGTAGTGAATAAACAATGAGAAGATAATTTACAAGCATATAAAATATGTCCTAAAAAATCTAATGCAGTTGATATGTTTCAATGGAATTTGTGAGCCTACCACAGAAGGTTGTCCTCTAAATATTCTCAGCAATGTAGGTGGAGGCTGACCTTTGGCCACAGTCACTGTACAATCATATATTGCTGGTACAAATGAGCGCATATGAGTTACAGCTGTAACAAAGCCCTGTAAACAAATCAAAGCAGGATTAAAAGTAGATACTGCATCTCTCTGTCTCCAAAACTCAAAACTTGAGTCTGGAAATTCCACAATACAACTGAACATGACAAAAACATTTAGGCCATGATCAGAAAAGGTCCAGCCTATGCAACCTTGAACGTTTAGAAACAAATTATTATGTTGATAAATTCAACTTAATATGATCACCTTTGTTCGAGGAATAAGAACATTTCTAGGGACTGGCAACCCTTTGGAAGCAGCAAATTCTTGAGCTATTGCAAGTTTTTCCTGCGTAAGGCGAGTTCCCTCAACAAAAAGAGCCAACCAGAAAGGTCTAGGAAAATCCTCCAGCCACTTAAAACCTGACTGCAGAGCACAGAACACCAAAAGACATATATAGTAAAACAAAGTTAACTAACTCACACTTATATAGGCATTACCAACTTGTTTATAGCAATACCTTCAATGTGTTTTCATCCTTAGCCCAGCTTCTTTCCAGAAAGACATAATCAGAAAACCACATCGACCAACCAATGATCTGCATTTGTTTAAAGAGGAAATGATCATCATGATACAAAATAAAGAGAGAATACAACATAAGTATTAGCAACCAAGAAATACAAAGTTGAATATGACTGAAAAGTAAACTAAGCAATTAAAGGGTCCTTTGATCTCAATAATTTCCAAAAGTGGTTTGTTGTTGTTCGACTGATTTTGATTACAAATAAAGGCATTCATAAAGATGACTATAATATGGATGAAATGAGCAAGCAGAGCTAGCAGATGTTTCGAAGCTGACACACTGGAAAATTTACCGGCAGCCAAAATCAAGCCAAATGATTACTCCAGCAGAAAGCAGAGAAAATAAGCTCATACAAAATACAGATTTATACTTACTGGAAGACATTTTGCTTCTTTCTTCATGATAGCCAGTGCAGTACCAAGGCAACCTTTGCGCTGTTAATAGATTAATACTGAGTCAGAGAGAGGCCAAGTGTGCTGTGAAAAATACAGAATATTAATAACATACAATGATACTTATTTCAGACAAAATGACAGGCACAACCCTGAGGACGATACAGAGTATCCATTCTTCTTATACTGATGACAGTTCTAATATGTTTTGGAGCCATTTGACAAATTTCAAAGAAACTTGGATTCATATTCATGAATAGAAGAAGATTATGCATGTAAAAATAAAAGTAAAAAATAGGCTACAACAGCTTCGACAAATATCACTTGTCCGCAAGAAAAAAGTGGGGATGATTATGAATTTAGATGGCACCTAGACCTTACAAACAAGATTTCAGAACATATTCACATGAAAGTACACAATTCAGATTCAGGCTTAATAAACCTTAGGAGCAATTTTGACTAGCACAAGTATCAGTTCCACATTATAGTTAACAAAAAAACACAAGCACCTGCGCTAAGACCCATCCAACAAGCCAGTCAATGTCGCTCCTGTGATTGCATATAAAAAGAGCATGTTCTTTACCTGAAATTTTCAAGAAAAAACAATAGTCACTAGGAGGAATTCTACATGTTTGCATGATCTGTGACTACAGTTCTGCTTATAATTGAATACATGTTGTCTTACTTACCCATTATTTCATAAGTTTCTCTATCGGTGTACAACTGAACCTGCCGAAAAGCACTAACTAGTTAGACCTCAGAGCATAGCAACTCACACACATCCAAGTCAAAGGGATTTGGTTAGCATCAATCATAAATATATGGAAATGAGGCTACATATTCTATATAGTTCAAAATTATAAAATGCTACTTTGTCATATCATTAGACTAATAGACCGGTTATGATATATGATGTCACAATAAGATGATAACTTTAAAGACTTCAATATTGGATACAGTTGATCAACAATTCTAGCACTGAAGGAAAAAAATGAAAGAAAGAGATGAATAAGCAAATTGAAGGAGAAATGGATGAAAGACCTTAATGCCGGCCCACCAATCGAAGAGCCATACAAGCTCCAACCACAACAATTCTGCAATGACCTTGTTGATTCTTCTATACAGATTCTTTGATACAGGACGAATAAGGATGTAGAAAAATGCCTACAAGTAAATACACCAGATTAGATTCAGCTCAATTGCAATATATATCCTAACTAACATGGAAGCATACATCTAATCAGATCAAGGAACTCAATGGGGTGATCCTACAAACAAATTATAAAAATGCAAGGGAAAGAAAAAAATTTAAATGTAGTCAAATTATGAATTATATGAACCTTAAGAACATAATTGAAAACTAAAGATTTCTTTTAAAACAAAATTAAAATCTACTTTAACTTAGTCTTAGTAGTTATTAATAGATATTCATTTACACAATTTGAACCAAAATGCAAATTAAATACAAACATAATATAAAGCTATCCAATTATTCATGGGACAGTCAAGTTGCAAACTTTAACACAAACCCAGATAGATTTTCCAAACACAAACAATCTTAATTCAACAAAAAACCAAATGGGGTGTAGCTAAAATACCTGAATGAGATTGACAATGAGACCAGAGACTATGAAAAGGAGGCCAACAGGAAGGATGACGAGAGCTGCAGGTAAGGCCATGTCTTCTTCGCTGGCTGCTGCAGAGAAAATGGAAAAACAAAAGACAAGTGTGTAAGCAGAAACTATATATAAACCCGGCTTAGTCGGAGTTTATGTGACACTCCAACATTGTTGGCATTGAATCGAAGACGGTTTGACTATGCTACCGATTTTTGCTCATCTAAAAGCTTCTGTTTGTTGGCTTAGAAATCCACCACCTCACTCTTCTGACATTGTTTGCAACTTGCAATCTCAAAACAGCTCTTGACTTTTTTCTTTTTTTAATTATATGATCTTTGCATGCATGCTTGTTACAGGTTGTATCTCACAACGTGACTCCATGTGTTATGTCATGTCATTATATGCTCTCATGTCATGTCCAACTTTGTACTTACAGCTAATATCTAGCATAAACAATGATTAATTTCACATTATCCACATCATACAACAAATTCTTTAGATCAAAGATTGTTAGAACTTATATGTACCTAATTATTTTAAATTAGATTAAAATGAGATATGTAGAATTCTGTATATTAAAATTTGAATCGAAATGTCATATTATGATATATATTTATTTAAATTTAAACATAAAATACTACGGTTTCATTTCTATCTTATTTTATTTATCAAATTTTACATAGATCAAATATATCATATTATATATGAATGTGTGTCGAAATACAGTATGTCACATCGTTTAATATTATATGATGTTGACGTCTCTTTCATTGCTTGGAATGCAATTGTGTTCCCAACATCATCATAAGGGAGTTTGTTGAACTTTTCAACCAATTGAGACCATCACACGTACATTTCTCAATCAATCTTATTAAAACCATCCCATAAATCAACGCCGTAAAAACTATAAATTAAATTAACCTATGATAAAAACTGTAGATCCACCTAGGAAATGTGCAAATTGACTTTCAAAATCACGTTCCTTTATTTACATGAGGACCATTGTGTGACACCAAAACCATTAATAAGACACAAAATAAGTTGATAAAAATTAATTAAATGAACTCACCTTTGTATCTTCTCCCCATCGATTTTCGGTGATGATTGTTGGCGGAGACAGAGAATTAAGTTTTCAAGAATGGACAATATAATAGAGAGAGGAGACGGTGAGGTTGGGAGTGTGTGGAGTCGGGGGGGAAAAAAATTTCAAATAAGGTGTTATTCTCAACAAGGGTAATATGGTATTTTCACATGTAAAATAAGATAAGTTTTCATACTGTGCCGATTTGCCATTTTAAAATAATGATTTGTATGTCAAATTTTTAAGTAAACCCATGAATAGAAAAAGAATATTAGACTTTCCAAAATTTTTATCAAAATGACATAATATATGAGTTGTCAATATTTTATTAATTATTATATTATCTCATTTATCATATCATTTGGAAAAAAATTTGAAAATCTGGTATTACCCTAAATAAAATTTGAGAATTAAAATACTATTATAAGCACCCAAGAATATTACAATAATAAGCCTCCGTTCATTAATTTTAACAATACGTACCAGGTATTTGTGCAAATTTTTGTTAGAGCATTTTTCTTCAAGATTTAGTGCACGGAAAGGTTGATATAATAATCTTTCAAACTTACTAGTAAT
The DNA here is from genome assembly GCA_019925255.1 of Litchi chinensis. Taxonomy (NCBI): domain Eukaryota; kingdom Viridiplantae; phylum Streptophyta; class Magnoliopsida; order Sapindales; family Sapindaceae; genus Litchi; species Litchi chinensis. The sequence continues at coordinate 9,375,232 of CM034473.1, read as the reverse complement.
TCTCACGCCATCCTTTCTTGGAAGATTACTTCTATAAAGAGCCTAACTACCCGGAGAAGGGACTATCATCAACCAAAACAAAAATCAAATATGAAAGAGCCATCCAAGCTCCATGTGAAAAATAGAAGGGAAATCAAGCAATAAATTAAAAACATTTTTAAGAACTATCCGCAACTCAAACTCGACTCAAGACACGACGTGGAGAGGATACGATAAACCGTCGCAGTCACATCAGACTTGATAATTTCTGAAATGAGACTAAAGTCCATAGCAATTTGGAGACTTAACTAAAACCAAACACCAAATGATTCTCATCTCCGAGGACAATGCCTAGATTTAATTAAATATTACTAATTTAATAGAACAAAAAGATTTAGTTGAGATATAAGAATGAGAAAAATATTAGCGGTTATAATTGAACAAATACAATTGTCACATGTTGGGTATCCTCCATGACTAATTAACTTACAAACAACTGATAAATATCTTTCAATTAAACAACTTAACGATCAGAAAATAACTCGATATTTGCAAAATATGGGCAATGTGGTTAGTTAGCTTACTTATTGTTATATATATTTTTCGGACTCATTAAATGGGCTGGTAAAAGCCCAATTTAGGTCCATTTAAGACCCAATAAGAAGGCCCGATAAAAGTCAACCCAGTCAAGACCTATCAGCCTAGGCCCAGATGATTCTAAGCCCAGTGAGCTCGTAACACAACCAAGATTCAGCTCGCTCCATAAGTTCGCCTCATACGTAGCTCGCTATGCGAGCTCAAGCTTACAGACCGTCATAGACGTCAGCTCGCTCAGAAGCGTAATAAATGCAGTATCTTCCAGAACAGGCAGTTACCTAATTCAACCATGATTCTCTCTCCGAATATGACGGTTACCCAATTAAATCGTAATTTTCTCATCAGATATGGAAGTCTAATCAAATTCAAACCGAATCAACATCATCCCTGATTTTATAGAGCAGTTTCCTGATATTATTCAAACATATTAGGAAGTATAATTAATGTATAATTCTTTTCCTCATTTTTCCTGATTATTTAGGAAGTGTAATTAATTCAGGATTTTTTTCCTGATTTGCTACAACCAGAATTGTAACACCTCTTTCCCTATAAATAGGGATTAAAATCATTGTAACGTGATCAGAGAAAATAATCAATAACATACTGTCAACTCTACAGAAATTAAGAGATAGACAGTCGTGGACGTAGGCCTATTATTGCCGAACCACGTAAAAGCTTTGTGTTCCTACATTTATTCTCGGTTCTTGACTGTGTTCTTTCTTGGTATTTGTTCTTTTTCACATTGATTGCAGGTATTGAGCATTGATTACTCGTCGACTGAAATCCAACGTCAACATTTTGGCGCTAAAAGGAGGGCCCAAACTGTAATTTTTTTCATCTTAGTTCATCAATTTCTGACAACATGGCAAGAACCAAACAAACCAAGTATGTGGGCTCAATGACCGACCAGGCAGATAGTCAGCCCAGTCACCATCAACGTAATGCGCAGCAGGTAAAGGACGCACTTATACATGCAGCAGGCATGTCCCACGGCCAGGCAATCGGTGCTGCAGCAGGCATCCCTCCTCTACCTCTTCGTCAGCCCATTCTAGTGGCCCTAGTAGTTGATGGACAACAGGAGTGGTATGAGAGACAACAGGCGCTGGAGAATATGGTCAAACAGCTCGTAGAGACCGTCAACATGCTAGTGCAAACTCAAATACAGAACGTGCCAGCGGTGAAGGTTCAGGCACCGAGGCACGTGCCCCAGTCGTATGAAGCGATGCAAGCGCCCGAGAGGCTGGCAAGAGAAGTCCAACGACTTGCAGGATCAGCTCGTTCCTCCAATGCGCGTTCCAGAGCCGGACACCATGTCCGTGAAGAAAGGGAGGTCGCTCGTCCAGTTAGCCTGGTGGCAAGGCCGAGCCAAGATGGACGCCAACAAGCAGAGGTCGGGCATGAAAGAGTTAGAGCCGCAGCTCGAAATGTTGATGAAGTGCATGGACGACATGCGGGGTCCCATCAGCCTGGAGGTTGGCTCGAAGAGCACGAGAGGTATGACCCAGAGCATCCTTCTCCAAGCCGCGACCACATAAGGAGATACGAGCTTCGAGATCCACAAGTAGAGGAGCTCCTCCGGAGGGTCCAACAGTTGGAAGAGCGACCTGGAGCCCAGGAGCAGTGTGGCCGTTATGGAGAAATGACCCCATTTATAAGGGAGATTAAGACACAGCCTCTCCCTCCGAGGTTCAAGATGTCAAATATTTAACAATACAACGGGGATAGTGACCCCTATGACCATCTCGACGCCTTTAATGTTCAGATGGACCTTCAGGCGAGAAGTTCAATGGTGAAGTGCCGAGTATTCCCAGCTACCTTGGGGGATATTCCAAGGACGTGGTTTAAGAATCTCCCAGCTCGCATCATAGGTAGTTGGGAGCAATACCAACAGAAGTTCGTTGGTCAGTACAGGGTTCTGAGAAGGCAGCTCGCACCATCCTGCCACCTAGCCACCATCTTTCAGCGTCAGGGTGAGTCGTTAAAAGAATATATCACAAGGTTCAGACGCGAGGTCGCGAATGTCGAGCATCCATCAAATGAAAGCATACTGACAGCGATCTCAGCTGGGCTGCGCAAGGATGGAAAGTTATACGAGAGTATTTACAAGTCCCTAGTGAAGGATCTGGGAGAGTTCTATGAGCGAGCTGCGAAAGAGATCAGGTGGGAAGAGACCTTCGGCCTGAAGAAGCAAAATCAGAAGAATGAAGCGGGCAGTTCCAACCAGCCAAAGAGGAGAAGCAATGGCAGGAACAAAGAAGGGAGAAGTGGTGGCTCAAGCAATCAGATTGCCAAAAGAGCAAGGAGAGAGCCAAGAAACGACCGACCTCGGCGCCTGGACCGTCAGGAAGGATACAGCGTCCTGACGGCTTCACCGGAAAGGATTTATGTTGCAGAAAGGAACAGGGAAGATTTTGGAAGGCCCATTCCTATAAGGACTTCGGTTCAACATAGAGATCGGAACAAGTTTTGTGCCTACCATAATGAGGTCGGGCACAATACTTCAGACTGTTGGGCGTTGAAAGACGCCATTGAGAAATTGATCAGGCGAGGTCGCTTGAGAGATTATGTGGCCAGACCTGCAGACTCGCAACCTCCACAAGAACAACCTCAGCAACAGCAGCCAACACAGCAGAACAGCCCCTACGAGCTTCCGAGCAAGGTCATGAACCTGCGGTAAGAACCATTTTTACCATTTATGGTGGTCCCCATATCGCAGGTGATTCCAACAGATCGCATGAGAGGTACATCCGAGAGGCGAATCATGCGTTTCAGCTCAATGGGTCGGAGGGACCTGCCAAAAGAGCAAAGCCGACCTCGGATGAGATTGTATTTACAGATGAAGATGCTAGAGGAGTGATCTGACCTCATAACAATGCGCTGGTTATACAAGCTAAACTCAGCAATGTGGAAGTTAGGCGCATCATGATTGATACGGGAAGCTCGGTGAACGTGATGTATTGGAGCTGTTTTGACCAGATGGGGCTACGAGCAGAACAAATGAGACCATCCCCGGAGCCTTTATTTGGATTCACTGGAGATGCTGTAGTATCAGTGGGCCAGATTAAGCTACCATTAACTCTTGGGGAGACAGGTCGTCACGCAACAACCCTGACAGACTTCTTAATAATTGACTGCCCATCAGCATATAATGTGGTCATCGGGAGACCTGCCATGAACGAGTTAGACATGGTTACTTCGACCAGAACTCTCACAGTTAAGTTCCCAACTCCTAATGGCATCGGATGTGTTCGAGGAGAGCAGCACCTAGCTCGACGCTGTTATAAAGATGCTGTTAAAATGGGTGTAAGAGGAAAGAAGGTAAACGTGGTCTCAGGGGGCGAGCCACGAGCTATGACTGAGAAAGGAGTCAGTCATGACCTGGACCCTCGCGAGGTAGATGTAGACCGAGCTACCGGTTCAATTGAGGAATTAGAAGATGTACAAGTCACCGAGGTAGATCCAGAGCGATGCTTGAAGCTGGGAAGATGATTAGCTCCGGAGCTGAGAACCCAACTCGCTGACTTCCTAAAAGCGAACTTGGATGTGTTTGCATGGAATCATGAAGACATGGTGGGAGTAGATCCAAAGGTGATGACTCATAGGCTGAACATTTATCCTCATTTCAAGCCAGTTCACCAAAAGAGAAGAGCAATGACAGGGGAACGATACTTAGCACTAAAGGAAGAGGTAGACAAGCTGCTGGTTAACAAGTTCATCAGAGAAGCTTACTACCCGACCTGGGTCGCCAATCTTGTACTAGTGAAAAAGAATAACGGGAAGTGGAGAACTTGCATCGACTTCACTGACTTGAACAAAGCATGCCCTAAGGACAGTTTTCCCTTGCCAAGGATAGACCAGCTCGTGGATGTTACTGCTGGCCACGAGCTCTTGAGCTTCATGAACGCATATTCGGGATATAACCAGATCCCAATGAAACCTGAAGATGAAGAGCACACCTCGTTCATGACTGATCGGGGATTGTATTGCTACAAGGTGATGCCCTTCGGACTGAAGAATGCTGGAGCGACCTATCAACGCTTGGTGAACATGATGTTCGAGGAGCAAATCGGAAAGACCATGGAGGTCTATGTTGACGATATGCTAGTGAAATCCAAGCAGATAGGTGACCATGTTCGCGACCTGAGAGAGATGTTACAGATTCTGAGGAGCTACCAAATGAAGTTAAATCCGCTCAAATGTGCATTTGGAGTAGCTTCTGAGAAGTTCTTAGGCTTCATGGTCAACAGTAGGGGGATTGAAGCAAACCCTGAGAAGATCAGAGCATTGATCGACATGAGATCTTCAACCAAGGTGAAAGATGTGCAAAGCCTTAATGGCCAAGTCGCTGCACTGAGCAGATTCATCTCAAAGGTTACAGATAAATGCATCCCTTTCTTTGATATTTTGAAGAAAGCCAAGAGCTTCGAATGGACAGAGCAGTGTGAAATAGCATTCCAGCAGCTGAAAGAATACATGGGGCGAGCTCCGCTTCTCTCTAAACTCAAAGACGAAGAAAAGCTAATTTTGTATTTGGGAATGTCTCAGCAAGCTTTGAGTGTTGCATTAGTGAGGGAAGAAGAAAAAACGCAACTCCCGGTCTACTATGTAAGCAAAAGGCTACAAAATGCGGAAACTAGGTATTCTCATATGGAGAAGCTCGCTTATTGCCTGGTGATCGCATCAAGAAAGCTACGGCCTTATTTTCAAGCTCATACAATCGAAGTCCTCACCTAATACTCGTTGACGCAAGTCTTGCAGAAAGTGGACACATCAGGTCGTCTGTTGAAATGGGCAGTGGAGCTCGCACAGTTCGATATACAATTTAAGCCGAGAACGGCCATCAAAGCTCAAGCCCTAGCAGATTTCATCGTAGAATTTACAGGACCTGTGGATGATGAAGCTGAATCTTCTGAAGGTCCAACTTGGGAACTTTACGTTGATGGTTCATCCAGCGAGCAGAGGGCTGGAGCTGGGATTCTACTGATCAGTCCTGAAAGCCACAAAATCCTTTGTGCCTTAAGGTTTGGCTTTCAGGCAACAAATAATGAGGCCGAGTATGAAGCTCTACTCGCGGGTCTGCGTTTGGCTAAAGAGATGCGAGCTGAACGATTGAAAGTCTTCAGCGATTCACAGCTCGTTGTGTATCACATATCGGGGGAATATCAAGCCAAGGGACCAAAAATGACCCTTTACCTCCAGAAAGTTCACGAGCTACTAGGTGCATTTCAGAAATACGAAGTGAAGCAGATTCCACGAGCTCAGAACGCGCATGCAGATGCTTTAGCTCGCTTGGCAACCACCCGAGATGCAGACTTTCTTGGGGCAATCCCAGTTGAATTCCTATCAACTCCAAGTACAGAGGAAAAGAATGTGACAATGGCTATAATTGTGCAGCCTGATTCTTGGATGAGCTCAATACTTAGTTATTTGCAGGATGGAAAGCTGCCAAGTAACAAGCTAGAAGCCCGGCATCTACGAGCTAAAGCAACCAGGTATTGCATCTATGATGATGCATTGTATAAGAAATGGTTCTCAGTTCCACTGTTAAGATGCATTGATGGCCCTAAGTGTGAAACAGTACTAAGACAGATACATGAAGGCCACTGCGAGAACCACGCTGGGGGGCTGTCTCTAGCTCAGAAGGCACTTCGTCAAGGTATCTACTGGCCCACCATGAGGCAAAATGCCATTAACTTAGTGAAGAAATGCGACAAGTGCCAAAGGTTCGCCCAAGTTCCACGAGCTCCACCTGCTTATCTTCAACAAATGGTGAGCCCATGGCCCTTTGCCATTTGGGGGATGGATTTGATTGGGCCTCTGCCAATGGCTCGTGGAAGATGCAAGCATGCAGTGATCGCAGTGGATTACTTCACCAAGTGGGCGGAAGCAAAGGAGTTAGCTTAAATCTCCATAACAAAGATTGAGAAGTTTGTGTGGAGCAATATTATTTGCAGATTCGGAGTCCCACAGCAGATCGTGACTGATAATGGAACCCAGTTCACTAGCGACCAGTTTCTTAGGTTCTACAGCAACCTCAAGATTGTTAAAAGCTTCTCAGCAGTGGACCATTCACAAGCCAATGGCTAAGTTGAAGCTGTTAACAAAATCATCAAACAAACCCTGAAGATGAAACTGGAAGCAAAGAAGGGAGAATGGGTAGACGAGCTTCAGAAAGTATTGTGGTCTTACAGAACCACAGCTCGCAGCTCCACTGGCGATACCCCGTTCTCAATGGTGTATGGATCAGAGGCTATGATCCCAGCTGAGTTCGAAGTCACCTCGCAAAGAAGAGCAACCTTCAATCCAAACGACAACGATCAGCTACTGGCAACAAACCTAGATCTGCTCGAAGAAACAAGAGAAACGGCCAAGTTGAGAGTAACCGTCTATCAACAGAGAATAACGAGGTACTACAACAAGTATGCTCGGATTCGTAAATTCAATGTTGGAGACTTAGTTTTGCGTCTCATCCTGCCTAGAGCCCGCAAGCCAAGTGATGGATCCTTAGGCCCGAACTGGGAAGGACCATATGTTATCACAACAAGCTTGGGGAATGGGGCTTATCATTTAGCTAGTGAAAATGGAGCTGAAGTCCCTCGAGCATGGAATGCCGAACATCTGCGTCCTTATTATCAGTAAACTCTTTGTAATATGTAATTCAAAATCATTCTAGTTAATGAAAGCTCCATTTTCCCAGCTTGTGACTCAACTCATTTCACTAACCTTAACGGGCTCCGAGCTAAATAGCTCACCAAATGAGCCTAAAAAGCAGGCAAGGTGATGACCCCTACATAGCTCGCTACAAATAAAAATAGCTTAAAAAGTAGATGACTAAGTGTCTCTGCATAACTCGCCAAATGAGCCTAAAAAACAGGCGAGGTGACGACCCTTGCATAGCTCACTACAAATAAAAAGAGCCTAAAAAGCAGATGATTAAGTGTCTCTGCATAGCTCGCCAAATGAGCCTAAAAAGCAAACGAGATGACGACCCCTGCATAGCTCGCTACAAATAAAAAGAGCCTAAAAAGCAGATGACTAAGTGTCTCTGCATAGCTTGCCAAATGAGCCTAAAAAGCAGGCGAGGTGACGACCCTTGCATAGCTCGCTACAAATAAAAAAAGCCTAAAAAACAGATGACTAAATGTCTCTGCATAGCTCGCCAAAAAGCCTAAGAAGCGGATGGCTAAGTGTCTCTACATAGCTCACCAAATGAGCTTAAAAAGAAGGTGAGGTAACTACCCCTGCATAGCTCACTAACATTCTAAATTATCAAACCGTTTATTTTTACATCATTTCATTAACTTAATGCATTATCAGATTATAGAACTTGTTGATGATCAGCTCGCGAGGAATATGGTAACTCTAAAGATGAAGAGCATAAAATATGTTATACACAATAGCTTAAATGCATTCAAACACAGAAGAAATAATGAAAGAAATTTCATTAAGTGTGAGAGTTGTTTATAAGTTAAAAGTTGAGAAAATACAATGAAAAGAATAAGGAAAAGGGGAGCTCTTAAACTTGAGCTGAAGGGTCTGGGCCTATTGAAGGACCTTCGTGAGAATGAGACACACCAGGGGGATCGAGGTTGACAACAGGTTCAGCCTGAGAGGTCGCACCAGGCACCTCCTCTAACGAAGGAATTGGACCAACTGAGGACGAGGTAGCTCTTGCTTTAAAATCCTCAACGGTTTCAAGTCCTATGTCTCCAAAGATAGAAAAATTCATTTCTGGATGGGACATCCACAGTGTATAGAGGAAGTCGCTGCTTGTTCTTTCCTCAGCTTCATCCCTTGCATCTGCAACCCGCACTTCCAATTCTTGAGCTGCTTGCTCTCTGAAGACTGTTAGCTCTTCGAAGGCATTATCAGTATGACGGTTGACGACCTCAGCCTCTTTCTTCATGTCTTCAACTCGCTGCTCCGCAGCCTCAGCCTGCTGAATAGCCTCCCCTACCTGTTGCTTAAGCACTTCAGCTCGATGCTCAGCCTCCTTGGCACATTTAGCCGCGGTTCCAACCTCCTCAGCTCGTTTGGTTGCAGCCTCCTTAGCGCTTTTAGCTGCAGCTTCCATTTCATCAGCTCGTTTTTTAGCCTCATCGGCCTGTTTCTCAGCAGCTTCAGCTCGCGCCAAAGCAGCATCAACTTGGCGATGAAGCACTTTAGTCTTCTCTTCTGCAGTTGAAGCCCGCTGTTCGTCCAGTTCAGCCCGTTGCTCAGACTGCCTCAGATCTTCTTTTACCTTGAGCAGCTCATCCTTTAGCATGGCATGCTCATTTCCATTTTCTTCAGAGCCTCCTCAACTGCTTGCCTCGCAGCATTGGCCTCAGCGATCTGTGCTTCCTGACCCTGCACTCTACCTTCAGCCAAACGCGCAGCTTCATCTTTGGCCTCTTCCAGCTCGTCTTCCAGTTTCCTTATTGCATCGTTTGTAGCCCTTGTCTGCCTTCTTCGCTTCATCGCGCCAAGAGCACCCTGAAAACGTTACGAGTTAGCATTTAATAGAGTAAAAAGGTCGGCAGATAAGGGAAAATGACTTACTAGCATGGAATGACGAGCTACGAATTCGTCTAGATCCTCGCCTCTAAGATACTTATTTTTCAAGACATTTGCATGAGTAAGCATGATCGTTTCCCAGTTGTCAAGGAAGGAGGTCAAATATCTTCCCTCAAGCCCAATCTCAACGGCTGGCCTCATTGGCGAAGAGGTTCTTTCAGCTTCTGGAACATCGCGTTCACCATCCCAGGTAGCAGTAGGCCGCGCATAAACCATGCGCTTAGTTACTCCTTTACGGGGGCCAGCTCAGGTTGCCTGCAAAGTAACTTTAGGAGGAGCATCACATTTTCCAAGCAGCGAGCTAGAAGCTGGAGTCGGTTGAAGACCTGAAGAACCAGCAGCAAGAGGCACTTCGCTGGGAGCAGCGGATGAAGGAGCAGCGGCTGTTTCTCAGCAGCAGCAGGCACCTCGCTGAAGCAGCGACTGCAGGAGCCTAGTCCTCGGCAGATGATTTTGAGCGTTTTGAAAGAGCCGCTGGAGTGGCTAAGGCCTCAGCAGGTCGTTTCGCTGAAAGAGTCGAAGAGGCGGGAGATGTAGCAGGTCGTTCAGAAGGGGGGGATTTCAAAAGAATAAGTTTCCTCCTGTTGGCTGGAATTCGCCCAGAGGAAGGAACGGGGGCTGGAGCGCGAGCTGGAAATGACAGTGAAACCCCTGGAGTAGATGTGTGATGTGGGGAAGAGGATGAGTCAACCTGTACAGTAGGGGTTGTGTGGACTGGATCTGATCCTATCTGAGCTGGGGCAGGAGTTGGAGAAGTAGTTTTTCGAGATACACCCTTTGATGGGATGCGAGTTGAAGACGATTTCGCCTTAGATGAGGCGCGAGCAGGAGCATCTTGGGTAGAAGCCTTCCAAGCTGGAGAATGTGAGCAAGTTGCACCCGCTGCTTGTGAAGAGACTGGTTGCAGAGGTCGGGAAGCAGACGTGTCCCCCACCTGAACCGGAACTTCAAAAACAGAAGGAATTCTAGGGTTATCATTGTTCTTGCCTATGTCCTCCTCAAATCGAAGAAGAAGGGATTCCTTAGGAGGAGCAAGACCATAAGCTCTAAGGACAACATTGTCAAATTTACTGCTGATTCCCGCGTCCTCTGAAATTGCGAGCTTGTCCAGAGCTCGTTCTTCCTCGCTGCTAAGAGGGGACTCGTCCATTTTCAACGCTGCATAACAAATGATTAAAGAATAGTAATAAAGATACAAAATAAAATCAGCTCGCTATATTTCCTTTATGTATACCTGGTTTCAGGACGAAGCTGAAATTCCGGAGAGCTGCGAGAGAGGGGCACGAAACATAAAACCAGCTCGTCTTATACGGCCCAACGTTGGACTTGCCCTTCGCTTCTCCTTTGGGCAAGAGATCTTTGTATTTCGACGGACGGGCTGTGAGGTAATAAATGTCCTCCGGTTTCTCTCCTTCTGCTGCGCTCAGAGCCTTGAAGGAGTAGAATTGCTGTATAATCTTTGGTGTAGGGGGACGAAGGCCGTTCCTGAGAAAGGCCACGGTCAGTGAGGTCAGCTGCGCATAGGAGTTTGGAGTCAACTGGAATGGTGCGAGCTTCACCTTATTAAGAAATGCGATCAAGTACGGTTGAATAGGGAACCGTAGCCCCTGCTCGAAATGTTGAACGCTGACGGCGACGTATCCCCTTGGTGGATAACATGCATGATTCTTTGAATCAGGCAGCAATGCACAACAACCCAAAGGGATGTGGAATTGAGTGACAAGTCCTTCCACCTCATGACACTTTAGCGATGAAGGATGACGAGCGAATGTATCCCGAGATGCTCTTCCCTGTATAGCATGCGCTCGGGCTTCATCTCACTCACGAGCTTCACTGCTTGGAATAATTCCCTTGCGAGCTCCGCCTGAAGACATATGAACAAAAGAAAACAGTCAGACTATGTAATGGAGGTTTCAGTCAACAAAAACAACGACCTACGAACTAACAAGACTACAACAATCCTAAATCAACAATCAAGCATGCATTACAAGTCACAAACAGTAATCCGGTCATGAACAAGTAAAAAGCCAAATCAAACCAACAGAAGTTGGAAAGTCACGTTCAAACGAAGAACCCATAGCAATGAGATTCAACAATGATCAGATACAAACATGATACAACATCAACTCAGCAAAATAAACCAAAAAATCAAAAGTTTGAAGTAAGAAATCAGAAGCTTACTGTGAATCCTTGATGTAATGGTAAGAACGATGACTGGAAATGTTGATTTCGTGAGTTCTCTGAAATTTGGTTGCTTGGTTGCTTTAAAAGAAAATGACAGATGAAAGAAGAAAATGAAAAGGGTCCATCGGTTTATATAGACAATCGAGCGTGAACTCCAGCCGTCAGATCTCTGTACTGTGTAACCGTCATTAATCCAAAGGTGCAGCACGAAGTACAGCTTTGAAATCATGCAGCCGTCATTTGAAAGACTTGTGCATTAAATACGCGTGTAAGGGACGTACATGCGTCGTTTCAGTTACTTTCTGCATAACCGCCACGTGTTGCAACTGAAAAGATAGAATTTGAAAATGCACAGAAGCAATTATGAAGGTCAGTGTGCCAAGGAAGCCAGTTTTTACCAGCAAGCTCGAGCTCCCAGCTCGCAGAAGCGAACTGAGAGCTGGGGGGCTAATGTTATATGTATTTTTCGGACTCATTAAATAGGCTGATAAAAGCCCAATTTAGGCCCATTTAAGACCCAATAAGAAGGCCCAATAAAAGTCAACCCAGTCAAGACTTATCAGCCTAGGCCTAGATGATTCTAAGCCCAACGAGCTCGTAACACAGCCAAGATTCAGCTCGCTCCATAAGTTCGCCTCATACGTAGCTCGCTATGCAAGCTCAAGCTCACAGACCGCCAAAGACGTCAGCTCGCTCAAAAGCGTAATAAATGCAGTATCTTCCAAAACAGGCAGTTACCTGATTCAACTATGATTCTCTCTCTGAATATGGCGGTTACCCAATTAAATCGTGATTTCCTCATCAGATATGAAAGTCTACTTGTTGACGTCCGGAAACGGTCAACCAGAGATTCTGGGGCCCAGACGGCGAACTTGGTAATTAATTGTTGATTAATGAAGTTCTAAGTTGGTGGTAATAAGTTCGAATAAAGGAATGTCGGGTTTTGGTAGTTGATCAGATTTAATGAGAAAATAAAAGAAAGAGCAAGTGAAAGAAAGAAGGAACACCAGGATTTTTACGCGGTTTGGTGGCTGCACCTACATCCACGGCCACTCTGGAGAAATTCCGGCAGAATGACAGTTCTTTTGTATCTTCAGCTTGTTTGTACAGTAAAAATGTCTCCCTTTTTATAGAGGAAGGGAGCTCACAATAAAAAATACAAAAGAAAGCAGTGCAAGTCACTGGCAACGGCTAGTTTCAACTAATCCTGACATTGCCATGCTGCATTAATTATACCTGCAGATGTCCTTACTTCATTTAATGTTTCTGGGTAATTGTGTAAACAGTTTCCGACGGGAAATCATGGGAGTTGGTAATTCTGACAGCTTGCTGCACACGGTTTCTCATAAGTAGACTTTCTAGTCAGCCAGGTGTATGCTGGAAAGGAGGTGAGGCGATCTGGAGGTCAGCGCGACCTCGCGAGCTCGCAATTGGTGCGACCTCGCGAGCTCCTCGGGCTGAAAGCATTGGCAGGTGACATGTTGAAGAACTGTTGTTGGCTCGCGACCTGGGCGGCCTCATGGTCTGGGCTTTCAGCTGCTAGTTCCAACCTTGGGCCTCCTGAACCCTTATTCCTGTTCAAATTAAATAAACATGTACTAGCCCAACTAGACTGGTCCAAAAAACGGGCATAACGCTATGCAAGCTCAAGCTCACAGACCGCCAAAGACGTCAGCTCGCTCAAAAGCGTAATAAATGCAGTATCTTCCAGAACAGGCAGTTACCTGATTCAACCATGATTCTCTCTCTGAATATGGCGGTTACCCAATTAAATCGTGATTTCCTCATCAGATATGAAAGTCTACTCAAATTCAAACTGAATCAACATCATCCCTGATTTTATGGAAGCAGTTTCCTGATATTATTCAAACATATTAGGAAGTATAATTAATGTATAATTCTTGTCCTTATTTTTCTTGATTATTTGGGAAGTGTAATTAATTCAGGATTCTTTTCCTGATTTGCTACAATCAGAATTGTAACACCTCTTTCCCTATAAATAGGGATTAAAATCATTGTAACGTAATCAGAGAAAATAATCAATAACATATTGTCACTCTACAAAATTTAAAAGATAGACAGTCGTGGACGTAGGCCTATTATTGTCGAACCATGTAAAAGCTTTGTATCCCTACATTTATTCTCGGTTCTTGACTGTGTTCTTTCTTGGTATTTGTTCTTTTTCACATTGATTGCAGGTTTTGGGCATTGATTACTCGTCGACTGAAATCCAACGTCGACACTTGTCAACAAAATCAAACCTAGAAACTTGACAATGGCACATTACTGTTTCTGTTTCAAAAATATTTATCTGTAATCACAAAACTAAATTGCTTTTTACAACACTAATATCCTGAAATGGAGATTCAAAATATCTCAAAACACAGTGCAAGAATCTATTTCAACCCAAATTGGGTAAAGATAGGCATCAAAAGCCAACTTGACATCCATTGGAACAGTATTCTCTTAATTATACTGCAACAGAACACTAGCAGCCGCCATCACCAAATTAGCTGTAAGGTATAGAGGTATTTTTCTGATAATTTTATAAGGGATATATTTGTAACATAAAAATTTAATGAATGTGGGGGTGTATATAAGTTTTATAGGTGGCAATATCAACTGTTTTCAAATTGAGTTACCAAAACAAGTGTTTTTTTTTTTTTTTCCATAAACCCCTTTATTAATATCTAAAATAAGATACATGTGCAACAACATATATTAACATATTTAGTTGTCACTTAAAAAATATATATATATATATATATATCTTCTTTTAAGTCTAGACCTCACCAACTACTACTAATTGTATTAAAATTTTTTAATAGTTTCAAAATAAACAAATTGTCTAATACTTTCTTATAGGGATAGAAATTTGACTTGCATACCCGTTTACCTAAGAATATCAACCAACCATGGACAGATATGGATTTGACTAAATGGGTTTGCAAGGGACAAATATGACCATTATTTTCGCACTCGTAACGAGTTTAAGTATAGGTAAGGGTATCCACCCAACATGGATCGATATAGATTTGACTAAATGGGCTGGCGGGTAGATATAAACATTATTTTCACACTCATAACAACTTCGGGTATAAGTACGGGCATGAGAAAAAATTCATACCCTTACCTGTTTACGCATATAAACAAAAAATATTTATGAGTATTCATTTACCTATATAAATTTATTACTATACAGTATCTATGTCACTGATAGTATACACCAAATCAAGAGATTCAAAACAAATTATGTGTTACTATGTTTTTGAGTGGAATGCTACTTTACTTCTTGACTGGTCATATTATGGACTTGGGAACATATATATTGTTCATTTAGCCGGTGTGGGTGTACTTGCGGGTCCACCCATGCCCGTGGATACATACTTGTATCCGAACTTGTCATAACCTTGGTGGATGCAAACAAGGAATGGGTATAAAAATTTCTGATGGGTTCGGGTATGGATATGGACATATCTGTTCGAACCTACTCATTGTCACCCCTATTTTCTTAATTGATTTTTGAAGTGATAATTAGAATTTTATACTTTTTTATTAAAATATTTAAGTTTTTTTTTTTTTGAAGCAAAATATTTAAGATTTGAGAAGAAAATGTAACAATAGCAAGGCTTGAAGCTCAAAGCCCACACAACACAAAAGGCCGTCCGTCTGGCCCAATTAGTGGTATCAAAAGAAGGACGGTCGGAGAGCAGGAAGACAGGAAGAATGGCGACGACGCAAGGAGGTGTAGGTCATCACCACCATCCCATGTCATTGGAAGAGGTTCGAACGCTATGGATTGGGGACTTGCAGTATTGGGCCGACGAGAACTACCTCAGCTCCTGCTTCGCTCACACCGGCGAGGTCTTCTCTTCTCCTTTTATTCCTTGTCGAAAGAAAAAAAAAAAAAAATCATATTTTGTGGGTCTAACGTTTTTGACATTACAAGTGGGTGCAGGTGCTTTCGATAAAGATTATACGCAACAAGATCACCGGCCAGCCGGAGGGTTACGGGTTTGTGGAGTTCGTTTCTCATGCAGCCGCCGAGAGGATTCTACAGACTTACAACGGCACGCCAATGCCTGGAACCGACCAAACCTTCAGGCTGAATTGGGCTTCTTTTGGTATAGGCGAGAAGCGACCTGATGCTGGGCCTGAGCATTCGATTTTTGTAGGGGATTTAGCGTCTGACGTCACGGATTATCTCTTGCAAGAGACTTTTCGAGCTCAGTACCCCTCCGTTAGGGGTGCCAAGGTTGTGACCGATCCCAACACTGGCCGCTCAAAGGGTTATGGGTTTGTCAAGTTCCTGGATGAGAATGAAAAGAACCGTGCAATGACTGAAATGAATGGTGTCTTTTGCTCTACTAGGCCTATGCGTATCAGTGCCGCTACACCCAAAAAGACTACTGCTTTTCAACACCAATATGCCCCAACTAAAGGTCCTCGCTTTCGTTTCATTAATAATTTCATTTATCTGTGTCTATTGTTTTTCATGTTTTGCTTTTTCCTGCAGCCATGTATCCTGTTCCGGCATACACTACCCCAGTGCAGATGCTTCCTGTAGATAATGATATCAATAATACTACGGTAAGTGTGCGTTTGGTATTGTTTTTACATATGGAATAAGAAGGGTTTGGCTATTGGTTGGGTAAGGTCAATAACAACTATTAGATTGATTGTCAGAATGGTTATCGAAGAATATGCAAGGATTGTTATTAATGATAAGTTTAGCGAATCAGTAAGATAGTCAAATCCAATAAGTAATCATTTATTTTATAGTGAAAAGTCAATAAATTATAATAAATTTTTAGTTTATAAAATTATTATTAAAAGTATTATTGACTTATAATAAACTTTCAGTTTGTAAAATTATTATTAAAGTAAGGGTGTTATTGAGTTTTCATTGTAAAATAAGTGATTATTTTAGAGGTAGAAACTATCCCAAACAGAACCTAAGGTGGATGCTTAAGCATTGAGGTGCATGATTGTCTGATTTGTGATTCATCACTTGAATCCTTTTTCTCTTGCAGATTTTTGTTGGTAACTTGGATCCTAATGTGGCTGAAGAAGAACTGAGGCAAACATTTTTTCATTTTGGGGAGATTGTCAATGTCAAGATTCCTGTAGGCCGAGGATGTGGCTTCGTACAATTTGTGACAAGGTTAAGAAATCATGATTGTGCTGATAGTCTAAAATTATGTGTGAATTGCCATTAACACTTCTAATCACTTGCAGTGGAAATGGTCAAATAGTATATATCTTAGTCAAGTTGATTATTGACCTATCTAATTTGTTAAATGGAGAGTTAACTATTCTGACATTGATATAGGGCATCCGCTGAAGAAGCCATCCTAAGGATGCAGGGACATATGATTGGTCAACAGCAAGTCCGTGTTTCTTGGGGCAGAAAACAGGTGATGTTTTGTAGGAGAGCTTTTTGTGATATGCAAGCGAAAGAATATAATGTTTGTTTAGAAGCCAGTAGAGTTAAAGGAGGCACTTTAATTACTGATGTTTTATCTTAGCATTAAAGCAGATTAGGAGCAAGTGAAGTATTTAATTAGAAGTCATTTAGGTTCTCTGTTTAAAGGGACTAGTTCTCACTTTCATATTAGTATAGGCATTGCTGATAGATGTTAAATGTGAGATCTCTGATCAGGCCCCTTTTGTAGATGATTTGATAGCTGCTGATATCATGTAGTAGTTTTAGGTTCTGTAATCTATTACTAGTCTTGACAATTTTGGTATTGATTTATTATAGGATGCATCTGGTGGCTTGGGAGCACAAGTAGATCCAAGTCAATGGAATGCATACTATGGTTATGGACAGGGATATGATGCATATGGTTACGGGGCTACTCAAGATCCATCATTATATGCTTATGGTACATATGCAGGCTACCCACAGTATGGTCAACTGGTAGGGTTTTTAACTTAAGTAATGCACTAACTACTACCATTATATTATCAATATTAGTTTATTAATAATAATTGTGACCCAGACCTGCCAATCCAACCCAATTTTCATTTAACTTGATCTTATGCTTGGGATTAATGTCAATGATTTTTAATGTAACATTTGAAATTTGAACAAGTGGGCAATTTATTTTGTACTTCTGCAGTATGACTCACTAAAATTGGAGCATGCTTTTCTAGTAACAACTAACAACCATTGGACAAGTCAGTGATGAAGCATTAAATTCTCATTATCTACTAAATTTCTTAGTAATAATGATCAGAATGATTAGGGATTAAATATGATGTTCCCTCTACTGCCACTGGTTCACTTTTGAATTCTTTCTTTGTAGATCTTTACGAGATTGTCAGTTTTCTTTAAAATAATAAAAAATAAATAAAATCATCTTCAATAAGGTTTGTGTTTAAAGTTTGCTGTAAAATAGAACTGCTGTGACACTTCCCTTCTGTTTGTTAAAAACTTATAATCGTTCCTCTCATATGGATAGTTTGTGTAGGGTATTGAATTTATGATTGTCTCATTATCTAAAATCATGTCAGAAAACATAAAGTTGTGAGGCAAAATATTTCTGCTATGGTATTTCCTGCCTGGTTTTTGTATGCTTATTCTCTTATGGATTATGCACACATGCATGGTTGGATACACAGGCAATTATATAGTGTACATATGTGATGTACACTCAATATCACCCAAACATTCATTTCTCACTGTTATTCCTTGAGCTCTCTATTTTTCTTGATTCTTGGATTTTTTGTTGAAAGAAACTACAACATCTGGGATGTTGATTTTCAGGTTGAAGGTGTAGCAGATATGACAGCTATGGCTGGTGCTGTCACTGCTGCAGAACAAAGAGAGGAATCGTATGATCCCCTGGCTACCCCGGATGTTGATAAGTAACCTTTCCTGTCTTTCTTTGTGATTTGATACAAGGAAACCACATGTTTGTCTCTTGATTGCTAATTTCAAGGCTTTACTTTGATTTCTAGGTTAAATGCTGCTTACCTTTCTGTTCATGGAAATGCCATATTAGGCCGAACCTTATGGCAGAGAACTTCTTCACTCACACCACAAGCTTAGGCACATATCACATTCCTTGATCCACATTGTGGTGTGCGCTATGTTCTTGTAGAAGGTTAATGTATTTGATTAGATGCGAGGGATCTGCAGCTTATAGAAAGGGGTTGAAGATGTGCTTCAGTCAATATAATGCATTCGCAGCTCAGCGTGACATATTAAAGTGGCTACAGTTAACCAGTATGTGCTCCGATTTGTTCGATACTCTGTACTCTTGGGGGATTTAGCTTATTTTTCCTTGATTGTGGAGTTGAGAATGTTCATTGGTTTGAGAATGCTTTGGGTATCATTAAAAGAACCTTTTGAGAATGTTCATTGCGTTTTGAGAGTGCTTTAGGCATCATTAAAAGAACCTCTAATAGTTAAACAAAATTTGAGATATATTTTCTAGTGTAGAACTGAAATCAAATGAAAAATGGTTTATTTGGAATTATAAGCAGTTGGAGTGTGTTTCAGAGAATTGCATAATAATTTATTTTTCTTTTATTTTTTTTAACTTGGAAGGACATCCAAGTGCATTTTATAAATGATATTATTCTAATAAATTATCATATGATTTTATGATTTATAAGATGTTGACAGAATTATGATTTGATCTTTTAGATCATCTAATTGCTGTGGGCAACAGTTTAATTGCTATAATCATATAAATAAGCTCTTCACATGTTTAGCACAAAATAATTGAATAAATAAATTAATAAATCATCTGTCTAAAAAATAAGAATACTCTTTATTGAAAAAATAGTCTTGATACATCCTGATGTAGGAAAACTACAGTGCCTCAAATGGAACGATTTTCTTCTGCTCCATATTATAACCCTTTTAACAGTTGAAACATTGTGATGAAAAAGATGGTAATATCCGAAGATTAAAATCAACACAAATTAATGAGCAAGGAAATGAGAATTAAAATTAGAAAATTAAGTCAAAACTGTGGCTGCTATAAAAATAAAATGATTATATCCGAGTCTTGAATCATAGATACTTGGCCAACCATGGTAGCTCCTTGCTGTCTTTCAGTGCAAAAGTCACATCATCACTGCCCAAAAACAAGATGAAATTGGTTTAATTTAATGTCGATCATACAAGTGACAACGCTAAGGCCCCCTTAAGTGACGATGCTAGTAAAGTTTAAAACACTATTATAATTTGTGGGTAGGAGGTTAATCCCTTTCAAAGGATGATAGCTTAGCCAAAAATAGCTATTGCTATTCTAATTCAATGTTGTAACATGAAGGATAATACAATAAAGGTGAGAATCCACTTTGTCATTGGCACTAAATATTCATTAATTTAAATGCTGCCTTAAGGTGGCGAGCAAAACACTCTTTGGATTAAGGAGGAAGAGACATGGCGATCAAGCTGAATGTTCAAAAGGGTACTAACCTGGGAAAATTGAGCTGCAGTTTTTGCAATCTGTGCCTGGATCCTGGTTCACATAGAATAATCCTGCATTCACCAAGCTTACAGCTGCAGAAAAGGAAACCATCACATATGTTAATTAATCCAGTGCACCTATTACATATCATAAGTACCACATAAAACATGCCTGATTCTTTTAGTTTTCAGGTTCAATTCCATAAGATCCAGAAATATTATTACCTTGTTGCTTTTGCATGCACTCAAGCAAAACTATATCATCAAAATAGAGTAATATTGATGAAGTGACACATTTATGCAGTCAAGCAAAAAAAATTAATAGCTAATTCTAATGTAATTCTAAATTTTTACAATTGCGGAAGTGATAAAAGGAAAAAAGATATGAAAATGATAAGGACTATCTCCTAAATGCTATGTCTTGTTTGTAAACTAAACTTATGTGAGAATGAATATGGTTCAGAGAGCAAAAGAAAATTATATTTCACTGTTGTTCTAAAATTCTTCCTCTGAAAATCAATTTATGTTGCCTTAAAGATTTGCTAGATGGTGATAGATTTAGCCCAAAATTAAGGTTACTCATCACAATATTATCAGGAAAATGGTGAAAGAGATGGCTCACCCCACTTTCAAAAGTGTGTCCCAACCAGGAAATGTTTCTCCATTGCTTACACAAAGACCTTGAACAGTCATTGCCAACTGCCATAGAAAAGAACCTTTCAGAAATTACAAACAAAAACACCGATTCACTTCACAGTATGATTTTTAGTAACATAAAGTTTTTTTCAAGGAACGCATCAAAGAAGAAATCTTAATTCTATATCTAAGTTTGCTGAGATCCTTTTTGAGAGGAAAGCAAATATAAGAGTGTTTGATATGGCATTTGTTGGAAATGGAATAAATTGTGTTGGTCTTATCAATGCATGATCAAGTTATATAGTTACTTAGGATAAATCTTCAGTTTTCAGTACCAAAACATAGACACACGAGAAGCATTTCTTAAGCCCAGCAGGGAAAATTAGAGAAGATGTATAGGTTCATGAAAAGTGACCTTCTCAAAGTTGGTTTCACTCATCCCTGTTTTGTAAAGTTCGTACACCATAGCTGTCAAGAATATTTTGCTTAGTTTGGAACAGCTTTTCATAACCTGAAAAGAACAAAATGGAATTTTTTTACACAATAAACAAATATTGTTTGTAATCTCAACTGTTTTTTACTCCAGTTAAGAAAATATAGCTTTTCACCAGTACTAGGAAAAAAAACACAACAACCAACTGAATATGATTTCAAGTTCTTCATGCACAGCCACAAACATAGGAGAAAAGGAACCACGCGACTAGAGTCAATCATCGGTTGTAACAGTTTGTGTTTAAAGGTACAATATACACCTCACCTAAATTTAGTATTGTTGAAATCAACTATCAGTTAACTCTTTATTAATTGAGAGTGATTGAGAAGTAATTGTAGAATGATTGAGAGTGGATGAGAAGTAATTGTAAATAATTTAGTTATCTTTCATACTGTAAGTGTTACCTTTCCTACTCTAGGGTTAATACCATATATACTGAAGGAAAAAGGACGATCTTTTTCTTTTCCTCATCTCCTATGACTTTATGCTCTGTGTTATACTCTCTGTTATCATAGTTTCAGAGTCGGGTTCCTTTTTATAAACGCAATCCTAAAAGATATACCTTTTGTGCCACTTTCTGCAATGTTTATTATTGCCGATAGTGACAACATTCAAAATTCTCCTTTGACCAATACATTTATCACTAGGTATAATTAAAATGTTAGATATGTTTTCAAACTTCTTTGTTAAAGTCGTTTCATTGGTCTCTCTATCAAAACCTTTTCATTGGCCTCTATGCCAAAGCAATTTTGTCAACCTCTCTATCAAATAGTATCATTGGCCTCTCTATCAAATTGTTTTAATAGCCTCTCTTTCAAGTTGTTTAATTGACACTCTGTTAAGCCATTTAGTCAGTACTCTGTTAAGTTGTTGACACTCTATCAAGTTGTTAAGTCAGTATTCTATCAAATTGTTAAGTTAGCATCTTTGTCAAGTTGCTTTATCAATATCTCTCTAATGACTAGTTAAGCATTTATATGAAATTGGTTTCTCAATCTTTTACTAGACAATTACTATGTTATCAGGACTTATGCAAACTCAAACTGAAACTGTTTCTTCTCCCCATCATCTAGAGCTTGAAAGGGGATGCTAAAGAATCTAGGAATTATATGCATGTCATATGCTTCCATTTTTATTTTATTTCAAGTGGAGAACATATTCGCTAAAGTTGTGCATAAAGGGATCTTTCTACATCTTAGTTCTAAGTTAGGCCTTGAAAATGTCAGCTATCAATTAACTCTTGATTGATTGAGATAGATTAAGAGTGATTGAGGAATAACTGTAGAATGATTAAGAGTGATTGAGCAGTAATTGAAAATGATTCAATTACCCTTCCTACTCTAGGTTTAGTACTATATATACCTGTACCCTTGGTTAAATAAAAAATTACAATCTCTTTCTTTCTATCATCTACTTTGCCTTTTATATTCTTTGTTATCAATTATTACCCACATGCTTTTTCAAAAAAAAAAAAATTATTACCCACATGCTTTACCTTTTTTCCCAAAGTTTACAGAAGTTTGTGCTAGAATAAATAGATTGGAAACCCAATTTGACAACAAAAATAGAATTGATGTCTTGAAGTCAATTTCACACTCTCCATCACTAGGACACTCCTTTCCTAGGTATATGTGGCTTTCCATTTCTCATAGAAAAGCAAGCTTAGCAATGTAGCATATGAATCAAAATACATTGAAGGCAAACATTTTAACTCACTTGGACATGAGGTGCTTGGAACATTTCCTGGATAGCTGTTTCAACATCTGCCATACCAACTGATCCTTTCCCTGGGACATGGTGACACAAATTTGTATTAGAACTGTGACAAAATGACAATAAATTATCAAAGTGAATAAAAAGTTTGAACTAAAACGGAAAAGTAATAACAATGTTGCATCTAACGTAATGTAATGTATAGCAGGGAGGCGGACTAAACCATCTAACCATATTACATTAAATATCACTTGCTAAAGTCAACTATATTATAAGAGTTAAAGTCAAAAAAGGTTTTACTCAACTACTTTGATAACCCTATAGATTTTAATAGTGTCTGTTATATACCCCCAAAACCTCTATAATTCTACTGGAATTTGTTATGTTTAAACTTATATTAAAAATTAAGAACCCTTATCTAATAGACTACTAATTAAACAAAATGTTTTTAGAGATATTGCCATGTTACACACTCAACAGGTATGAAAAAAAAAAAAAACCTAGAATTTTTTAAGCTTAAAAATAAATAAATGAAAGTGCTTAATTAATTTGGTAGTGTATTTGCATATAAAGAAATAAGAAAGTAAAATACATTATGGAAACACTAAGGGCCAATTTGGTAGTTTTGTTAATAATCAAGGATACATGTAACTCTTGACTAGCTAAATAAATCTACATGACTAGTAAAATACAGTTCTATGTGTCAATAAAACAAACATTTATGTACTCATCAAACAATGTATTAAGTAATTAAATGTAATTATGTAAATAAGCATTCATTAACTAAAATAACATTAATGTAGTTTAATTGAAACCAAAGAAATTACTGACGATGTAAAATATGATAGTGGTAAGAAAAACAACTGTAGTTATAAAATATAATTAAGTGGGACGGAACATTTTCACTTTCAGAATTTCCAGTTCAATGCATAATGAATAGCATCACTATGCATACACAGATCTGCTACTACATCCTAAATGGCTCACGTTGGCATGTAGGGGAATTATTAGCCATTGACCAACAAATCAAGAACTGAAAATTCAAACCAAACTTAACACCTTAAATGAATTATGCACTTACGCTCTTGTTGCTAAACATGAAAAGAGAATTCCAATTACCTGGAGAAGTAGAATCAGGAACCAGAGTGAGTTTCTTAATGCGGTAGTCTGCAATTTCTGCTGCACGCCTGCATATCTCCAGGGCACGGCGTGCATCTCCTGAGATAGCTGCAACCTGAAAACGCACAACATTCTCAAATGTGATTGGGAAAACTAATAAATTCATATCTAGAAAAGAGTGCATATATTGAGAGTAGAGTATGAATCAGAATTCTAAAGGCAAAATAAATACCACTATGACAAACCTTTCTTGAAGCAAATTCTACAGCTTGCTTTTCAAATACTTCAATTCCTGTAAGGCGGCTTGAAATAATTTCTTGAAGCTGCTGAAACTTGTAGGGGCCAAAGCAAAGCCTTTGGACACCCATGCGGCTTGAAATACGAGGGAGCAACTTCTCTGGAAGATCCATAGTATTTGCTATTCCTGAAATTTATATTTACATTTACATGTTATTGAAAAAATAAGCAGACACTATGCTGCTATCATCATCATTGTTAACATATTGCTAGACCAAACAAAACTGAAAGAGATGATTTGTCAAAAAAAAAAAAACAAGAACTGAAAGAGATGAAAAAGATTAGGTACCTATCACAATCAATTTGGAATGAGGTTTAGTGGGCCAATCAAGAATATTATAGAGAACCTGAGAAGAAATAAAAAAGAAAATCACACATATATAACATTTCAGCTGTTATTAATGTTTCAAAAAATTCCAAAATAAATATTCACAGATTTTCATATCGAAGGATTCAAAATTTACCGATTGATTTCTAGTCACAAGAAGATCGAGTTCATCAATGAGTAGGATACAAGGTCGGTCATCTTCTTTGCCAATTTTCTTTCCATCTGAAAATCGCTCATTCAGCAATTGGAGAGCCTTTTTCCAACCAACCCTGTGTCCGCTTAGTGCCTCATAAATTACCTGAAAAAGCACGGCTACAAATATTAAAGAGTGCAATCAGAGGATGCAGTTGTATAAACAGAAACAGAATCAGACAAGTAAACATGTTCCTACCCTGTAAATATTCTCTGGTGATGCCAATTTTAGACCATTAACCTCTACAAAACAGTATGGTTTCATGGCTTCTGCTTCAACTTCAGACTTCAGGTTCCTCATCACAGAAAGTACACTCATTGTCTGCAATTTCATGTAAATAAATTAACATAAAATAAGCAAAACTAAAATATAACTCTAAAGAATCTTTAAAATACAACAACTTACTGATTAAATCCAACAGATTTTACCTTGCCAGTTCCAGGAACACCATGCACATACAGGCAACGTCCTAGACACTGATCATTACAGATGGCACCCTTTATAAATGCTGTTATCTCCTCCATTTCTCTATATGAAAAGTAAATATTTTATCAAAAACTATTCTATTACTATAAAGAACATCATCAGAGATGGAACCCTCTCTAAATGCTTTTATCAACTTCATTTCTCTATTTCCAAAAACACATCATTATAACCTACTTGCTCACTGAATTAAAATATATATATATATCTATTTCACATACTTATTTCTGCAGGGTAGAGATTTGGGCAGAGTTGCCAACAAAAGAGTTGCTTTAGCTCTTTCTAGTTCAGTTTGCTTATGGCATCTCACATGTTCAGGGATTCTCTTCGTTCCTATCTTCTGAAGTCCAAAGAACCGCCCTTTGCTAGAGTTCTGTATTTACCACATAACTGACTACTTTAGTGTTTGGAAATCACCAAGACAAAGTCACAATTATGCAATAATAAATGTCCATACTGCAGCGAATTCATGAGATGGGGATGGTCTGGTTAGTAAACTCTTCGTATTTTCTTCTTCATAATCCATTTCTTCATCAGTATCAGAGTCAGCCACCTTACAAGAGTTCCAATCTTCATCGCTGTCGGTATCTTCACCATTCTGAAAAAACAAAGACAGAGCCCCATTAATTTCAACAATAAACTCCATTTTCCAGATAAGGACCTCTTAACCAATGCTTGTAATTTCTAAATGCTTACCTCTTCATTATCAATCTCAGCTACACGCTTGAAACTATGCCAGTGTATATCATATTCATATTCACATAAGAATACATCATCCCCCTCATCATTGGCTTTCGCAAATTCTTTGGGATTCTTGACAAAGCAATGCCTAATGATAGATTCCATCTGCAGTGACAAGCAGCAGCTAAATTATAGATTTAATATGAGAAATTCTGCCTTCCTTGAACATGGAACTTGATTTATAATATTAAACAACTATACATTATAAGCATTATACTAAAATGGTATGAAATATCAGCATCTCAAAACTTGAAGAAGATTACATTAAGATTGCAACAAAATATGAACCAATTACAACCGTAGCCCAAATGTTATGCAAGTCCTCGACTTAATCTTCAATAGATGAAGCTTGCTTCTATGTCAAAGCTAACATACATGACTACCATATAATATCCAACTTAAAATGGAAATATTTGTGTTATGAGGAATCTAATCCGGTTCGATCATACTCATGGAAGGGCTGTGCATATCCAATTGTCATCTCAAAGCGATACATGATGGATTATAATTATCGAGATATTGTGTACTAGGTTAGCAAAGACCAGATATTGAAGTCTCAACTAAGGCATTTATGAGGTGCATATCTTATAACATCAAGCCACATATCTTTTTTTTTTTTTTTGGCAATAAAATTCTTTGTTTTCTATTAAAAAGGAAATTTAATTCATGTTCTATCTACGCTATTTAATTCATCACTAAGCAGTAACAGAAAATTTAAATGGTACTTTGTCCCACCTCCATTCCCCCTTCCAAGATCTATGTATTTAATTGTCATTGCATGGAGCATAAAAGTGTTTGTGCATGTTAATCAATATGCAAGATACTACAGTCTTTCCTCAATGTATTCATTGTTTTAGAGTCCTTTCCATAATGCATTTGACATTGACGTATTACATATGATTAATGATTTAAATAAACAGCATCATCTGATTTAAAAATTGAAATGATCAAAGGCTGACATGAAAAATGCAAATGTATAAAATCAGATCAGACACAGACATTGAGTTGCGGAAACCTTGAAGGGCTGTTACCCACCAAATATGTTAATTTCTATTTCAAATTAGTTACAACAAAACCATTCATTAATTTAGAGTAATATCCTGTAAGAACCTACCTTATCTTATGTCAGTCCAACATCTATTAACTCTCTGACCATAGGAATGCAAACTTTTGAGAATCATCCTTCTCTCCTCCATGGTAGCCTGGAAGCAAAATGAGCACAATATCATACAACTTAAATTACCTGACTAGTCATTTTCTCTTCCTCTAGTTTGTATCGGTAAATTTAGAGAGTAAGTCCAATCCCCAATGGCCCAGGTAAGTATTCAATGGAAACTTCTTTTAAAGGTTAGGGAACCCTGTAAGACTCTTTAATCATTTAATTCTTAAAGAGCCATTTTGTTAGATAGTTGGACATTCAACTTTCAAACAGCAGGATATAAGAAAGACTTTTTAGTATGATATTAAGAAAAAAACTCCATATCAGCTCATCCAAGGAAACATTTCTCTCTAACACTTGACATCTTCAATTTTGTACTCCAATACGTAAGATTTCCGTCTTCACTCCTAATGATAATCCACTCACTTCTATAACTAAACATAAATTAACTCTCTCCCTCCACTAGAACAGACAAATCTTTTCTTAGGGCTTTTCTTTCAGCAATTTCGTCCAACTTTATGTACCTTCAGAGATCAAGAGTGTTAAGTTGTCCTCGTGCCATGTAAGGTCAAAGTAATGAGGAAGTATCTTTGAAAATCAAGATAGCTAATAATAATACATCTAGTTTCCAACATTGACAAGCACCAGCTGGGACTAAAGTAGAAATCCCGCTGTTTAGTTTCTTTCAGGTGACAAAATCATCACCAGTACGTGGAGAGAAACAATCGAAGAACACTCATTTATTGACCAAATTGATACAACTAAAGAAAAGTAAACAGTAATTTGTATTTGCATAGATCACTCTAATTATCATGGAAGCACCCAAATTTAAAAAATATATATATAAATATATATATATATATATATATATATATATATCCCTTTAAAAAAAGGAAGCACAACAATGATATTAGCAACTACAATGGCAGTATACAAACGTCAAGAATGAGATAGATAACATTCAGCACCTCAATGTGAGCAAAATCATTCGTTCGATAAAGTTCCCTCCTCAAATTATGAGGTTGTCTTCCAGCAGAAGTCTCTTCTGGAATGATGTACCAGCGCACCCGACACCAATACTTGGAGTCCACTTCTCTCCACAAACTGCAGACAAAATCCCACATTAGAACAAAATCACATGTTTTAGTCAAAGAGAGAGCAAAAAACACCAAACCTTTCAATGTGGGCAGCCCAAAGATCACTGGAAAGAAGCTTCTCCTTCATAGTCCTGAGCCTCTTCTTTCCTTGAGGTGGCTTAGGCCACTCAATGCTCTTGCCCAACTTGCTGGCCTGGCAAAATGTGCAAACCCAATCACCTTCAGGAACCTCCTTCAACGGTGGTTTCAAGCATTTCAAGTGAAAACCACCCAAACAATTATCACACTCTATCATCACATTTCTCCCTGCCTTGAAACAAACCCTACACTCCTCAACTTCAGGCTCCTCATCATCAGAGCTGGCGTCCTCTCTCCTCTTCACGTACACATCATCTCCAACCTCGAATTCAACCCCATCAAACATCACTTTCCTGTAATACACCCTCTTCCTCGAATTCGCCTTCTCAACTTTATCACTACTTGTTTTTGCCTTCGATCTTGTCAAAACGGTATTTCTCTCCTCGGAGACACCCTGCCTTCTCCTCTTCTTCGTCTCCGATAACTCAGGAGACGCGGGAGAGAACGAAACTTCAACCGTATGCAACCCATCTCTCTGCTTCTTTTTCGAAGACTCGGCATTTCTCTTGCCCGAATTAGCACCATTTCTTGCCAAAATCGGATCTTGTTGAGAATCCTTGATGGGTTTTTCAAGAGAAGAAAAGAGTATCTGTGGGGCGGTGGGATCTTGCAAGACAGCGCCGCCGCGACGGGCGGATCGGCGGAGATTGGCTGGGGTTTTGGGGGTTATTGTTGAAGGAGAAGGCAGTTGTTGGTTCGATTGCTTTCTCGGAGACTGAAAGGGTCTCTTCGGTGTGGTCTCCGCCATGGATCGATTGGACGAGAGAGAGATTGTGGTTAGGGTTTTGGTTGGTTAATAGACGAAAAATGAAATTGGCGCTAAATTTTCCCGCCCTTTCTCGCTTTGAACACAACGAGGATCCAATAATGGTGGTATGACCTTTTCGTTCGGGTCGGACACGAGGATATGGTGCTGGGACTATATTGTAATTGTAACAGCAAAACAAATTTACTGAAAAAAAAAATTAAAAAAAAAAAGACAAGAAAATTTCATTTAGCCACCATATTTTGGGAAAGTATTACTTTTTTAACTATATACACAAAATTTGTCTAAACAACTTTAAATTATTATAAATATATCAATTTAGTTCATGTCATTAGTTAATAATAGATAAGACTTAACGTTGAAGGGGTAAATCGGTCTTCTAACATCAATATGTTTGATGTGCACACGTGTATGGACATAATTAATTGTAAAAAAAAAACACAAATTAAGAATAATTGTGTGATTTGATGAAATTAACCTTGGATGGGTTAATGACCATAGCAGTCAACTCTCTCAAGTCGGTCCCACGCATGAACTACACTCAAACCTTTTGAGTTGCCACTCACAAAACGAAGGTGAACAATTGAACCACACACCCAGACGATCGAGTGTCATCGTTTTCTTCCTATGCAGTCAACAAATACATGGTAGATAAAGGTGAGGTTGAACTGTTTTCTAAAGTTGAATGTGTCTGAAGGGTGAAAAATGTCCTTTTCTTTTTGTCTTTTGTTTTTTAGTTTTTTAAAGACTTTAACAAGAGGTGATTGATTACTAGTATGGAGGGTGTATTATTGAAGATTTATTGAGTTCTGATTTTATTTTTTTCTTTTTAGGCTCCGTTTGACATGTGTGATTGAATTAGAATGAAATTGATTGAATTGGAATAGAATGAATTAGATTGGATTAGAATAGAATGAAAAATCAATATCTCATGTTTGGTTGGGATTTGATTAAAAATTATATCGTATCATATTTGGTGTAGGTTAGGATTGAATTGGAATATAATTAATTTAAAATTTTTATTATATAAAATTATTTTTATAAAAAAAATCTGAAAAAATTAACAAAGATCATCTCCCAACTTTCTTCAATATCAAAATCCATGATCTCCCACAATTCAACATCAGTAACCACAATTCATCAATATTATCAATCCAATTCATCAACATTATTATCGCCCAGAACAACAACATTATCAAAAAAAAAAAAAAATAGGGGCTTTGTTCTGGGTTCATTGCCGAACCCAGAACTAAATGGTTTTGATCAACCAAGAACCACGAACCCAAAACTCAATTCTAGGTTTAATAAACTCAAAACCATCCCAACTCAAAAAAAAAAAAACAAAAAGGAAGAAAAAGAAAAGAGGAAGGAGAGGTTTCATGAATGTGTGATGAGAGAAGAAATGTGAGAAAAAGAGAGAGACAAAGAGAAGAGAAAGAAGATGTGAGAGAGAGCTAGAGAGAAGAGAAAGAAAATCACAAATCCAATCCCACCTGATGACATGGTTTTAGTTAGGATTGGGGAATGCCAAAAGAATGAGAAATGAGAAATGGGAGGAGATTGGGATTTTTGAATCTCAATCTCATTTCACTCTAATTGCCCTCCAAACATGGCATTCAAGTAGTTTGGGATTTTTGAATCTCAATCTCATCCCTAATCTCATATGCCAAACATACCCTTAAGTTGCTAGGATTTTGAAAAACATTGAAACCTAGTTTCGTCCTAACATAATGGTGGTTTGTTGTGTTATTTTTTGTGGGTTTTGCATGTCGATAGTAGTTGATGGTTTTGCAAAGTTTGACTGCAAAACAAACTACAAGTGAGGTTTGTTCTGTTTCATGGTTTAATTAAGTTTTTCAAAAGGCTTATAACAATGCAATTGCAATACCTTTTGCTTATTTATGTGGGGGGTTTTGCATCATACTGTTGCTTGGGAATTTTGTATGTGGTTTTATGAGTTTAATATTTGTTATTGTTGATTTTGTTTTGTTCATGTAATGATTTTTTTTTTTTTGAAAAAAAATATATACAAATTTTGGAAATAATACAACTATATAAAAGGGTAAAAATGTCATTTTCTAAGTCAATTAATCATGTGCGCTGTCCTATATCTTTCCAAATGCAACAATAATTAAATATTAAAAAAGAAAATTGAACACTAAAAAGTTAGGTTAATTTTGTAAATTTAAATAGGAGTATTTTAGTTTTTTAGGCTATGTGTGGTGCACCAGACATTTCATGGGATTGAGATTAAAAAATCACAGTCCCATGAAATCCAACATTTGGAGAGGTTGATAAGGGATTCAAAACCTAATCTCAACCTTTTTTCATTCTTGTTCTCATAGAAATCATCATTCCCACACTAATTGGTGGGTTTGGACCAAATTGGAATGGCTCTCTCACTCTTCTCGTTCTTTCTCTTCTTTTTTTATCTACTTCTCTTTATCAAACTCATTTCCATTAACCACTGTCGAGGGCGGTAGCAATCACCATTGAACCCATTTTCATCACCATCTCTTTTTTCTACCTATACCACAAACCACCCTAAACAACCATATCATCTGGGTTCCCCAATCAACTAGGGGT
This sequence comes from Litchi chinensis, assembly GCA_019925255.1. Lineage (NCBI taxonomy): Eukaryota > Viridiplantae > Streptophyta > Magnoliopsida > Sapindales > Sapindaceae > Litchi > Litchi chinensis. The sequence continues at coordinate 9,343,736 of CM034473.1, read as the reverse complement.
GATAATATGGATTACGATACGACGGGTCGACATGAATTCATAAAAAATAAATAGGTATAGGTTGGAGGTAAATGAATTCGTATCGTAGTCATGTCAATTCGTCTAACCTGTTTATTAAACGAATTGAATTGAATTTGGTTAAACGAATCATGAGTTGACATAATTAAAATTTGGGTCAAATTATAATTTAACATATTAGAAGAGTTAGTGTGTAATTATGCATTTATATATATACATACACACTTAACAAATCTCTAAACCTAACCCATTTGGCCATTTCAATTTTCAAACCTCTTGGTCAGTAGCCACCTAGATGACCATATTCTTTCTCAGAAAACTTGTTCCAAAAAGCTATACGAACACGACGACACCATTACGGCAACTGTCTACACAACGACACCATCCATCCTACCAAATCATCTTTTTCTCCTTTATGGTAATGGTCACCACCTTCTTTCTTACACTTACCGACGATCACTACCTTCTCCCTTACAGTCGTCACCTTCTCACTCTCAGTCGCTATCCGGTCACCAACTTCTTCCTTATGGTTGTAACTTTCTCCCTCACGGTCACCACATTCTCCCTCTTTGTTGTCGTCTGGTCACCACATTCTCCTTTACGATCGTCGTCCATTCTCCTTTCCCCCCTTACGGTCGTCGTCCGTTCTGCCATTCTCTCTCACAGTAACCGTCCATTCTCCAGTTTTCCTCAAGGTCGCCGTCCCTTCCCCACAACTCCACCACCACATCCACTATCTCCACCACCAGATCCATTCTTTCCACCACCACATCAGATCGGATCGATAGCGACGTCGTCGGAAAACAAACTTTGTCTCCCAAAACGGTCTCGAGACTCTTAACTAATTGTAGGTATCATTCTCTTTTACTTTCTTTTGTGCATTCTATATTTTTATTCTAGTTTTCAGTTTTTTATCAGTTTTCATACTTATCTCCAGTGTAACGTAATATGATTTCATAGTTAATTGGTTCTCAGATATGGATTTAAATGTTGACTTTGTAGACGATACCATTGATTTGGAAGATAAGCTTGAAAATGAGGTTGAAAATGATGATGAAAATGTGGAAAGTTCAAGCAAGTTAAAGCCGTTCGAAAAAGAAAGTGCACTTCGCATGTGTGGAAGTTCTTCGAAATGATATCAAAGGATAAAAAAGGAAAGAATAGATGCAGATGCAAATGGTGTGGCTAAATCTATCTCTGCCTAACCTCGAGTGGTACAGATAACATGATTAGGCACTTGGCTCTTAGTTATCCTAAGTTTAAATCATATGATGTACGTCAAATGGTAATTAAGAAAAGTAAATCTGGGTCTATTGGCGTTCGTCAACCTAAGACTAAGACTCAAGAAGAATTTAGGAAGTTTGTTGTTAAAGCTTTAGTATTGCATGATTTGCTTTTTCAGTTTGTGGAATGGAAAGGAATTATAAAAATTATTGAATTTTTAATCGATGATTTCCATATAGTCTCTAAGAACACCGTGAAAACATATATATTGAGTTTGTTTGACAAAGGTAAACAAAACCTTAAAAAAAATGTTACAAGATGCTCCTAGTAAAATTTTTCTGACCTCAGATTTATAGACTTCCATAGCTACTGATGATTACATGTGTATGATTGTACATTTCATTTATTCTAATTGGGCTCTACATAAGAGAATGATGGTTACATGCTTTATGCCTCCTCCACATGATAAGATACTTATTGCTGATAAAGTTATGTCATTGTTGTTTGAGTAGGGTATTGATAAGAAGCTTTTTTCCATTACTTTGGATAATACTTCATCAAACAAGTGCTTTATTGATAATTTAAAAGGTCAATTGAATATTAGCAAAGCACTTGTTTATGATGGGGAATTCATGCATATTCCCTGTTGTGCTCATATTATTAATTTGATTGTTCAGGATGAGTTGAAAGAGATAGATGTGGGTGTGCATAAAATTTATGAGAGTGTGAAATATGTGAGAATGTATGAAGTTAAGAAGCAAAAATTTTTGGAGTGTGTCAAGCAAGTTGATTTAGACATAAAGAAGGGTATCCGACAAGGTGTTCCTACTAGGTGGAACTCGACTTATCTTATACTAAATAGTGTTATTTATTATCGACATGCTTGGTGTACGTTAGAGTTGACCGATAGCAATTACAATCATTGTCTTTCTACAAGTGAGTGGGATGGAGTTGAGAAAATTTGTAAGTTTTTGCATTATTTTTATGAGACAACTAATATCTTTTTTGGGTTAATTATCCCACTTCAAACTTGTACATGCCTAAGGTGTTTTTAGCACATTTAACTTGTAACATTTGGAAAGTGACAATGAGTTTTTGAAAAGAATGGCAAATGAAATTTACAAAAAGTGGTAGAAACATTAGACTAATTTTTGTGTTATTTTGACAATTGCTATTGTCTTGGATGCCCATTACAAGATGGAATTTGTTGAGGTAATGTTTCAAAAGTTGTATGGTGTTATTGATGGATCAGAATAATTGGCACATGTTAGAAGTAAATTGTTTTCTTTGTTTGATGAGTATATGACAAGTTCCACTAGGGCATTTACCTTTAAGACTACCACATCATCAGCAACTCCTAGTGCACAAGTGACTAATGTAAAAGTAAACACAATAAATGAACTTGATTTGATTTTGATGGTAAGAAATAATATAATTTCCTTATTATAAATTTGTGATATTATTTTACCATAACAATCTATCTATTGATATTTTATTTAGTTATTAATTATATATTGTCGACGTTGGAATTCAGTCGACGAGTAATCAATGCCTAATACCTGCAATCAATGTAAGAAAGCACAAATACCAAGAAAGAACACAGTCAAGAACCGAGAATAAATGTAAGAACACAAAGCTTTTACGTGGTTTGGCAATAAAAGGCCTACGTCCACGACTGTTTGTCTCTTAAATTCTGCAGAGTGACAGTATATTATTGATTATTCTCTGATGATGTTACAATGATTTTAGTCCCTATTTATCGGGAAAGGGGTGTTACAATTCTGACTGTAGCAAATCAGAAAAAGAATCCTGAATTAACTACGTTCCCTAAGTAATTGAGAAAAATAAGGAAAAGAATCACACGTTAATTATACTTCCTAATATGTTTGGATAATATCAGGAAATTACTATAATTATTTCGAAATAAGGTTGATTTGAATTTGAATTTGAATGGATCTCCATATCTGATGAGGAAATCATGGTTTGACTGGGTAATTGTCATATTCGGAGAGAGAATCATGGTTGAACTTGGTAACTGCCTGTTTCTGAAAGATACTGCACTTATTACGCTCTTGGACGAGCTGACGTGTCTATGGTGGTCTCGAGCTCGAGCTCGTTGAGAGACGAGCTGCGCAAGAGGCGAGCTGCGACCTGGCTGTGTTTATGAGTCTATTGATGCCAGCTGAAGAATCTCTTTAGGCGAGCTGAAGAGCTTGCTGGGCTTAGAGTCAATACTGGGCCTTGTCTGATGGGCTTTGACTAAGTTGACCCTATTGGACCTTCTTATCGGGTCTTAAATGGGCCTAAGTTGGACTTTTACCAGCTCAATCAATGAGTCCGAAAAATACATATAACATATATTGATAGGATTTTAATATGAAACTTAATGATAGAGGCATTACAACTCACAAGACGTAATTGGAGCTTTATTTGAAAGAACGAAGACTTGAAAGATCAATTGATTTGGACATTTTAGCCTTTTGGAAGGCTAATGAAGTTTGCTCTCCTAAGCTTTCTACCATAGCTCATGACATTTTGTGCATCCCATTATCTATAATTTCATCCAAATTTGCATTTAGCAATGGTGGTCGAGTTCTTGATCAATACCGGAGTACACTAAAACATGATGTGGTGGAAGCAATAATTTACAATCAAAATTGGATAATTGATAGAGGTAACACCCTAATTTTGTACTAGTGATTTCTTATAATTATCTTCCATTATCTTTCAATTACTTTTATCATTAATTATTGTAGAGATGGAGATTGTTTCGTTAGAAAATGTCACTGAAAATATATTGAATTTAAGTATTAATTAAGCTCCCCCTAATGCAAGTGCCCCTATGAATCAGTAAAAGGCTCAACTCCAAATTCTTTCATTTTGTAGTAAATTCTCGTAATTATATTTCTTAATTTTAAGATTGTGAATGTAGATATCTAATTTTGTGTTCTTGTGATTTTTGTGTAGCTTGAAAATCCCTTTAGAGTTTGGAATCAATGGGGAAAGAATTTAAGTGACAACAGTTTGATGTTGGAGAATGATAGTGTTATGTCATTTTAATTTATATAGATTTGCATTGAGTTTGATTTTGTTGTGGTTTTTAAATGCGAATGATATGGAATTTTATGTAATTGATTTAATATGTAGGTTTTGATGTGTTGAATTAGGTGTTTAAATGTTTGATTGTGAATTATTTATTATATTTGTGTTTAAATTGAGTTTGATCTTGTTGTGGTTTTTAAATGTGGATGATATGAAATTTTATGCAGTTGATTTAATGTGTAGGTTTTGATATGTTGAATTAGACGTTTAAACGTTTGATTGTGAATTATTTATTATGGTTGTGTTTAAATTGAGTTTGATCTTGTTGTGGTTTTTAAATGTGGATGATATGGAATTTTATGCAGTTGATTTAAAGTGTAGGTTTTGATGTGCTGAATTAGGCGTTTAAATGTTTGATTGTGAATTATTTATTATATTTGTGTTTAAATTGGTTTGACTTTGTTGTGGTTTTTTAAATGTGAATGATTTGAAAATTTATTTAGTTGATTTAATGTGTAGGTTTTTATGAGTTGAATTAAGTGTTTAAATATTTGATTCTGAATTATTTATTATATTTGTGTTTAAATTGAGTTTGATTTTGTTGTGGTTTTTAAATGTGGATGATATGGAATTTATGTGATTGATTTAATGTGTAGGTTTTTATGTGTTGAATTAAGTATTGAAATGTTTGATTGTGAATTATTTATTATATTTGTGTTTAAAATATTATTTAGGTTAAATTGGTTAAACGAATTAAATAATTTAAATGGATTAAATGAATTAAACAGTTTAAATTGCTTAAACGAATTAACAGGTTTATAAATAAATTCGTGTCGAATTAAAAAATGTTGACCCCCTTCTTAAACAAATTTGTGTTGAATTGATCGAATTCATAAACGAATCGAATCGAATTTAGCTCAACCCAACACGTCAACCCATTTTACCACCGCTACAATCAATCACAAAAATCAAACCAAAAAAACCCACAGCCACAACAAACCCATCACACCAACAATAGACGCATTAACATCCATGATCACTAGCAAGAAAGAGAGAGTGGGAGAGAATCGCAACAAACCTAGGTTCACGATGAAGACGGAAGGAAGACGGAGATGTTGGCAATGAAGACAGAGACTCCAGCGATGAAAACTATGACAATAGGTGGTCAGTTACAGAGAAGAGGAAAAGAGACTAGAAAGGAGAGAGAGAAAGAGAAAGTGGTTGTTTGGTCGAAGAAGATGAAATGACTAGAGAGAGAGAGTTTGATTTGTTTAATATTTTAATATTAAACAAATCCTACCAAATAGAGAACAATAATATTTTAATCTAATCTAATCTAATCCATTCAATTTCAATCTCGTATGTCAAACATAACTTTAATGTATCACTTAATCTGTTTCATTAATACCTTAGCTTTTTAATGTACTTTAGCTTTTTAATATCATACTTGAACTATTTTATAAAAGGTAAAAATATAATTTCACACGGTCTAAAGGGATAAAATTGACCTTCGGCTTTCTCTATTAAGTTTGACTATCAAAATATCCATCAAATGGACTAAATTGATATATTTATTAGGGGTGGGCAAAAAAACATAAAACCTACCCGAACGACCTGACCCGAACCGATCCGTGGGTGTTCAGGTCGGTTTTCATGTTCAATCATAAGCTATTTGGACTTTCCAGGTGCAAAACACTATGTTAGCGGGTCGGTTCGGTTCCATATGATCAAAACTGAACCGACCCGTGATCAGGGGTACATGCGTAATTTCGCATGCCCCTATATAATGCCACATCCAAGTCCAACCCTAGATCGGCAATCCTTTCTAATTTCTTCCCCTTTCTTCCTACCGCCACATCCTCCTTCTTCTCATCTTCGTCTCGTCTCTCGCCATTCCTTGCCGTTGTGTTGCTCTCCTCACCGTGGTCGTGCCCGTGAAGTTCTTCTCCTCATTGGCATCTTCACCATGAAGCTCCTCGTCGTCTCATCTCTCATCTCTTACCGACTGTCACCGCAAGATATAACTTCTCATCTCTCGCCGTCTGTCGCCGTCGTGGAGCTCTTCTCCTCGTCGGTGTTGTCGCCGTGAAGCTCTCCTCGTCATGACCGTGGCCGTGAATCTCCTCTCTTCATCGACCTCGTCGCCGTGAAACTCTTTTTCTCATCACCTTTTCTCGTCGTCGCTGTGAACGGTCGCTGTTCACCGTCGCCGTCACTCACCTTGGTGTTTCAGGAATAATTTTGGTAAGCTGTGCTTTTCTTTCACCTTGGTTTTTCCCATTGATTCTTGATTTTTACATGTTTAGCAGCTTTAGACTTGGTTAAAATTTGATTGTATGTTTGTGTTTTCATGATTTTGTGTTTATTGGTTTGAATCTGTTTGTTGCTTAGCTGCTGTCACAGTTATGCTGTGATTCAAATTTTAATTATTCTTATTTTTTAATGTTTGTCATTGTTGTGCATACTGCATAGATGGGAAATTTAATCATTCTTATTTTTCAATGTGTCGTTGTTGTGCATACTGTTTTGTGTAATGTGTAGATGTGGGTATTGGATATTGTTGAGGACTTAAGAAAGGTGTAATGTATTGATGTGAACATTGGATGGTGTCTAGGATTTAAATGTATGTTTAAATTTATTTTTTTCCTTTAGTAGTAGGAAAGATTTATTGATTTAAGTGGATGTGGAGATTGAATTAGAAGTGTAATGTCTGTTGTGGAAGTATGCAGGATGTAAATGCAAGCTGAAAATATTTTTATTTTTTTCTTTTACATTACAGACAGTGGGCAGCGGCGGTATGTAGGATGTAAATGTATGCTGAAAATATTTTTATTTTTTTCCTTTACATTATAGGCAATGGGCAGTGGCAAATATAAAAATCTACTGAAAATATGTTTATTTTTTTTCTTTACATTGCAGACAGTGGGCAGTACTCAATAGATGTAAAAGCATGCTAAAAAAATATATATTTTTTTCCTTTACATTGAAGTAGCAGATGACATATGTAAAAGCATGTTCAAAAAATATTTTTTTTTTCATTTTACATAGTGGGCAGCATTTATTTTTAAGGGTATATTGTTCCCATTTAATTTTTTTCTTAGTATGTTACGTCCACCTTATATTTTTCTTTACTCATCTAATTTTTTTGGTTCCATCCACAAGATAAAATAGGCCTAAAGAGTCCAAAACCACTTAAATTTAAAGGTCCAATAATAATGGGCTCAAAAAATACTTAAAAAATAACAAAAAATTAGGCCCAAAAAATGAAGCCCAAAATTGGGCCCAAACATGAAACCCGAACCGAACCGAACCGAACACTGGGTGTTCGGTTCGGTTCGGTTGGGTCGGTTCCTCTCCTTTGTTGGACCATGTTTGGACCCAAGATCTACGATCCGTAAATCTACCATGTTCGGGTCGGTTCCAGGTGGACCCGACCCGAACATGGTCATGCCCACCCCTAGTATTTATAATAATTTATAGATGTTTAGGAAGTTTCTCCATACATTGTTAAAAAGAATGTTTAGGAAGTTTCTCCATGCATAGTTAAAAAGCAACTTTTTTTTTTTTAATGAAATTGCTAAAAAAACTAATTTACAAAAAAAAAAAAAAAAGGCAAAACGAATATATTCAATAGTTTACTCTAACTATGTTTGGCACGTAGGATTAAAATAGAATGTATTTAATTGAATTGAAATGAAATGAATTGGATTGAATTAAAAAATTACTATCTCATGTTTAATATAATTTAGGATTGAATTAAAATTATATCATATTGCATTTGACGTAGATTGAGATTGGATTAGAATAAAATTAATTTAAATATTTTATTATATATTTAAAATTAATTTTATAAAAATTTGAATGAAAGAGAAAAAAATATTTTATTAATTTAAATGCAGGGATTAATTTTAAATACTAAAATATAAGTTAGGATTGGATTAGAATAAAATTAATTTAAATATTTTATTATATAACCTAACTTATATTATACACAAAGTTAATAATGTTTTAAATAAAAAAAAAAATCCTATAAATCATTTTTCTAAAAAGTTATATTGATTTTGATAGAATTATATTATTTTAAAATATGAGCAAATAAAGATTAATTTTGGAATAACTCCTATTTAAATAATAACAATGGGGTTCGTAGAAAAAAGATAAAGAAAATCAGTGTACGTACAATTAATAAAAAGAAAGAGAAAGAAAGCAACTCAATTAATTAGTTCTTGAATTCCATCCTATTGAATCCTATGATGGAGTTTAAGAATGGGCATTCCCATAACAAAAGGCTTGGAATGAAGATGGGATTAGGTTTTGATTCCTAAGTAGACTTTTCCAAAGATGGGATAACACAGGATGAGATATTTTTAATCCAATCCTATCATCAAATCATGTGTACTAAACATAGCCTAAAGATCATGCTGTCATACCAATACATTAGGGTATGAAGGATGTAATTCAATTTAATGGAAATCACTAAATTTGATCCAATTTATTGGTTTAGATTCGATTTAGAACATAATTGGATTGAATTGAAACCAAAATTTTTAAATTTATTAGACTAGATAGGGTGACAAAATTTCATATAAAATTTGTTGGACCAGCCAAAATATAGTCTAATTTATATGTTGTTCCGAATTATTCTATTTATCTAACCACTAATGTAAAGGTTTATTAATAGTCCAACCCCAATACGTAATTTTATATATTATGTAACTTAGCTAACTGACTTCTATAAATTCTTTCAATCCTTTTCATGAATTAGCCATTTCTGATTTTTTGTTTTTTTGTTTTTTTTTTTTTGTTTTGCTTGAAACTCAAAACGATTTCATTCAAACAAGACAAGGAAAGATACAATCGAGGCTAACTGCCTCCCAATACAAATCTCCTCTAGTGGAGAGAGGCCAAAGTGGTGAGACGATAAGCCACGGTATTCCTTTCACGAGAAATAGCTTGACACTTACAATTACCCACTACTTTATATAAGGCTTTGGAATCTTCTTTAATAAAACTAGTAATGTTGTTTGAGGGCGAGCTTGCCTTAAGATCAATATATTACAAGCTGACTTGCATCGATTTCAGTTGAAAAAAGCACAAGACCAAGTTTATGGGCCAAGAGTAGCCCCTTTTTAAGAGCCAACCACTCTCCAATTTCAATGGTAAAGAAACCAAGAAAAGATTTTGAAATTGAAGCTCTAATGCCTCCAACTTCATCCCTAATCACAGCCCTTACACCAATGTAGTTAATTCTGGTTTTAACTACTACATCCGTGTTTAATTTGATCTGCCCAGCAGAAAAGAAAAGCCATTGATCTGCCGGAGAAGAGGAATAAGAATGTTAGTTACCATCAGACTCAAAAACTTAAGTTGTTAGGAAATGACCTAATTATAGTATTTAAGAATTAAGGTTGACACGTGATACGTCCTCCGTATAATGTAAACAGATAATAGATGACGAACATATGTTAAACCTCTCCTACCGTCTAATATATATAACGAGAAGATTTTCAAATAATGACAGATGACGGACACATGTTAGACACCTCCTACCGTTGAATATGTGTAACAAGAAAATTTTCAAATAAAAAAGGAGAGAGAAAGTTTGAACTAGAGACCTCTAAACTCTTATACTATGTTAGTTACCATTAGATCCAAAAACTTAAACTGATGAGAAATGACCCAATTATAGTATTTAAGACTTGAGGTTAACACGTGACAAAGGAGATAAAGCGCTGGACATGGAAAAAAAGGAAAGTTTGAATTCTAACAAGTAGGAGGTTGCCCATTGAACTGGATCCTGGAAGTTGAGGCAGTTGGTTTGATGACTTTCCAAATTGTGAAGGCACCAGACCTGCCACAAAATGATAACAATAAGTTTCATTTGATCTTTCAACAATAAAAGCCATAAAAAGACCAACAATAGACAAGTGTGACAACATCGAAATCTGATTCCAAAAAGGAGAGGCTTTCCATATCTTTGTTGTTCTGCTACACCAAAATAACACATTCTCCACTATCTCCATGTTTGACCTACACCTTGAACTAGCTAGAGAGATTGAAACTTGTCTACAGACCAAGGTTAGACATGGTTGGTAGCACATTCTTACAACATCTCTGATGGAAAATCCTCACTTTTGGTGGGATTTTAAGATGCCACATGAGTTCCACCATTTTGAGGATGAGCTTGAGCTGGAACTTGGGCCTGAAAGTTTTTTGGAAAGAGCAAGCCAACAGCCACTCTTCACTTTTTTGGAACCGGACCTATCAAACTACCACATAAGTTTGTCTTCTCTATCATGATTTTGTGTTCTAACCGGTGTTTTTGAACTTTAAATTAATACATTTTTATTGTTTTTATATTAATTATTAGTTTCTAATTTTATTTAAAGTAATATGTTAATTAATTATCAGGTTCTGTTAATCAGGAGAGTTTTAATTTAGTCTTTATATTCTAACAAAATTTAACTCTTTCAACCACGATTTTGCATCTCCACTATGCTTGGACCGTAAAGTTCCAAGATATCATCAATTTGATTAATTTGACTAATCTTTTGACAATCAAACCTAACAAAAAGGACAAACATATATATTTATGGTGAGAGAGGGGAAATTAAATTTATAGAAAACTATCCATACCTTCGACAATGGTGGAATTTGAACCCTTGATTTCTTAAAATCAAGAAAGATATTCAACTATTTCTACTTAGAGGTGGTGCACAAAAGGTTAAAAATATTATTTTACCCTTAATCAAACAATCAAACTTATATTGATTCAAAATTTATAATTAAAAATAAAACTTAAAAAGAAAAAATAAAAATTAGTGGACCAATAGTAAAATTACAAAATCAATTCAACAAAATATAAAAAAGAAATAACAATAATATCTTAAAAAGAGAATAAAAACAAATTAGAGGAGAATTCCTTTATTTTGTGGCATAGGCGTTTCAAGCACATCTTTAAGTAGAGAATGGAAAGACTTATTAAGGATGGTATTCTACATTATTTTAAGTGAGAATTTCAAAACCAAAAATCATTTTTAACCCCTCTTAAAAAAAAAAAAAGAAAAATTGTTTTCAACCCTTCAAACAAATTATTTGCACCTAACAACCCGTGATCCCCAAAATATCCATGTTAGTGAATTCCCCACAGTGATGGGAGATCTTCCCATTGATGCGAACCTCGTATATAACGATACGACACTCACAAGCAAATTGAAACACAATCCCAAGAAAGATTAAAACAGATTTATAAAATAAAGAATTTTGACCCATTGATTATATGTCAATCAAGAAACCAAAGTTATAAAGAACTTTGACCCAATGATTAGAATTCAATCAAGAACCAAAATTATCAAAGAAGGATATTGACGCCACTCCCAGGACATAGATGAGAAGGTGGGAGATAAGTCATGATTTGATCGCCATAAGCAAAATTTGATAAGATCACATGTTCAACAATGAACAAAAGAGAATTCACTCTTTCAATAAAACCTCATTGGTTGCATTTTTTTTATTCCACTCCAACATCTATTTGTTTAGGGTTACAAGTCTTTTTATAGGAAAGGAAATAAAACATCACATAAAACCCTAGCCCCCTAACACTTGGGCTCACTAAATATATACCATGGGCTTAAATTAAATTAAATATTCCAGCCCAAATAACATTAGTTAAAATAAAATAAACTAACTTAATTTAAAACTCATTACAATTAAAATCAACCAGCCCAAATTATTTAAAGCTCAATTAACTCAAGTTTGTCTCCTATTGTCTTCAATTAGCTCCTAAAGTCTTCAAGATTAAGCCCAATAGTCTTCAATTGCCTCATTGTCCAATTCTCTCATAATCCTCTATGCTTACTTACTATCTTGGTTTCCATCACCCATCATGATCCATTGTGATGAATAAGCCTCCCATCACGGTCCACCATGATGGGAGAGCCTTCGTCATGGATAGTTTTGAATTTCCCTCTAATTTTAATCTCTCTAATTTTGGCACTTCTTGTGTAGAAGGAGAACATATTGCTAAAAAAAGGAAGGCCATGGTTAGTAGAAGTGAAAAGGTTTGGCAGTAAATTCATATTGACATATGTGAGCCGTTTACACATATTACATTAGGTGGATATAAGTATTGCATCACCTTTATTGATAACTATTGTAATTATGGTCATCTAGAGCTTATTCATTAAAAATTTGATTTTTGTAAATGCCCTTAAAGTCTTTAAGTCAAAAAAAGTAAGAAAATCAAGTTAGTTAGATCAAATAAGGGTGGTGAGTACTATGGCCAATAAGAGGAAACTTGACATAATCTTAGGGCAAGTTTACTTGATGGATTGATAAATGAGAATGATTATTATGTTTACTTACTCTAAAATCATTTTGTAATAGGAATGAAATGGTAGGTCTCACATAAATTGGGATTGTAGATTGAGAATCTCATTCCCCTCACCCTACTTAAGAATTTCATTCTCATTCCATTTTTTAAATTAAAAATATTTTTATACCCCTTATTAAAAGGACTTTTTGAAGAAATTAGTAGCAATTTATTAATCTAAAGTTAATGCATAATTTGAAATCACATTATAATTTCTTTTTTCATTGTTTTTAATAAAAATTCCATAATATTATATTCTTTCTCAAATAAGAATATAATGGTCATGTTTGTTTTATATATATATAAAACAAACATGACCACTATATTTTTATTTGAGAAAGAATATAATATTATGGAACTTTGTTTAAAAACAATAAAAAAGGAAATTACAATGTTACTTTATATATTATGAATAGTTTGAAATTCATTAATGTTAACAAAAATAAAAAGTAAAATATAGATATACAATATGCTTAAAATAATATTGTTAAGAAAGTTGATTTATTTATTTTTTATAGAGTACAAAATATTGTTAATCAAGAGCAATTTTGTAACTTGTAATTAATTCATTTTAATTTCAAAGCAAAGTAAACAGTTCAATGAGAATGTTGTTGATTTAGATTTTGATTCCTGTAATTGAATTAAACAATTTATTCTGATTACCATATATCATTTCGATTTCAAGTCATTTGGATTCTTACAATTGAAGTAAATACACAATTAGACCATTTGCGAGATATTTATAAGATTATTGTATTGGTGTGAGTATGTCATGTTTGGGACAACTAAACAGATATGGTATGAAGGATGCTTAGTGCAACTTTATACTAGCAAATCTCTTATGGGGTAATTGGATCGGCTTGCCCAGAATGCTCCAAATGGATTGTCATTTAATCCAGGCCCAAAAGCAAAACAAATAAAATAATAAAAATAAAATAAAAAGAGGTCCTAATTAACTGCTAATACTTAAAATGGAGAGGGGGCTGATCGATCAAATGACACAATATGTGAATTGTTAACTTCATTTTAATTATCACATCATCATCTCATAAATTATAAGATGTTGACAACTCATATGTTACATCATGTAAACATGAATTTGAACAAAAAATTTGAGAAGCTTAATATTACTCATATTTTAAAAAAAAAAAAAAAAATGCTTAAATTTATATTTATACTTAAGTTCAAACATACACCGACCCAAAGGTTAATGTATACTTAATAAAAGTTTTTTTAAAAAAAATTCACACAAACTTAAATTTGATTCAACATCATCTAAACAAATAAATTTTAAATTCAAACAAAAATACGAATACCAATAATAACATAAACAACATAACAAGCATTAAGTCACTTGGCTGCTGGTGCAGTGGTAGGCGCCAACAGCCACCCATGCCTCCCTTTGTAAGGGGGTATGGGTTCGACACCCCTTAGTTCAATTTGTATAATACTAATATTATATAATATAATAATAATAATAATAATAATAATATAATAGTATTTGATCTCCCACCAATTGTGTGGGTAGCTCTCCTACCCTAGTGTTGGTCTTCCCTTCCACCTTCGTATGTGTGGTTCTCTCTCAATTGGGAGTAGTCTCCTGGGGTGTGCCACTAATGTCCTATCTCGATTGGTCTCGGATATCCTCTGGACCTGTCCTAGATACAATTCATGTATTCAAAAAAAAAGTCTGGACAATATCAATCTAACTATTCATCTAACATTGCAGTAAAATATCTCAATTATTTACAAGCATAGTTTGTTTTAAACAAATTCTATAATAAAACAGTAACAATAATCATCAAAATCAGAACACACAAAGCTTAAAAATAAACTATACTAGGAATAATAACAACATTAATATGCAATAAAAAATAAAGCGGGTAACCAAGTCAAGGCAAGTCATAAGCTTTTACTCAAACCCGACCGAAAACTAGCTTCCGCAAAATTTTTCATGCAAACCCAATTTGATGCCCAATTTTGATGCTCCAAACCTATCCAAAACAAATCAGGTGATTGGAACCAAGGAAGCAAGTAAACAAGTCAATATGATGACTCTAAGGTTTCTAAATATCATTCAAGTCCAAGATCAAGTTCAATATCATCAATCTTGAAGATAATTGGAGCACCCGTTCAACAATTAATTTTATTTGGGTTTAATTTTTACTTTAGAGCATATTAATTTATTAGAGGTCACATCTAAAGGGTTTGTTGGGTTTTAATTAAATTTAGTTTGTTTAGTTTAATGTTAGTTTAATTTATGAGTTGAGACATTATAAGTAGCTTATATTTTATAAAAAATGAGTGTGATTTGCAAAGGTTTAGGCGTGCGAGTAAGGGTTACAAGTTGGGGTTTTATTTTCCTAGTAGGTTTATGATTGTTAAAACTATAAAAGGACTTGTAACTCTAAACAACTCACAGTTAGCCAAGTATCTTTTAATTGAAAGAGATAATTTTCTCCTTCTTGGTAGTCCTATAACTAACAGATCAAAATTACCGTTTTGGTTATTGATTGTCATATAATCAGCAATTCAAAGTTCTCTTTCTAAATCTAAATTATTTTTCTTAAGGTTGTGATTTCAGATTTGTCTGTGGGTGTCATACTGGTATATAGGTTTTGCATCAGCAGGCCTTTGTCGATTTTGAGCATGTTAGAGATTTTTGCCATCTCCAATCATGTAGTATTTAACACCAAATTTTTAGTATTAATCAAGGGCTTGCAATAATCTGCATCGGTATGTTTACCTAGCTATATGGAACATGGATTATGCTTCTATTAAATTTATTTATTTTTTTAATAAATCCAAGCGAATAGCACTAAGAAAATGTGAGTTTTCGAACAAATAATGAAAAACAAAAAAGATTTTTTTAGTGTCATCAACATTCAGAAACTATAATTCATGAACAAAAGCAATAATTCACAAATGGAAGACATGAATTATGGTCTTTTTTGGTATTATTTGTTTGTAAACTATTTTCTTTAGTTGTCAACTGTAGTTCGTAAATACTATGGTTCTACAAAAGTCACATTTTAGTTTTTTGGTGCTAACTTCAAAACTCACACATTTTTTAATGTTAGAACAAAAAAAAAGATCCCTTTATTTTATTGTGTGAATTAAAAAATTTTTAAGAATTAAGAGAAACATGATAAAATATAATAATTAATAAAATTTAATTCAAATAAATACTAATAATTGTATTTCATTTAAAAATAATTATAAACATTTTTGTTAAAACTAATTGTAATTTTTCTTGACAATTTTGCTTCAATAAATTTGCCATTTAATATAGACCTAAATAATTTCATCAATCCGTATTAAATTCATTCTGGTATTGTACAAATCAATAATAATACTAATAATAATAAATCTACTATAATTGATCCATGGCGCACCAAACACATAATAATATTATATTTAATTTAATTCAATCGAATTTAATGTAACATACCAAACAGACCAAATAATATACAATACCATAATTCTAACTTAAACAACTCATGTATGTATTTTTATTATTTGTAGTTTTCAACATAGGTGCTCATACATCATGATCTTGTTGAGCTAGAGATCCATTAAGTGAAAAAAATGCCAAATCAAACCTAGAGATCATGTTCATCAATCGGTTGCCACCTTAGTCGTTCTCTTGAGACCAAGAACGACAAGGAGCATTCCAAGATAGTCTAAATTGTAGACACACTCAAAGAGTTGAAGCTTTTGATTGCTCCATGGAGGAAATCTGAACCAGAAATCAGTGAGGAAGCTTCTTCTAGCCACTGCTTTGTAATGACTGAATGCATCGAAAGAGAACTTTCCATGGTAACACCCAATCCCACTCGCACCAACCCCTCCAAATGGCAGAGAATCAGCTACATACTACATTCACACACACCACAAAAATAACTACCAAGTAGTAATTAATAATTAAGATTAATTAGTAAACGAAGATTCATAATCATCAAAGACATTTTTGTTTGCACAATTCAATTAGTTCATATATTTTGAATTGCTGAAATTATACCTAATAATAAGTTCTAGTTAAAAAAAAAAAGTTATATTTTCGATGTTCATGTCAAATACAAAATTAACTATTTATGGAAAGTGTCTTAATCTAAGTATCTGACTGTTAACAAATTTGTGATTACTAATGACTGCATAAATTTAATGCATACGTTGAAAGACTAATGCTCATCATAGCCTCTATATAGGACGCTAGTTAGTAATTATGATAAATCCTAATACACATCTAACTCCATCACACCTCTTAAGAAAATTTTTCATAGAATTATTTCATAACTGATATAATGAGATTGACCAATGAAATAATATCATTTATTTTTCTCTTACCTTTCCTATCTATCTCATCACATCAGCTGTAAAACGGTCTCATGAAAATTTTTTTTCTTAGCCACATAGGCATAGACATACACATATATACAAACTAATTAAATCAAATTCTCCTCCAATGTTGTTGGGAGGAAGACCTCTACATGTTTTGTGCCATTGTAAGAACTCGGACCTATCAGAGATTTGCCTTGCAGACTAAAAGGAATTGAAAATTTTTCAAAAAGTGAGTGAAAGTTATTGATAACATACTTGAATGACTGCATCGTTAAACACCAGACTTCCGGATGATGTTTCTGATAACATTCTACTTTTGAATGTTTCATTTTTGGTGAAGACATATAGTGAAAGTGCTTTCGACCTTGCATTAATAAAATTTATACTGTCTTCAACCTTCTTCAACTGTGAAAAGCCAAAAACAAAATATGAAATAGAATCATAAATTGCAAGTTGTAATTCACAAAAAAAAAAAAATGATACTAATGATTGAAGAAGTTAATTAAATTAATTGATTGTGTTGAGTGTGTGAATGTGAATGTAAATTTATGAAACTGACTGAAATAACTGGGAGTATGGGACCAAAGATTTCTTCAGTCATTATTCCTGCTTCAAGGGGAGGATCCACCAAGATGGTTGGCTCTATGAACCTGCATAAAGGTTTGGACAATGCAGTGTTGACGTCTTCTACTAAAATGAACATAATATTTTGTGAGACATAAAGAAATCATATGTAATTTTAGTAATATATATGTTACACATCCTCTACCGCATAACATCATCAATGAACAAGAAATATAATAAATTCAATTAAAGTAGAGGGAGAGCGAGGGTGGATTTGGACACAAAGTCATGCATGACTTAGATACCTTATAATAATAATAACCACTTTCATTAAAAGCTTAATCATGTAACCAGTAAATAAGAGCTCAACTATAGTTTTTAAGATATTAGATTTAAAAATTGTATAACACAAGAAGTAATATGTTTCGATTACGAATTTTGAGCATAATTATTTTGATAAGATAATTATAAAACTGCATCTAGTATTAAAAATTCAGAGAAATAGACAAAAAGAGGATACTTTTCATAAATAAAATTTCTTTTGGCCTTTTTTAGTTTATTTAACAATGTAACGTTTTAGACACTAAAATTTTCAAATATTTGTTTTCTTGTACCAATATACATTGTTAAATTTTTAAAATAAAATAATAAGCTCCAGTCTTTTGCATCAATCAACAAATATTTTGATTTACACTGTCTAGAAACTCTAAAATGGGTTGTTCTCTATGAGTTTATTTTAATTTTCATTTTATAGTCTAAACCCAAAAAAAAAAAAAAAAAATTACAACAGTTAATAATTAAAGAAGAGAAAAGAGATAGAGTAGATGTTCAGTTGGTTATTTTGCCAATTCAGCTCAGAATTTTTCAGTTGTAAAAGGCCCTTTCATTAGGGATATCTTTTTAATGTTATTTTCATTGGACAATATTAGGCGTCAATTTACTCCTAAAAAGGGTAATAAGGCAGCTCATAGGTTTACAACTTTAGTTTTCAGAAATAATATTAGTGTATCTTGGTTTTATTCTGTTCTAAATTATATTTTTAATATTGTATTTATAGATATTTCTTAAATAAAATCTGTCTGCTTTTTTCTTAAGAAAAAAAAAAAAAGAAATAGAAATAGAGTAGATCACTTACAAATTGTCTTCATCCATGGAGCCACCATAGACAATAGTATCCTTGACTATCGGATCACTAAGAAGATTCTTCAATCTGAAGAAGTGTTCCTTATTAATTATCCTAGCGACAGTGTTTGTTTCCTTGGGGTTTTCTCCAAACATCTTCTTTGTATTGGTTTTCATTATGTTCACCTATTAAAAACAATAATAAAAAAGAACATTTCAAGAAATTATTCTTAAAAATATATATATAAAGGTAATTTAAGAAATAGAAGAAAATATATTTATGTAAATTCTTACTACAGTAGCAGTGAATTGCTCCTCCACCAGAACATAGTCAATCGCTATGCAGGCTTGACCAGCACAGGCACCAAATTTTGACACTAAAATTCGATTTATAGCCGCCTTTTTTATAACAAAACACTAATCAGCATTTATTTAGAAACTATACGAAAATACATAATGTAAACGTTGATAAAGGTTATATATTTTAGAGAGTAAATCTTTATAAAATGTGTTTTTAGACAAAATTGTTTTTGCATCATCATTTGAATGCATTGTTTAAAAAAATAATTATAAAAGGCTTTCTACACAACCTTTTTAATATCATATGCAAGTAAACATTCAACCAATCAATTTTTAATAATAATAAAACACAAAAGAAGAGAGCATAAACAAAATAAATACAAACCCAAAAGGGTCAACAGAAACGATAATTTGGTAATGGATATATATGTCTCTACTAACAAAAGAACAACAAAAAACCGGACAATTAAATCACCAACTATTAATATTCAAATCAAGACCATAAGAAACCAGGATATCTGCAGCTTGGTTCCCCATAAATATGAGAAACATAAACTTGCATCAAAATTAAATAGCCAGGTTAAACATTATATACATTTAAAAGTTATTCCTTTTGAAAATACATATTTACAAAGCTGAATCCAACTAAACTATATCCGCAGAATTTAAGGTGATCCTAAAGCATAGGAATGAACTAAGCAAAACCCTTTCTAATCTTCAAAAGTGTTTCTAATTTTATATAAAAGAAAATTGTTTTTAATTAACTTATGGGAAAATAAGTATAGTCCAGAGTTTTTCCTTTTTAAGAAAAATAAAAAAGCTATTAAAAATTCTTTTAAATACTAAGAGCACTTCCAGACACATAGTACTAGTAACTAGTGAACTGCAAGATGTACCATAATAATACTGTGATGTTAAAATTATAGATAATAATATAATGTTTTAACTAACTAAAGAAAATATATATTTCAAAAAAAAATAAAGAAAATATATAAAGTATATATCATACCTCCCTGTCCCAAGAAGAAGTGAGGGAGTCAAGAACAGCTGGGCATTTTCCACCCAACTCCAGTATCACAGGCGTTAGATGCTTCGCTGCAGCTGACATTACCAGCTTTCCCACTCTTGAACTTCCTATATTATCAGTTTCAATTTAATGAAGAGAACCAAATTAATTAACAAACAGTAACACTCAGAAGTTTGTGAAGTTTGCTCTAAAAAAGTAATAATAACTATTTCACTTGTTGAAGGCGTCAAATGAGGTTTATTTAATTAGTCAGAATCAACTAAATTTAATTTATAAAGTTAAATAGGAAGATCACTTACTGTTCCTTTAACAAAAAATATTTTGAGTTAGTTAAGTCAAAATAATCAGTTAATTAAGCTTGTATACAGTAATACAAATCGAATTACTATTAGAAGTTTTTATTTATGTTTATTTAAATAAATTTGTTAACTCAACACACACGTCAATTAACTACATGCAGATACGGATACCTGTAAAGAAGATCTTGTCCCATTTTTGGTGCAAAAGTTGATCACCGACAGAAGGGCCACCTTCAATAACTTTAATGGCTTTGTTGTCAAGGCAAGTGTCGATTGCATCCGCTAATAGAGCAGAACATGTAGGGGCCAGTTCTGAGGGTTTCAAAACTACTGTATTTCCTGCTGCTATTGCTCCTATAAGAGGCTCCAAGGACAGTCCTATATATTCATTTGCATGATAATTAATTATGTTTGCAACGAAATTAAACCATTATTTTGATGATCAGTTATACTATCATGTACTCACCGAAAGGGAAATTCCAAGATGAGACGATGAGGACAAGACCAAGAGGCTCAGGAACCAATTCTGCGCTAGAGAGAACTGCAATTACGGGAAGTTTAGCCTGCCAAACCAAGGACACAGAAACTGGTACTGATCATACATCTTTAATTAATTGTGCACCATCACAAGTCACAATACTACATATGAGAGACAGAAAACTCTATTTGTTGTTTTCAGCCACAGAGAGTCGTCCCTTCAACAGTGTGTATATATATATGCGCTTTTAAAAAAGGATAAAATAGTACCTTCTTGCTCGACATCCATGCTTTGAGATTGTGTAACGCATAATTAATGGATTTTATCAAGGTCCCTATCTGCAAAACAACACCAATATGGTAAGAAGATAATCATATATAAGATCTCTTGATAGATCAACTGGTTCCGATACCGTTTTGAGGTACCAAACTAATAAGTTTACAAGTGATAGCCCCAACAAGTATAGTGTCAAACTTCAGCAGAAAAATATCAAACCTCATCCCTGAAAGCCTCAGCATGGTGTTTTCCCAGATCTTTTTTAAGAGCTTTGAAGATGTCTGCTTGGTTCTTTTTGAGGAGAATCAGCAACTTCTCAAGCTGAGACTTGCGCCAAGTAGCTTCTTTGGTTATGCCAGTCTTGTAATACTCCCTGATGCCCTCTAGATCTCTCTCTAAGTCTCTCACAGTCTCCATTGCTGCTGCTTCTAGCTAGTTTATCTTCTCACTATTCTTCCTAGCTAACGCATAGACATATATATTTCTCAGTCAACAACTTTTCTGTGGCGTCGGCAGTGCTTCATAAAAGCTAGCCATCAATGCGTGATTTGTACCCTGTGTCTTGGGAGAACGTCTATATGTGAACAACATATATATAGAGTTGGTGACATTTTGATAATCCGGTAAACACATAAGCATTTAAAAAAATAGATAATCTAAATTATTAGATTTTTTTTTTTTAATATATTTTTTATTTTTAAATTTTTTTTATAAAATTATTAGTATCATATCAAACACTGAAACAGAATCTCACTCATTTATATAGTCTGACCTGCTACACCTCATCAAACTACAGTTTTGATATGTGGCTATAAAGACTTGAACAATTAATTTTCAGCTAGCTAGTTAGTAACCGTATTTATCGGTGGCGGGCCTGTAGGGGTGCCGAGTCCAGCCAATTATTATTATTATTTTTTAAGTTTAATTTTTATTATTTTTCATACAAAATATATATTACTATAATATAATTAATTAATTATTATTATCATTAAAACTACATTTATTAAATTAGATTTTTTTTATTAAATATGAAATTAGATTTTACCTAAAACCGTGAGATACTTCATTCTCATATTTGATGATATTTAAATAATTCCATCCTTCCTATAATAAATAGAAAGATTTAGTTTTTTATTATTAATATATTTTGCAATCTTGTCTATACGCATGGTTGCAACAACTTTTAATCTACACTTTGAATATTCACTTTGGCTATTAGGTTTAAAACTTGCCAAGTCAGAATTTGTAAATGAATAGATATTTTACATATTTTTTAAAAATTTATGTTATTTATTGTTATACCTATTTCCTCGTTCTTCGCCTAAATGGGTCGATATAGGCCCCAGACACTTGAACAGGAGCGAAGGCCCAAAGGGCCCATGATCGGAACCAACAGTGTGAGGCCTAACCCGCGAGGTCGTTCAGGCCGCGAGCTCGCGACAGCTATCAGATCCCTCAAGCATGTGTCCTGCCCGCACCGCCAGTTCGTCGAGTTCGCGAGACCGCTCAGGTCGCGAGATTGCGAGGACCCCCAGGTCGTCTAAACCCCCTCCCCTGGCCGCGTTGGCGTATCTCCAGCACGCATCGCCTGACTGACCAGAGAGCTTACTTAGGGGATGTCGTGTGCAGTAAGTAATCGGAATCACCAACTCTCATGATTTTCCATCGGAAACTGCCTGCACAATTACCCAGAAACATTTAATGAAGTGAAGACCTCTCCAGGTATATTAAATACAGACGTGTGCAAGAAGAGAATAGTGATTACCTTTACAATTAATGTAGTATGGCTATATCAGGATTAGTTGAAACTAGCCGTTGCCAGTAACGTGTGTAACTTTCTTTTGTATTTTCTATTGTCATCTCCCATTCTCTATAAATATGGGAGACATTTAACTGTACAGACAAGTTGAACATACTAGAGAACTGTCACTCTGTCGGAATCATTCCAGAGTGGCCGTGGATGTAGGTGTAATCACCGAACCACGTAAAAATCCTTGTGTTTTACGCTCTTCTCTCTCTCTCTCTTTCTCTTTAATTCCTCATTGATCACCTCATTAAATCCAATCAACCTCCAAGACCAACATTCCTTCACCTGAATTAATCACCACCAACCTTGAACCTTATTAATTGTCCATTTACTACCCTTCCATTAGTATGATCAGAACCTTTAATTACTAAGCTCGTCGTCTGAGCCCCAGAATCTCTGGTTGACTGTTTCCGAACGTCAACATCTTTTGGCGCTAGAAGGAGGGCCCAACAGCGACCTGGTAATCTCCATCTAGTTACTATTTCACATTCACTTATATTTGTCTATCATGACTAGGATCAAGGCAACAAGGAGTGTCGGAGTGGCAGGGGAGCGACATGAAATTCGAGAAGAATAGAGCGCCTCACCTTCCGGAAACGAGGTCGCTCAGGAATGGCAGCAGCACTAGCGAGCTCTAGAAGATACAGTAAGGGAGTTAACGATGACAGTCAGGGCGTTAATGGAAGTCCAAGCCCGTACGGTGCAAAGACAAGTGGAGGTCGCACCACTGAGCAGAGCTTGCCGTCGACCTTCGGAAGAAATCCCAACTCCAAAGGGGTAGCCGCTAGGGAAAGGTCGCTGACCGAAGGATCAGCTCGCTCTTCGAACTTACACCCAAGGAGAGCCAGGGGACGGAACCAAGAGCGGGAGATCTCACCTCGCCAGAACGGGATAAGGGCAAGGGCGAGCATCGAGGGCGCCAGGCGCGAAGAGGGTAGTCGTGGGCCAGAACGAGTCCGCGGATACCGTGCAGGTTATGAGCCCGAGCCGCAGAGGGCCGCCAGACATGTAGAAGCTTTCGGCGAAGAGGGCAGGTCGCAGAACCGTCATTTTGGAGAGCAAGAGAGTACCAGTAGATGGAACCCCAGTCGGCGGTCTCTGACCTAGGACCCAGTAGTAGAGGAGTTGTTACAGAGGGTCCAACAATTGGAAGCTCGACCTGGAGGCCAGACCGGAGAAGAGCGGGAGAATCGCAGGGTACCATTCACCCGGGAGATTGAGACAGTACCCCTGCCAGCGAAGTTTAAACTTCCCAATATCCCTCCATACGGCGGCAGGACAGATCCCTACGACCATCTGGACGCTTTCAATGTATAGATGGATCTTCAGACAGATGACCCACTGGTAAAGTGCCGAGTATTCCCAGCTACTCTAGGGGATGCTCCGCGAGCTTGGTTTAAAGGTCTTCCAGCCCGCAGTATCGAAAGCTGGAGAGAATGTCAGAAGAGGTTCCTGGACCAATATAAGGCCTTGAGGAGGCAGCTCGCGCAAGCTTGTCACCTCGCTACCATCTTCCAAAGACAAAACGAGTCCCTGAAGGATTACATCACTCGGTTCAGAGAGGAGGTAAGTAATGTGGAAACGCCCTCTAATGAGAGTATTTTAACAGCTATTTTTGCAGAGCTCAGGAAGGATGGGAAGCTATAGGAAAGCATTTACAAATCCCCAGTGAAGGATCTGGGGGAGTTTTATGAAAGGGCTACCAAAGAGATCAGATGGGAAGAAGTCTTTGGGGCTAAGAAACCCGGCGATCAGCGGGGTGAAGCGAGCGGTTCCCACCGCGAGAAGAGGAAGAACCATGGCAGTGATAGGCCAGGGGAGTCGAGGCACCAGACTGCCAATGTTGTGGCGAAGCGAGCTAGACCAGGGCCGATGGGGGAGCGACCCTGGCGTCCAAGTCGATATGAAAGCTATAGTGTGCTATCGGACAGGCAAGACAGGATCTTTGCCGCAGAAAGAAACAAGGAGAATTTCGGGAAGCCACCCCCGACTGGACCCCCTAATCGACGTCGGGACCCGAGGAAATACTATGCCTACCATAATGAGAACGGGCACAATACGTCAGACTGCTAACAGTTGAAAGATGTCATTGAAGAACTCATAAGACGAGGCCGCCTAAGAGAGTATGTAGTACAGCCCGTTGGCAGGCAACCTCAGCACCAACGACCTCAGGGACAAGACCAGCAGCCCGAGCAACAGCAGCCTCAGCGAGCTCAGGAGCCCGAGCGCGAGCCCGCTGTAAGAACAATCTTTACTATTTATGGTGGACCTCATATTGCAGGTACATCAAATAGGTCGCACCAGAGGTACGTGCGAGAAGCCAACCATACCCTGCTGGCAGAATATGGAGGAGTCGAGGGACCCACCAAAAGGCAAAGGCGTCCTCAGACAATATTGTATTCATGGAGGATGACGAGAGGGGAGTACGCTGGCCCCACAACGACGCGATTGTAATCCGGGCCCAGATCAGTAACGTCGAAGTACGAAGGATAATGATCGATACTGGCAGTTCAGTCAATGTCATATATAAAGACTACTATGACCTGATGGGGTTAAGGACTGAGCAGTTAACACCCTCACCAGATCCCCTCTACGGATTCACGAGAGATGCAGTGATACCGATAGGCCAGATCAAATTACCTCTCACCCTCGGAGAATCAGGCCGACAAGCTACAACTCTTACGGACTTTTTGATTATCAACAGTCCTTCAACATACAACGTAGTCTTGGGGCGACCTTCGATGAACGAGCTAGACATGGTCACCCCCACCAGGACACTGACGGTCAAATTCCCAATCCCCAATGGAATAGGCTGTGTCAAGGGAGAACAGCAGTTGGCCAGGCGATGCTATGAAGATGCAGTAAAGATGGGAGTTCGAGGAAAGAAAGTAAACGTGGTTTCGGGTGGCCAACCACAAGTTATCTCTGAAGCCGGGGTGAGCGACGACCTCGATCCTCGCGAGGTGGATACAGACAGGGCCACGGGACCGATTGAAAAGCTAGAAGATGTGCAGGTCAGCGAAGTAGACTCGGAGAGATGTGTGAAGGTAGGAAGAGACCTGCTACCAGAAGTGAAGACTGAGCTCATAGAATTTCTGAAAATGAACCTTGACGTCTTCGCTTGGAACCACGAAGACATGGTGGGGATAGATCCTGATGTTATGTGTCACAGATTGAACATAGATCCCCAGCACAGGTCAGTCCGCCAGAAGAGGAGGTCGATGATCCCGGAACGTTATGCAGCCCTGAAGGAGGAGGTCGAGAAGCTGCTAGCTAACAGGTTCGTCAGGGAGGCCCGTTATCCTTTTTGGGTCGCAAATCCGGTCCTCGTGAAGAAGAAGAACGGAAAGTGGAGGACTTGCATTGACTTCACTAACCTGAACAAGGCTTGCCCGAAAGACAGCTTCCCATTACCCAGGATTGATCAGTTGGTAGATGCGACAGCCAGGCACCAACTCTTGAGTTTCATGGATGCCTACTCAGGATACAACCAAATCCCCATGAGCTCACAGGATGAATAACACATCTCTTTCATCACTGATAGGGGGTTATACTGTTACAGGGTGATGTCATTCGGATTGAAGAACGCAGGAGCGACCTACCAGCGACTGGTTAACGCCATGTTCCAAGAGCAGATTGGGAAGACCATGGAGGTGTATGTAGATGACATACTGGTAAAGTTCCAGAAAGCAGCAGATCACGTTCGCGACCTGGATGAGACGTTCAAAGTCCTCAGAAATTATCGGATGAAATTAAACCCCCTGAAGTGTGCCTTTGGGGTAGCGTTTGGTAAGTTCCTCGGATTTATGGTAAACAGCAGAGGGATAGAGGCCAACCCAGAGAAGATTAGGGCGCTTGTGGAAATGAGGTCCCCCTCTAAAATCAAGGATGTGCAGAGTCTTAACGGCCAGGTCGCGGCTCTCAATCGGTTCATCTCGAAGGCTAGTGACAAGTGCGTGCCATTCTTCGAAACTATAAAGAAGGCCAAGAACTTTGAATGGAATGAGCATTGTGAAGAAGCATTTCAGAGGCTGAAGGAGTATATAGGCCAGGCCCCCCTTCTGTCCAAGCCAAAGGACGGAGAGAAGCTATTCCTGTACTTGGGTGTTTCTGAACATGCCTTGAGCGCAGCTTTGGTGAGAGAAGAAGGGAAGATGCAACTGTCCGTGTACTACATCAGTAAAAGGCTGGTTGATGCGGAGACCCGATATTCACAAATGGAGAAACTCGCATATTGTCTGGTAACCGCCTCCAGGAAGCTACGTCCCTACTTCCAAGCTCATCAGATAGAGGTCCTCACGCAGTACCCTCTCAGGCAAGTCCTTCAGAAAGCAGACACTTCAGGCAGGCTCCTCAAGTGGGCCATCGAGCTCGCTCAGTTCGACATAGAGTTTAGGCCTAGAACGGCATTCAAGGCCCAAGCACTCGCAGATTTTGTTGTGGAATTTACAGGGCCCATACCGGAGCAGGAGGAGCTAACAGGTGGTCAGATTTGGGAACTTTATGTAGACAGATCCTCCAACGAGCATAGCTCAAGAGCTGGGATAATGCTGATCAGCCTAGAAGGCCACAAGATCCTGAGTGCCTTAAGGTTTAGATTCCGAGCGACCAATAATGAGGACGAGTACGATGCGTTGCTTGCCGGACTCCGCCTGGCAAATGAGATACGAGCTGAGCAGGTAAAGGTCTTCAATGACTCTCAACTTGTTGTTTACCATGTCAGGGGAGAATATCAGACCAAGGGAAGAAGGATGTCGGAGTACTTCCAAAAGGTTAAGGAGTTACTAGGGGCTTTCAAGGGGTTTGAAGTAAACTAGATCCCCAAGGCACAGAACTTTAACGTAGACGCCCTGGCCCGCTTAGCGACCTCCCAAGATGCAGATCTCCTGGAGTCTATCCCTGTGGAATTCCTGCCAACTCCGAGCATCGAGGACAAAGATGCAACGATGTTCGTGCAAGTCCGGCCTAACTCCTGGATGAGTTCCTTATTAGGTTACTTGCAAGAAGGGAAGCTGTCTGAGGACAAATTGGAAGCTCGCCGCACACGGGCTAGAGCGGCCCGATACTGCATTTATGATGGCAGATTGTACAAGAAATGATTCTCAACCCCGCTACTATGATATATAGATGGTGAAGACTGCGAGGTAGTATTGAACGACATTCATGCGGGTCACTGTGGGAACCACGCAGGAGCATTATCCTTGGCCCAGAAGGCCCTCAGACAGGGGTTCTATTGGCCAACAATAAAACAGGATGCCCTAAATCTGGTGAAGAAATGTGATAAGTGTCAGAGGTTTGTCAAAATCTCATGAGCTCCACCAGTCTACCTCCAGCAGATGGTGAGTCCATGGCCTTTCGCAATCTGGGGGATGGACCTCATCGAACCCTTACCCACAGCCCGAGGAGGTTGCAAGCATACCGTAGTTGCTGTGGATTACTTCACCAACTTGACTGAAGCTAAGGAGCTAACAGAGATCTCCACCACGAAGATAGAGAAGTTTGTGTGGGATAACATCATCTGCAGGTTCGGAGTCCCTCAGCAGCTCGTCACGGATAATGGGACTCAGTTCACCAGCGAGCAATTCAAAGACATCTAAAACGAGCTCGAAATCGCGAAGAGCTTCTCGACTGTGGACCATCCTCAGGCCAATGGTCAAGTCGAGGCTGTGAACAAGATCATCAAGCAGACTTTGAAGACCAGGTTAGAGGCAAGAAAGGGGGTTTGGGCTAACGAGCTGCAGAAAGTCCTCTAGGTATACAAGACCACAGTCCGTAGCTCGACCGGTGAAACCCCATTTTCCATGGTCTATGGAACGGAGGCCATGATACCGGTAGAATTCGAAGTCACCAGCCAACGAAGGGCCTCGTTCCGACCTGAGGACAATGACTAGCTGCTCGCGGTCAGTTTAGACTTAGCCGAGGAAGCGAGGGAAGCAACTCGCCTAAGGGTAGCGGTGTACAAGCAGAGAGTTGTCAGGTATTATAACAAGAAAGTGAGAGCTCGAAGCTACAAAGCAGGGGACCTCGTTCTCAGGTTAGTCCTCCCCGGGGCTCGCAAGGCAAGTGATGGGGTGCTCGGACCCAACTGGGAGGGACCGTACCTCATCAAACAGAATCTGAAGAATGGAGCCTATCACTTAGCCAACATGAATGGATCGGAGCTACCCCGAGCTTGGAATGCTGAACACCTGCGGCCGTACTACACATAAGAACTGTCAGCCCGCTCTAACTTTGTACATGATTCCTTTTGACGATTGTCTGTAAACATGCTTTCACTTGTTTTCTGTTGTATGTGTCATACTTGATGCAGAAAGCAAACTGGTTGAACCAGCAAATGTACATATTAAAAAGAGAAAAGCTAATGAAATCTCTTTCTCAAGAAAACAAGCTGTTGTTTATTATCATATACGCATATATATACTATTCCTTGAAGATACCTGTGCAAACGTCCAAGGAACCATTTGCAACAAAAACGCTTGCATAAAATTGCTGGCCAAAGCTACGAGCATATTCTGGCAAGAAGTACACACAAACCTCTTTCAAGGATTCCTCGACACTTGATGCTCGGCCAACCCATATTATCCTCACTAACAGAGGTTTACGTCGGCAAGTATCAAGCTCATTTCTTAGTTCGCAGCTGCTATGTCCCGCGGACTCGCAAATCATTGCCCCGCGACCTCGCGGGAGGGGGTAAGGCCACACCTCTCAAATACAAAGCTGCCCGCGAACTCACGAATCATTGTCCCGCGACCTCGCGGGAGGGGATAAGGCCACGCCTCTCAAATATAAAGTTGCCCGCGGACTCGTGAATCATTGCCCCGTGACCTCGCGGGAGGGGGTAAGGTCACGCCTCTCAAATATAAAACTACCCACGGACTCGCGAATCATTGCCCCGTGACCTCGCGGGAGGGGGTAAGGCCACGCCTCTCAAATATAAAGCTACCCGCGGACTCGTGAAAAGGGCTCACCCTTGAACTACGAGTGCTGCCACAGGCTAGAATCTCAAAATTCGGGAAAATGCTGCCGTCAAGCGCACTCAACGTCATTGAAACATATGGGTTAAGGAAATTCCGAGCCCCTCACTGACTGTAAGCTCCTGCCAATTCTTTAAGGCTTGCCCAACTATATTACTTGCAGGATCAAATACTTTGCTCGATCGAGCTATTTGCCGAATTCAAATTCTTACGAGCTAACATATTATTATTATCACTGACTGCAATTAGCGGGTTCATAAGTTAGCATGATTTTCACGATTGTGATCTACCTAACAAATTTTAACACTTATAATGGTGTGTTTATTGTCTGCTAGTTGCCCATCATATAAGTAAAATATGCATATCTACACTTGGACAAATTATTGAAATTGTGCAGGGAGTCCAAAATTATAATTTCGAGCTTCAAGCTCGCTGTTTAAGTTCCAACAAAATAAAAATTACAAGGAATAAAACAAACAAATGAAATTGAAATGCCCTAGACACCAGCTGGTTCGTCCGGGGGAGCAGGATCAACAGGGGCCTCTACTGGGGGCTCTGACGCAGAGACGTGTTCAGGAGCTGGGAGATCAGGAAAGGCCTCCACTGGAGGCTCAGGCATTGGAAGACCCTCGAAAGCTGGAGGTACCTCGAGGACTTATTCTGGTGGAGGGATTGGGACAACAGATGGATCAGCTGGGGGAACAGAGGAAGTATCTGCATGTTGCGTGCCCTGAGCACCAGCAGCGAGCTCCACGAACTCTCGGATCATTTGGACCCCGGCTGACCCAAAGAAGGAGTAGTCCAAGTCTGGGTAGCGCTCCCACATCCTGAACAGGAACGCCCTCTCGACCTCTTCCTCAACCCTGTCCCGCTCCCGAGCTAACTTGGTCTCAATGCCCGCCTCGGTCTGAGCCAGCTTCCCCTCTGCCTAAGCCAGTTTCCTTTCTACCTCAGCCAGCTTCTCCTCGACCCCCACGAGCTTCTCTTTGGCTGAAGCTAAGTCCTACTGTTGCTGTCTTATTTTATTCTCAGCAACCTCTGCCTTTTTCCGTGCAGCACTTAGCTCGCCCTTCACCTGTTTTAGTTCACTATGGGCCTTGCTGACTTCAGAGGTAGCAGCCTCCCTACGAGCAGTCTCTTGTGACAGGGCTGCGTCAGCATCTCGAAGCTTGGCGGAGAGCTCTCCATGTTCCTTTTGGAGGAGATTGACTTCGTCCTACAGTCTTTTCCTCTCCTCCTCGAACTGTACCTGGGACACCCTAAAGGCCTCCCTCTCACCAAGCTGATCATCTATCTCCCTCATCAACTTCACCGATGCCATACCGAGCTGAAAGAGCAGAAGAGATGGTAAAAGATTTTTTGAATAGAGGAAAATCAAAGTATAAAGGGGTTTAAACCTTACCAACGCAGTATGACGAGCTATATAACTTACAAGGTTCAGGCCTAAGAGCTCAGTTTTCTGCAGCTTCGGGTTGCGCCTTCCTATTACTTCAGGCACGAGCTCCATGAAGCTGTTTAAGTACTCCATCTCCTTCGCCGCATCAGAGCGCGGCTCGGAGTCTCCCCGTGACCCCTTTGCAGGCCTCGCAGGTCGTCCAGGTGTCCTCAGTGCCCGGCTCCCTGCCAATAACAACTGCCTCGGCCTTACGCACCTCAATGGCACCCTTTTGCTTTGGGGCCGGGGGCTCAGCTACGGCTTTCCCTTTCCTTTTCCTGATCAAGGCCTCAGGCTCCGGCTCTACAGGTGAGCCCGCCTCGACAAAGACCTCGGTTCTCTTTGTTAGGGAAGGACTTTGCCCTCCAGATGGGGCAGCCCGCTTTTGAGGAGTCACAGTTGACCAGGTCGGAGAATGAGCAGCTGCAGTAGGCTGAGAGGACGCTCTTTGCGAGCGGTTTGATGAAGTATCATCCATCTCGACGACCTCGGTCGCCTCGGCAGGTGGGACCGACCTGAGGGGAGGAACTGACATCGTGAGCCTTCCCATGCCGTCTGAAGATGTGCTGGTAGAGAAGCTCGTGCTCGGGGACCTTCGTTGTAGGGGCTGCGGATCTGACTCAGACTGTGCAGGAGCAGCAAGGACGGAATGAACCTCGCACCTTTCCCCCTTATTCCCAAGTGCTGGACTATGTTCAAAAGAGGACCTGTGGCAGATGGTGCGAGGCCCTGCTCTACCAGCTCACTATCGGAGGGGAAGAAATCCTCGTTTGGTCTCTTGGCCACTGCATAAGCATCCAGGATAGTGAGCTCGTCCTCTCTAAGCTTATACTTAGGAGTAGCGACACCTGCAAAACAAAAGCTAGCTCGTAAAAAAATAATAATAATAAGTATTCAAGTGCTTGTGTCTCTATCTTTATATGCTACGAATTTCTAACTACTAGGTGCTAGTACGAAGCTCCTATTGTTCAGCCCGGCAAGCGAAGTGCACGTGACCAGGGTCCAATTAGACTTGTATTCTCCCACATTAGACTTGATGCAATCTCGGGGTAAATATGCCCTGTATTGGGAATGCTGACGCGGCGTAACGTAGTAAAGCTCGTCCTTTCCGGAGATCCCCTTAAAGCTGAAAACGCTGCGGATGATGCAAGGTGTAGGGGCCTGAGCCCGTGCTTGATGAACGCCACGGCTAAAGTGGTTAAGTAAGCGTACGAGTTCGAGGTCAGTTGAAACGAAGCGAGCTTCAGGTCGTTCAGAAGGTTCCTGAGATAGCCAGAGACTGGAAACCTAAATCTAAGCTTCATATGCTCGTGACTGATCGCTACAAAACCCGCAGGAGGATAAGCAGCTCGATCGCTGGTCTTGGGAACGTTAGCTCGGCATCCCAAGGGGAAGCTGAATTCCCGAACCCAAGCCTCCAACATCGAAAGGGAAATGTTCGAAGGTGTATGAGTGAAAGGATGTAGGTCTTCCCTCTCAGCGACCTCGTCCCCTCCTGCGACCTCTTCGGTAGAGCCGTTAGCTCTCTGTAACATTGTCCACCCGATTCCCATTCGGATGGAAACCCGAGTCAGAGGATATTACCTTAATCGGTTTATTCGCTATTATTTTACATATATGCACTATAATATTTTTTTTTTTTTTGAAAATCCGACAGAGTTTCCGCTGTTTTTGTGAAAAACCCAAAATTATAAAAACCTGCAATTTCAAACACAAACTCTTCTAAAATACATTTGTTTTCTCAACTTCCAATTCGGATCCTCCGTCTGACTCCATAATCACTTCACCACACAAACATTTATAAACACAAACTTTAATAAAAATTATCCTGATTGAAATTAAACACTAATTAAACGATAAATAAAAGTTTCTTTACAAAATTACTTTACAAACCCAAAAACTTTTTCTACAAATTATACATCATCATTTATAAAATATCGTAAATCCATATACATATATATATGCATTTCTAGATGCTTTAACACCATTATATACTACTAAACGAAGAACTACCGACTATAGAGGGAATGTGACTCGTGAAAAACGCAGTAGATGTCTTCTTGTCAACCCTTATCTATAGCGCCCAAAATTTCAACCTACGCGTGGAAAATCCAACGCGCTAAGTATTTCTATTTAGTGGGTGTACACAAAATTTAAAAGCCATAAAATTTTCTCACACAATCATACAAACTCAAAATTCCAACATTTCCAGAATTCGTAGTATAACATGATTAAAATTCAAATACATTTTCGTTAAAATTCACCGTATTGTCAAACAAAATTCCACAAGTCTCAAACTTTCATTATTTCATAAAAATTATGTCATTGTAACACAAAATTTCACAATTTTCAAGCTTTTATCAAAATTCATAAATAACTCCATTTATTCATAATTGCACGTATACAACACATGAAATTCGTTTTCAAGTATATCAAGAATCAAATTTTCAAAATGCTCAAACTTTTATTAAATTTCACAAATAAGTCATTTTATCAACAATTGCACATATAAAACAAATATTTTAAATTTTTCATTTCACAAAAATATATCATAGTGTAACACAACCTGTTTTTACGTTTTTCTCAAAATACTAAAATAATACGTAAGGAATTTACTTTATTAATAAAAGAACATATAAACCACATAAAAGACTTTTCCAAACATTTCAACATGATATCTTCAAACTTGTATGTTAAATCACAACGACAGCACATTATTAACAAATACATATATATAAACACATAGAAATCATCTTCGAACATAGTTACACGATTTTCATTTAATAGTTTTCTCAGTGCCCTTCGTAAACTCTGACACGATACCATGGACTGGAAACGGGTTTCACGTATCTCCCGACATCGGACACTCGGTGACTACCCGCCGGAGCACGTTTCACATATCACATAAATTCTGGGACCGGACACTCGGTGCCTCACAAAGTCCATGAATTTCGTATCAACACATATAAGCAAATCGGTGCAGTACTGCTATAATCACCCTATTAGCATGCCAACTACCAATCCCCACCTACCAATGTTTAGGTTTACTCGGGCCCTTATAATTTCATTTATTATAAAAATTTCATATTTTCACAATTTTCCTTTCTTAACAAAAATTCTCATTCGGAAAAACTCAGAACTCTTTTTCAATCAAATTATATATAATTCTCATTTATTCAAAGCATCATAACACATCATTTCTCATTCAAAAGTGACTCATCAATCTCATCAAAATCGTTGTGCCCTTCTTCCGATATACATTCAGTCAAGGCACTAATATGTTTGTTTCCTTCCGTTTCTTTTTCGTTTTCATTCGAAAGTTATTAAAATCACAATCCAATATCCTTTGATAATAAATTGTCAAAATAATTTCACAAATCCTTTAATTTCCACATTCGGTCAATACTTTTTCTTTCACAAAATTTCCCAAAATTTTCATTATTCAATGCCACAAAATTCATCATAATATCACTTACACATAAATTGCCACAAAATCATTTATACTAAAATTCATACATAGTCACGAAATCAATTTAATTAAAAATTGAAGAAAAACACATACTTTTTCCCAAACTTTTTCAAATTTAATTATCAAATACTATGCAAAATCATTCATAACATAAATCACACATTTTCATAAAATCTATTTAATTAAAACATTATAAACTCATATACTAAAATAAATCAAAACATTTACTAATAAAAATGAGTTTTTAAGATAAGTGTACACCAACCTTTTGGGCGCTTTCTGTAGCATATCCACTCATCTAACTCATCTGATTTTCTTATCATCCTAGATCCCCCTAAAATCACACATAACTTAATCTATAACTCATAGAAAAATAAATTAATTCTCTGAAATCTAAATTCTATAAAAAATAAACTTACATATTTGAATAAATTGAGCACCCAAAAAAAAATTTTCTTCTTTCTTCTTTCTTTTCTTCTTCCCGGCTTCTCCTTCTCTCTAATTTTTCTTTTTCTTTTCTGCTTCTGCTGGCCGAGTGGCCTCTGTTTTTGTTTTTGCTTCTAAGAAACTATATATATATACACCCACATCCTTATCTCTTTCTTCACCGCCTCATGTCAGCCACTCTTCATTTTTTTTTTTTAATCCAATTTTCTTAATTTCTTTTAAAAATATTCTCCAATAGCATATTTGTCCACAAACTTTTATACTTCTAAAATTAAAACTGAACCAAATTAATAACAATAAATTAAATCTCAATTAATCGCTTAGGTCCAATTAGATCGGGGAGTTACAGAAATGTCATTGTACATATATTTTACAATTAAATATAATCATGTCATTTTTAACACCTCATTCCTATTTTTTTTTTAATCACTTAAAAGTCACAATTTAAATCTTAAAATTTACCACACTATCTTTTTAATTTATACTCAATTTATAATTCCCTTATGCCACATGTTTATCATTTCTTATCTCTTCTAATTTGTCTTTTTCGGGATACTCGGATTCAGCTTTTCTGGAAGTTTCTCGAAATCCTTTCAAAATTCATCGGGGCCTATATTCGAACTGCTTACATACTCTTGGTAATCTCAGTTACTCTTAAAAGTCATTTCATACTCTTTTTGAGCTCTCCGTAAATTCACTAAATCGTCTCCAATTATTTTTGAATTGATTCTATTTCCATCCGAATCATCTTGGAAAGTGTCATTTGAATTTCTAAAATGCTTCATGAGCATTTTAATACTCATTCTGACACTTTCCTAAATTTTTGAATTTTTCTGAAAATCTTTTCGGGTTCCTGATCGGATCCGAAAACCGCTTCGTTTTGTCTCAAACGAACTCATTTTTAATCCGTTTCAGTTTCCTTAGACTTCATTACTTATTCCGGAGCTTTTCAACTTTGAGGTCCGCTTTTCTGAAAAATTCACTATTCATACGGATACTATTCCGTCCGAAAATACTGTTCATCCCAAAATCACTATTCATCCTAAAAATGTTATTCATCCTAATATATTTTTATTTCTCTTAAATAGAGAAAATTCGGGATGTTACACTCTCGAAGTCGTAGCCTCGGCTTCACTAGTCTAGCGCCCTGCCTGTCTTATAGATACAGAAGCCCTGCCTCGACCAGTACGTGAGCGACCTGATATCTACAACACAGAAGAAACGACATCAGAACGCTTACAGCATGCTGAGCCTAGCAAGCCACAGAAAAAGTTCCTAGAGCTATTGTCCTATGCGTCAGGTTGCACACTTGACCACCGAAGGCAACGGAGGCCAGGGGCGTGGGCTCGTCAGGTACTATATCACCCTAAATATTTGTGTTGCTAACCCTATGTCTACAGGTACCCTATCTGGCAAAACAGGGACATCCTTATCAAAATACTTAAGCGACGTCAACAAACGACAAAGGCCCTAAATGAACCAGCACTATACAATCCACAAAGTGCAACCCTAGCAAGAAAAATCCAGAAACGGACTTCACAAGTTCGTCAGCAACGATGTGGGACGCTCAGGCTGGTAGCCAGGTTGCCCCTAATGAACACAAGCACTCGAACAATCAACACAATAAACTTCTAAAAGGCAAGACAGATATGCAGTGACTCACAAACATAGTACGGGGATAAAAGCTAACCTTACGAACCAGAAACAAATCTTCAAAAAAGCAAGAAAGACCGGGGTCAGAGTGAGATTACCTTGCTCGAGCTGAAGATGGTTTGCTGAAAATGGTGGATGATGCCTGAAACGACGAAGTCTGAAGAAGTTGTCGAGCAAAGAAGAGAAGAAACTGAAAAGAAAAAATGGTGAGAAGGGGGTACCAATGTCATATCAAAAAAGCAAAAAAGGGGAATGGAAAGGGCCTCTGAGCTATATAGGCCAGGACGTCTGTCCCCAGCCGTCCGATCTGACATTGAGACATAACCGTCAAAAATCCAATGACCCAGCACCAATCTCGGTCATGTGCCGTCATGCATGTCAGTTACAAGACGTGCACATTAAATGCATACGGTTCCAAGGCACGTTTTTTGACTCCAACGCCTGAATGAACGCCACGTGTCAACAGTTACAGTGCAGAAGTTGAAACGACACCAGAAAGTTCGAAAATGGGCGCCAATCATATGTTTGAATCAGCTCCCAGTCCGTAGAGCGCACAGAGAGCTGGGGGGCTTGATGTTATGCCCATTTTTTCGTTCTTCGTCTAAATGGGCCGATATAGGCCCCAGACGCTTGAACAGGAGCGAAGGCCTAGAGGGCCCATGATCGGAACCAACAATGTGAGGCCTAACCCGCGAGGTCGTTCAGGCCGCGAGCTCGCGACAGCTATCAGATCCCTAAAGCATGTGTCCTACCCGCACTGCCAGTTCGTCGAGTTCGCGAGACCGCTCAGGTCACGAGATCACGAGGACCCCCAAGTCGTCTAAACCCCTTCCCCTGGCCGCGTTGGCGTATCTCCAGCACGCATCGCCTGACTGACCAGAGAGCTTACTTAGGAGATGTCGTGTGTAGCAAGTAATCGGAATCACCAACTCTCATGATTTTTCGTCGGAAACTGCCTGCACAATTACCCAGAAATATTTAATAAAGTGAAGACCTCTCCATGTATATTAAATGCAGACGTGTGCAATAAGAGAATAGTGATTACCTTTACAATTAATGCAGCATGACTATGTCAGGATTAGTTGAAACTAGCCGTTGCCAGGAACGTGTGCAACTTTCTTTTGTATTTTCTATTGTCATCTCCCCTTCTCTATAAATATGAGAGACATTTTACTGTACCGACAAGTTGAACATACTAGAGAACTGTCACTCTGTCGGAATCATTCCAGAGTGGCCGTGGATGTAGGTGCAATCACCGAACCACGTAAAAATCTTTGTGTTTTACGCTCTTCTCTCTCTCTCTTTCTCTTTAATTCCTCATTGATCACCTCATTAAATCCAACTAACCTCCAAGACCGACATTCATTCACCTGAATTAAACACCACCAACCTTGAACCTTATTAATTGTCCATTTACTATCCTTCTATCAGTACGATCAGAACCTTTAATTATCAAGCTCGCCGTCTGGGCCCCAGAATCTCTGGTTGACCGTTTCCGAACGTCAACATTTATACTTGTTACTTTACTAGAAGAGAGATCAAGAAGGAAGAAAAGAGCAAATATGTAAGTCAAAAGGTTAGAAGTTTTCATTAATGGTGTTTTGGGCCGTTTATATTTATAAGTGACATTAAAATTCAAACTATTAGTTAAGTGATCTCTTCACAATCAAGCCAATTATGATGTTGTTTCCCCTCATTTTCACATTTTTACTATCACAATTTCTCAAAATAATTATAAGATAATATAATATACATTACCATTAGAGATTTCTTTAGATATATTAAGATTAAATATTATATATGTTATCTAAACATATACTTTCATAATATCAAGAGATGCCCACTCTTACAAAAAATATATGTATATCATATATATGTTGGTAAATTTGTATTATAAAATTCAAATTCCTATAATGGATGTGTTGAGAAAGTATACTAACCATTCCAACTATAAATAGATCTAATGGAAAATATATTTATTAAACGTATAGACCTTGGCTACTCTCATTTTTAAATTCCTGCAAGCCATGATTGTACTAAAACACTTGACATCCTGATCTTGTGTTAAATAATGCATGTTAAACTTTGTAGTTCAACACTAAATCTACAAGTTAGCCAAAAATCTAACCAAAATTGGGTGAAATAAATATGCGCACCTGAAATTGACTGATTGGATATACCATAATTGTGATTTGAACTGAACGTAAGTTGGTTCATAATTTACGCCTGAGTGTTGTTGAAATCTGATTAGACAACGTGCACAACAGCCGATGCTGACATATCCATCTGACAATCATAGTACATCTAACCAGCGTGCACTAATTGATAATGCTGTGGGTTCAATGGGACCGATGTCATTTTCTAATTTATGAAGGACAGACATATAAGCAGATAGCTTCTTCCGTATTTTTATTAATGAACAATTTCATTTATTATTGTTGATAAATATCAATGATCACATTTTGCTGCCACGACAACTGTATTTTTAATAAAATTTCCCTGTATGTAAAAATTGATTTTTAAAAGAACTTGACGATAGAAAAACCTCCGCGGTTTATTTTAAGATGGATAATAAATATGAAATACAAAAAAATAATAATAATAAATAAATTAAAAACAAATAAATTGATCTCCATAATTCATCAAAATTGATGAATAATGGAAATCAACTTTTATAAAAACAAAAAATAAATAAATTTACTTTTTTTTTTTTTTATTGTTTTCATCTTTACCATCAATTTCGTTAATTGACGATAGAGATCTATCTACTTTAGAAGCATAAGTGCGATAAAAAGGTAAAGTTAAATCCCTTTGTAATTCAACAAACCTTAGGTAAGTAAGCAATTTTCATCTTATAATAATTTTGGTTTGCTTTGTCTCAAAAATTGAAAATTATATATATATTTTTTATAAGACAATTTAACACACTCTTATCTGATTTCATAATTGTTATGAGTATTTTCACAAATTAGATAAGTTGATTGCTGAAAGCTCAATGGATGAGCCCAATGATAAGAAGCTAAGGAAGCTTAGTGCTCATGTCGTAGTATTGAGCTCCGTTCCTCTTTCATCAACTCGTGTCTTAAACTAAAGCTACCTTGATTCATCTTCAACTTCTGAGAATGATGTGTCAGCTTGCTAAGCTTGTGTCAATAATCTTCTAGAAGCTTATAGCAATCAAATCTGAGAAAGATTCAAACCTCCTAATTTTGTGCAGATCAAATCTCTATAATTCTGGATTTAATTTCGAAAATCTTTCCTAATTCAAAGAAGATTGTTATGAAGATGCAATTAATGTAAAAATTTACTTCCTAATTTGTATTGCATTCAAACTGTAAATCCCCACATTATAAATAGGGGTAAAATTCTTTATATTAGAAACAACTCTCATTAGTGATATTGTTACTCTGCCGAATTATTGAGAGTGACACATGTAGATGTAAGCATACTTGCTGAACCATGTAAAAAATTCTCTTCTTTGCATTGTTCTTCCTCTCCCTCTTTCACTCTTGATTGTTTTTATCTGCTTTCATTGCTTCTTATTATCAGAATTATAGTCTAAACCTAGAATATCTGGGTCGACTAAATTCCAACGTTAACATTTTGGCGCTAAAAAGAGGGTCCAAACTATAATCTTGTGAATTTGTAATTGCTATAGCAAAAGGAAGAACAACCAGAAACTCTGATGTGGTGGCTGAACAATCCGAGGGTCATATGGAGCAACAAAACACTCTGTTAGTCGGAAGCGTCGTGGCGGGTACTTTTATAGTCATGAATACATGAGTCACCGTCTTTCTACCTCAATTTCCCCCGTACTAGCCAACTGCTGTCACCGTTGTCGGAGGAGATGTCATACAGATTTGACAATAACACCAAGAAGCCTTAGAGAACATTGTGATGCAGTTAGCGAATGTGGTTAAGGCACCAGCGTAGGTTCAAGCCTAAATTACTTAAAGACAAGTAGAAGTTACACCCATTGAAGAAGCCCACTAGCAACCAATTAATGAAGTCTCGACTCCAAGAGAGGGAGCAGTTAGAGAAAAGTTGCTATCAGAAAGTTCAATCCGCTCCTCAAACTTGAACTTAAGAAAAGGCAAACGACGAGCTCGCGAGAAGGAAGTGGCACCTCGCCCTACAGACTTGAGAGTGAGGGTAAGCCATGATGGTAGTCGCACGTGGAAGCTAGTCATGAGCACGAGCGAGCTCATGCACGTCGTGATGATGACGAGTATGAGCCACGAAAGTGTTCGCGCCAGGCGAAAAGTTTTCACAAGAGACATGGGTCGTGAGATCGGTACTTAGTCAAGCAAGAGAGCAGAAGTAGGCAATCCCCTACAAGGCGATCTGAGCTTCAGGACTCGATGGTGGAAGAACTGCTACAGAGGGTTCAATAGCTGGAGGTACGATTTGGACCCTAGAATTAGAGCGAGCAGCATGAGAAGATGACCTCGTTCATTAGGGAGATAGAGACAGAGCCCTTACCTCCAAGGTTCAAACTCCCCAACATTCCACCTTATAATAGGGATAGTGACCCCTATAATCATCTGGATGTTTTCAATGTACAGATGGAACTACAGACATCCAATCTCTTGGTGGAGTGTCGTGTGTTCCCAGCGACGCTAGGGGAAATTCCTAGAATTCGATTGAGAAGTCTTCCAGCTTGCGGTATAAACAACCGGAAAGAATATTAGAGAAGTTTTATAAATCAGTATAAGGCGTTGAGGAGGTAGCTCACACCACCCTGTCACTTCGCTACAATCTTTCAATGGCAGAATGAGTCCCTGAAAGATTACATCACAAGGTTTAGACATAAGGTCACTAATGTGAAGAACCTCTCAGATGAAAGTATTTTAACTACGATTTCAGCTGGGCTTTGCAAGGATGGAAAGTTATATGAGAGCACCGACAAATCTCCAGTGAGAAATCTGGACGAGTTCTACAAACGAACTGCTAAGGAGATCAGATAGGAGGAGACATTCGGGCCCAAGCAATTTAACTAGAAAGGTGAAACAGACAGTTCCAACCAACAAAAAAAAAAGAAATAATGGTAGGGATGGAAGCGAAAGTCAGAATAACAGCTCAATCAATCAGGTTGCTAAGAAGACCAAAAATGAGCCTAGAAATGGGTGACCTTAGCGTTAAGGTTGTCATGATAGCTACAGCATCCTGTCGGATGTACTGGATAGATCTTTGCAATAGAAATGAATAGGAAAGACTTTGGAAAGTCTAATTCCATGATGATCTTTATTAAGTTCAGAAACAAGAACAAATTTTGTGTTTATCATAATGAAGTTGGATATAACACTTCAGAATGTTGAGAGTTAAATGATGTTATTGAGGATCTAATCAAGAGAGGTATTCTGGGAGACTACGTGGTATGACCAACGAGTCCACGACCTCAAGAGCAATAACCTCAACAACCACCACAGCGAGCTCCTGAACAAGAACCTGCGATAAGGACCATTTTCACCATGCATGGTGGCCCTTACATCGCAGGTGCTGATTTACATTGAATGATTTGTGATTCAATTTTTTAAAGTCAATAAAAAGCATTGAATTTCTTATAATGTTTTACTCAAGAGTGATTGCTCTATTTATTTCTTTTGTTAAATGTCGAATATAAAAGCGAATAGCGATCTCTCTGCTAAGTTTCTTTTGGGTAAAATTTTATTAAATCATGCTATGTTAGCTGAAGTTTCGACCTAGTGGATAGCTCGATAAATTATACTGTTAGCTGAGATTCCGACCTACTAGACAGCTCAATGAATTACACTGTTAGCTGAGATTACCATTTGTTGGATAGTTCAATCAATTACATTATTAGCTGAGGTTATGACCCATTGGACAGTTCAACATTGTCATGTTAGACGAAGTTTCGACCCCTTACATAGCTCGACAAAATTACGCCAAAATGCTAACAAGTCCCAACCTTCTAGCTCGCCAAAATGTTAACAGATTTCTACCTTCTAGCTCGTTAAAATGTTAACAAGTTCCGACCTACTAACTCCAAATTACGATATAATAGGCGAGATTTCAACCCCCTACATAGCTCAACCAAATCATTCTATATCAATTGAGGAAATTGGAAGATTCAGAAAGCATAAGATCGCATTAAAACAAAGTAAATCAATTCCATATAAATCTCGCAACGAAGTAAAATAGTTCAATGTCCTTGAAACAAGAATGAAATATTTGATATAAATGACCCCGTAAAACGAGGTGAATAAAGTACAGTCATAAAGAGCTCAAAGAAAAAGATTTAACTCGACAAACAGCTTACTCGAAGCTCTGGTCCTAGAAGGCTACATCTGAAGGCATTGCGACCTCTTTTTCAGCCTCTCTCACTCTATTCTCAACAGCCTTAGTAGAGTCGCCACAAGATGGGACAAAATCTAAAAAGGCATCAAGATAGGTCGAGACATATTAGCTTTCACCAACGAGATTTAACTCCCAGTCTGAAGATCACACTGAGAGCTAGAGGACTAGTGTTATGGGTATTTTTACAACCTGGATAAATGAGTTGTTGAAAGCTCAATGGATGAGCCCAATGGTAAGAGGCTCAGAAAAGCCAGTGCTCAGGTCATAGTATTAAGCTCACTTCCTCTTTTTTCAGCTCGTGTCTTAAACTAAAGTTACCTTGATTCATCTTCAGCTCACGAAAATAATGTATCAGCTCACTAAGCTCGTGCTAGGTAATCTTCTAGAAGCTTGTGGCAATTAAATCCGAGAAGGATTCAAACATCCTAGTTTTATGCAAATCAAATCTCTACAATCCCGGATTCAATTTTAGAAATCTTTCCTGATTCAAAGGAGATTGCTATGGAAATGCAGTTAATGTAAAAATTTATTTCCTAATTTGTGTTGCATTCAAATTGTAAATCCTCACACTATAAATAGAGGTGAAATTCTTTGTATTAGGGACAACTTTCATTAGTGATATTGTTACTCTGTTGAATTATTGAGAGTGACAGTCGTGGATGTAAGTATACTTGCTGAACCACGTAAAAAATTTTCTTCTTTGCATTGTTCTTTCTCTCCTCATTTTACTCTTGGTTATTTTTATCTACTTTCATTGTTTTTTGTTATCAAAATTGTAGTCTGAGCCTAAAATGTCTGGATCGACTAAATTCCAACGTCGATAATAGTGCACCAAACAAAGAGTTTAAATCCAAAATGGCATGCCAAACAAATCTTAATGTATACTTCATATTGATTGTAATTGTTATTTTTCAAAATTTAATGTTGTCTATATTTTTATTTTGTTTGAAAATTATGATGATTTTGATAAATTCATTTTATCAGCTTATTATTTAAATAATAATGATTAT
Organism: Litchi chinensis; assembly: GCA_019925255.1. Lineage (NCBI taxonomy): Eukaryota > Viridiplantae > Streptophyta > Magnoliopsida > Sapindales > Sapindaceae > Litchi > Litchi chinensis. The sequence continues at coordinate 9,299,561 of CM034473.1, read as the reverse complement.
TTATGTTTTTAAATTATTATTTATTTAAAAGAATTTAAGATTTATCATAAATTAATTTTGGTTGCCACGGATATGATAAAATTAAAAATATAAGAATGGTATAATAATTGTGGTTTGACTCTAGTATTAAAACCATGGCTCCCCCACTATATAAACATATAAAGCAGGAGGCTACAACCTGCCACAGGTACACTGCCATTGGCCAATTAAATTTAGGAATTCATTTGCCACACTACAACATTTGGAACCAATATTTGAGTCACTTTCACAGACCTTGGGAATTTTTGAATTTTAAGCAAACGATAAAAAACATGTTTTAGAAATTTTCATAATTGTTATATTAACTGTAAATCTGTAATTATCAAATTTCAGTACAAATTTTGTAATATTTTCAGTTACATGTTAATCTATAAAGTATCTATACTTTTGAGTTTTAAGATAAATTCTATGATATTTGAAGCTACTTTTTACTCCAAGTTGTTCTACCTGAGTGACACAAGACACTTGTGTCCAACAATAAGTGTGTGGGTTCGAATACTATTTATAGAAATGTGGATAATTACCACTCGATCCCTCGTATGTGTAGATAAATTATATTTAAATAATAATTTTTTCTTTGAATAGGGGTTTCTATAAAAATATTATATTTCAACCACATCATAATATTTATTATATAATGATTCTAATAATTGTAATATGTTAAAAAAGAAAAAGGAAAACAAGAAGCTACTTGTTACTCTATGAAGTATTTGTACTATCGAACAACATCAGTTTTGTAATGTCAAAGTTACATGTTAATCCAAAAAGTATAATTAATGCTGCCTGAGGACCCATGAAAACCCTAATACTAAAGGCTTTACTCGTGAAGTAACAGAAGTAGATGATAATATAAATTGAATGTGTGGTGGTTGGGCGACGAAAACGGAAAAACAATTACTACAATAGACATTGACTTCCAAACCAAAATCAAAAGTCAGCATTCAATTTTTCCCTCAACGCATACTAAATCATAATTCGTGATGAAATGGGTGGCCCCAGTCCCCCTCAACTTGGTTAGGCTTCTTCCGTGCAGTTATTGAACAAGACAGACTGTAAAAGGAAAGAAAGGAATCCTTGGGGTGTCTCATAATTGGCATTGTAAGTTGTAACCTCGGTCCATGCACTTCAATTAATTGGTGGGCTATTTCTTACAATGCCAACTTTTACCCATAATAAGAAAATACTCCCCGTAAATTTCGTAATTAGCATTTTTTCATCCATAGTTTAATTAAATGAACGTAATAAGTAAATATCAATTAATAAAAATAATAAAATAAAAATTTTATTTATTTTCAAAAAACCAATTAAAAAAATGATTGATCTCTATTATTCATTTGGATGGTGGAGATCAAATAAAAATAATAAAATTAAAAAAATGGATATTTTTTTTAAAATTAAAATTAATCTAATGTCCATTGTTCATCAGCCTTTACTATCAGTACTTTCAACTTTTTAAAGTTATGATAAATTAATTAAATTTATCAATTACATTTGAATTATATATGAGAGACAATTTATTTTAGGAGAAAGAATACAATGGATGAATTTAATCAGTTCATTCTAATTTTTTAAAGTTTTAAGGTATTGATAATAAAAACACTGCATGTATAGAGATAATCCCCAAAAATCTCATAACTTTTAATAGATTATCCATTTTCCGGATATAATTTTGTCTTTATCCAAAATACCGTTTGATTTTTAATTAAACACTCAAAATATCCTCCGAAGCTTATAAAAAGACAATAATACTCATAATGGTAATAGATTCCGTTAGGTAGTAGATAAGGTTGACCATTTGACTTTAGAGACAAAAGCGAAAATGTGAATAAAATTAAAATAAAATTAATTAAAATATAAAAAATCAAAATAAATAAATAATATTAAATATGAAAAATATTAAAAAAATAAATATATTTTTTTAAAAAAAATAAAAACATATTGAATAAAAATGAAATTTTTTCCCTGTCACTCAGCTCTCTTTTTATCTTACCAGTCTCTCTCTCTCTCTCTTTCTCTAACTTATCTTTTTCTTCTTTTGCTTCGTCACTCGTCAGTGCCTCTACCAGACATCCCCCACCACCCCTCTCATGCTGACTCTTCTTCATCTCTATCTTTCTTCGGTGCCATCGCCGCCTTTTCTCCCTTCTTTTATCTTTCTTTTCATCATTTAGGTTTAAACCCCAGATGAGGGTTCATCTAGGTTCAAACTTAGTTAAGGGTTTATTTGGGTTCGAACACAAATGAACCCAGATGTAGTTGAATCTTCAACTAAGTTCAAATCTAGATGAATCTAGTTGAAGATTTGATACTTGATGATTTTTTATGTTTGATTTTTTATGATTTTTGGGTTTAGATGATTTTTTTAGGTTTCCAAGTGTGCTTAAAAATGTTTGATGATTTTTGTTCAGTCTTTGTGAGTTTATTGATTGATTGATTATTGTTCAATGTAGGTTTATTAATTTATTATTGTTCATCTTTGGTATGTTTATCTATGATAGTTGTAGGTTGTTCATTACTAATGGTGAGTCTGAAAGTTGTTGATAATGATGTAATGGGCGTAGAGAATGGATGGTAGAGATCCAATATGGATCTCCAAATTTTTTTTTTTTTAAAGTTTTTATTTTTATTAGTTTATAAATTTTTATTTTATATTTATTTTATTTTTTAAATAAAATTTTGAAGGTTAAAAGTGTATTTTACTTATTATCCAAATTTTCTATTAATTTTATAACAACTGGAAGATTTTAGATAAAAACAAAACTGTATGGGGGAATTTGGATAATCTATCAGAAGTGACATAATTTTTTAGGATTATCCCATATATATATACGCACATATATATACATATATATATATATGGATCTCCACCTCCATCAATGGAGCTCTTTTATTATCAGAGATAAAGGTTTTAGGATTGTTTGACAATGTTTATTGATGCATGTTTAACAAGAGATGATAATGGACATTGAGAGAGAGACGATGATGGAAGATTTGGAAATCAAGGGTTTGCATTAAAGTTCAAGAGAGATAGTTTGATTGTATAGAAATTAGATCGTCAAATGATTCGGAACACTTTAGATCTTTTTGATGATCTGGAATTAAGATCAAATTAGTCAACGATCTAGTTTTAGCCAAATAGAGCGCTAGATTTGGAAAGCATGTCGACCATCAGTCTAGTTGATACTTTTTTAATTTTTAATTTTTTAGGTTTTTTATTGTAATTTTTGTTTAATAATTAATAAATTATTAAATTAAAATTGACCTCTCAACATCCATTTCAGAGACGGATGATGAAGATCTTTATTTGGTTAATTATTTTTCTTAGTTTTTGTTTTATAATTTAATAAATTATTAAATTAATTTTGATCTTCCACTATCTATTTCAAAGATAAATAGTGAAAATCTTCATCCGGTTTTTTTTTTTTTATTTTATATTTTAATTTCTTTTAATTTTTGTTTAATAATTTAATAATTTTAATAAATTGATTTTAATATCCCACTGTCCATTTTAGATATAGATGATAGAGATATTCTTTTATTAATTTTATTTATTAATTTTGATTTTTAAATTGTATTTTAATTAAGTTTATTTTGATGTTTCAATTTTATTTTAAATAAATTTAAACCAGGCAAATTATGCATGTGTCAAAGTCACCTTCTTTAATGGCAACGCTAACGACTGGGGGAGAATTGCTAATCACGAAACCATAGATAGGCAGCATTTGTTTATTTTGGGTAAAGTTGAGGATTTTTAGAAATAGCCCATATATATATGATGCCAGCTGTACTTTCTGTGTAGTTGCAAACTGTAAGGGTACTTTTGTTTTATTAACTTTTTTTTTTTTTTTTTTTTGAATACAACAACTGTATCTGGGATAAACCCAGGGGATATCCGGGACCCTTTAACCGAGGTATGACACTGGTGGCACGGCCCGGGGAACTACTCCCAATTGGGAGAGATCGACCCACACGGAGGTGGGGGAGAAACCCACATGGGGATGGGAGAGCGACCCACACAAATGGTGGGACTAAATATCATTAATAGTATTATTATTATTATTATTATTAATTATAGATATTATTATAATATTATAGATAATACATATATATATGCGTACACCTGGTGTCGACCCATGCCCCTTGCAAAGGGGGCATGGGCTGGTTGCTGGCCCACGGCGCCAGCAACCAGAAGACTGTTTTATTAACTTTTTTAGGTATGGTTTCCCCCACCTTTTTTTATTATTATTTTTGATATATATATCAAAACTAGAATATGAGAAAAATATCGCGTACAATCAATGCATTCATTTATTATTATTATTTTTTTCTTTTTTCTTTTTTTTTTCCCTTGCATTTACTTATTAGTAGTTTAAAATTTAACATATCCATTTATATTAGGGATAATCCAAAAAAAAAAAACCCATGACTTTTGATGGATTATCCATATTTCCCATAAAATTTCATTTTTATCCAAAATACCACCTGATTTTAAGTTAAACATCCAAAATATCCCCTAAAGGTATATGAAAAGATGATAATACCTTAATAGTAACAGATTCTGTTGGGTTAATATAATTGACCGTTTGACTTTGAGATAAATTTTTTTTTTAATGAAAATATCAATAAAAATATAAAATAAATAAAATAAATAATATTAAAATAAAATATTTTTAGTTAAAAATAAAAAATAATATATAAATATAAATATTTTTTCCTCTCACTTCCTCTCTCTTGCTCTCTCTCTCTCTCTCTCTCTCTCTCCCTCCTCCCTATATTCCTTTTTCTTTGTCTATCTTCAACCAGATTTGCAGTGGGTTCGACAGTAATGACATGGTGGAGACCGTTCGGGTCTCCAATTGGAGGGTTTCCATGATCGGAGACCTGAACTCCACCATTAGGTCTCTCTCTTTTCTTCCTCTTTTCTCTGATCCATCGCTGTCTTTCATCGCCCTTTTTTTCGATCACTACAATATAATAGACTATCTATACTGGAATATCCATACCAGAAACTAAAGGCCCGGTATGGATACTATTATTTAATTAAAAAATTATATGAAATTATCTATACTGGACATTAAAAACCTAATATGGATAATCTTTTTTTTAATTATTAAAGTCAATTATCCATACTAATCACTACTGACCCATTATGTATAATATGTATTTTATTTTTTAAAAATTTAAATTTGATTATCCATATTAGGCATTAATAACATGGTACAGATAATTTTTTTTTTTAATTTTAAAAAATAATTTTTAATATCCATACCGGATGCTTGACCCGTTTAGTATGGATAGTGTTTAGTATCAATACCGAGTGAGTCATGCGCCTGGTATGGATAGTCCATTTAAAAAAAAAAGAAGAAAAAATAGATTATCTATACTGGGCGCATAACCCACTTGGTATGGATAATTTGAGTATACCGAGATTAAGCTTCATCTTCCCCCTCATTTCTTCATTTTCTTTTCTCTATCTCTTTCTCTCACATCATCTCTCCCTTAAACCCTAACCGCCCCCTCTTCACTTCACCAGTCATTTATAGTCCGGTAGTTACGTCGTTCGACCTTGACCGCCTCTGTCGCCGATCCGTTGTCAGTAAATAACTCTATCATTTTTCTTCTTCTTCTCCTTTTCTTTTTCTTCTTCTTCTGTCTGCGCAAAGGCCGAGCTTATTCGGATCGTGTAATTGTCGGCATGACCGTCTGACTGTCTCTTTTTTTTCTTCGTCTCATTTTTTCATTTCTTTTCTTCTCTTTTAGTCGCCTATGTTGTTGTAAATGGTTTTGTTCATTTTTGTGTTGTCATACTTGCTGGTGATAGATGGGGAGTTGTTTTTACCTCAAGATTTTCTTTTACTATATAAAAGGTTTGAAAAGTGATAAGAGAAAACAAGGGCCTCGATCTTGCTGCTCATAAGATTTTATACTCTACTATTCTTATTTGAATATGCTCTTGGTTTTAAAATTCATATATGCATTATTCATGAAATTTTGTTTTTATTAGTTTAATCCGGTAATGGTTGCTACTGTTCAGTGTGAAGAGATTACCAATGACAAGCTTCGCCTTTTATCAATTGAAGAGGTACATTTTACATTTATCTTCTTATAGGAGTTACTGCTATTTGCATCCATCTTCCTTATAGTAGGTAGTTTTTGATTTAGAAATTCTCTTATAAGTAGAAACTTATTGATTTGTTTAAGTGTTGGTTGGCACTGGAAGAAGTTGTTCAAATAGGACTTGACTCTGGTTTTGGGAAAAAGCTTAATGCTGTGCTAGATTCTTATTTTTCAGAGTAAGTTTGCACTTATATTAAATATATTAATCTTCAACTATTTTGAGACTATACTAATAGGTTTTGGAATACTATATTTGAACTTGAAAAAATTTCAATGTATTAGGAAATGAATCATAATACTTATGGATTTGATTTGATTTAATTTAAGTTCAATGAATCTCTTTTTCAATTATATTTTGACGTTTGGTTCACAACCATTTAATGTTAGTACAACATAAAATGGCATACATGTTGATGACTTTGGTTTAGAAAGCATTAGTCAAGAATTCAATGTAAGGGCAATGGAGTTAATATTTGTAGAACTTTCACATACAAAAAAGTGTGGAATTTCGCCACATAATAGCACTCCATAAATTAATATTTATACCCATATGATATATATATATATGTATATATATATTATTTGCGGAGAGATGAAATCTCTGTTTTTGTTGGATCTATTGTGAAATTACTCTAGTTTGCCTATGAATTACATTTTTGGAAGTTTGAAAAATACGGGAAACTTCATCAAAATTTTCGTAAAATTAATCGAGTTTATATGTATTGTTTTATATATTGAGTTTATTATCTATTTATTTGTCACTGATATGTGTTATTTGCATAATATTTTCAGATATCAACCGAAGGTAGATCTAGTGGTCTGCCTTTAAGTGGATCGAATGGTGAGAAGAAAAGAAAGAGAAGAGATCTAAAGTGATTATATTTATATTGTTAATAACATTTTCAAGTGATTATATATAAATAGATTTTTTTTTTTTTTTTTTTTTATTTATGTTGTAATATTATCTTTATTTAATATAAAATTATATATTTTTTATGAAAATGAGTATTCATACCGAGCACATGTCCAGTATGGATATACTTATACATATTGGGTGACCGGATATGGATAAACTTATCCACAGGTCAACCCGTGGGTCGATCCATTTTCGAGATGTGTATCTATACCGAACGGGTATTCGGTATGATTACCTGTATCCATAACGAGAGGGTGCCTAATATAGATATTGTTAGCAATTATACCGGCTTTATCCATACTTGTTAGAGCACTTGGTATGGATAGTCAACCATACTGGACATTGCCTGGTATGGATACTCATTTTTGTTGTAGTGGATTAAAACCACCCCAATATAAGCAAATCCAATCTCTCTGCAAACAAGCTCTCCACCTTCTCTCCATCAAATCCGACCTCACCCAGCTTATCTACGAGAGCTTCTCCTCTCTTGCACCCACCGTCACTCCCTCTCTGACGCCTATGCAGTCCACAATCATCGACTCGATATTGGGCTCGAATTCTTCAGGTCACTTATCTTGGTGGGTTACAAAGACGAGTTCTTAGATTTGCATCTGGGTTTGGATTGTCGATTTTGGGTTGTTAATTTTATGGTTTTCATTCTAGGACAACGTATTTCTTTCTCGCTCTCTCTCCTCTTCTTTTTTTTCCTTAGGTATTTTTGGGTACACTTGGAAACCCAAAAGCAATGTTTTATTTTTTGGGGTTTGATTGAATATGATGTCTGGATGGTTTTGCAGTGGGTGGGTGTCTGGGGTCAATGCGGTGGATGATTGATTAATGATGTGCTTGTGTTTTTGTAAATGATTGATGATGTGCTTGGGTTTTTATAGATTGATGTATAGATGGGTTTTTGCAGATTGTTATTGCAAGCGATGGTGATGTCTGGATAGGTTTTTGTAGATTGATATCCCGATGATATGCTTTGATTTTTATAGGTTGATAATTCTAGGTTTGGGTTTTTGATGATCTTTTTTTAATTTGTTATTAGTTTATGATTTTTCATTTTAAAATAAAAATTTGAGGGTCAAAATTGTCTTTTTATATTTTTTTGGTTAATTTTGTAATAACAGATGATTTTGGATAAAAAAAGAAATTACATGGAGGAAAATAAATAATTTTTAAAAGTTAGACTGTTTTTTAAGGATATTCCCTTTTTATTATACTTGATCAATTTGGATTGAATTATATTAGCTAAAGTTCAATGTGCATCAAACTATATCATATTAGATTATATTGAATTAGATTAATTAAAATGGATTCAATAATCTTATAGTAAATTTAGTAGTGATAATGTGATTGATATATATTGCATCAGCCTATACCATGAGTTTTTTCGCCTGCCATCCTCTTTCTGCACAGATCTTCATAGCCTTTTCTCTGATTTTTGGTTGGGGGGTGATCTTGGAAAGCACAAGACGGCTCATTGGATCATGTGGAATAAGATGTGCTAGCCAAAAGAAAAAGGTGGAATGAGTTTCAGGGACGTTAGTGCTTTCAATCATGTCATGTTAGCAAAACAAGTCTGGAGGATCCTCACAAACCCCTCCTCGCCTGCAGCAAGGGTCTTAAAAGCCATATATTTTAGGGTCTTAAAGGCTAGATATTTTTCTAACTCCTTTTCTTGGCTTGCCCTACGTAAACTCTTATATCTAATCTGGAAAAGCATCAGGTGGGGCAAAGAGGTCCTTAAATAAGGAGTAAGGTGCTGGGTATGAGGCAGAAGAAATATCTCCACTACCTTCAAAGTAATATCCCCAAAGCTTCTTCCAATTGGAATTACAGTCTCTTTATTTTTTTCTTTTGCAGAGCTAGGAACGTGATATGCAGACTAGGTTAGAAGGTATTTCCAACCTGAGAAAGCTGATTGTATCTTGAGTATCCCTCTCAGCACAAATCCAAGAAAAGATGAAATGCTATAGAGTTACGATAAACATGGGTTCTTTTCAGTAAAAAAGTGTTTATAAGGTGGCTTTGCAAGCTCAGAATGTTAGGATTTTTTATATTTCTTAATGTGGGCTTACATATTAAATAACAATTATATTATGGGCTATCCATTTTAATAGAGCCAAATAAGTGATCTATTAATTGGGCTCTAGAAATATCTATTGGGTATGAGCTTTAATGTGTAGAAACCTAATAGTAATTAAATTAGGGTTAATGGGAACCTAATTAAATTAGTATATAAAGAACATAATTAGGGTTATGATCCCCAAGTCAAATCAACGTAATTTTGCTCTCTTTTCTCTTTTCCCATTCAAGAAGAAAAATATAAAGTAACCTAAGGAGATTTGACTGTGGAAGATTCAATCCTACTCAGGTTTAACAATATGGATTCAGGTATATTTTCTCTACAATAATTCTTATTGATTTAATATGAGTTTTTAGATTTTGATATAGATTTTAACTTATTAAAGTTATTCTAATAATTGGTATCAGAGCGTACTCATATTGAATCATTGAGATATTAATTGATTTCATTATTGTGATTGTCGTGGAACTTTGAAGAATTTATGTATTGTTTCCCTGCATGTTACTGCGATTCAGCAATTGAAGAATATATGCTACATTGTTTTACTGCGTGTTACTGCATGAAGCAATTGAAGAATTATATATATATATATATATATATATATATTTAAGAATAACAATTATGCTGTTTTTGCTTCTTTGGTTTTGGTTGGCGATAGAATAAGTCAAAGGTGCTTTTTTTTTGTGTTTGTTTTGGATTACTAAAAGCATGAATATATATATTTACTTGCTGTTTAGTTTGTTTTGTTTGTTTTGACGTCAATTCTCAGCATGAATACATATATATATATATATATATATATATTGAATCAGTTTGCTTTAAATAAAATATATATATATATATATATATATATGGGGCAGTAAGCTGTTGGCGTTTTTTTTTTTTTTGTTTGTTTTTTTTCTTTTTTTTTTTTTTTGGTTTCAGTATATATATTATCATCAATCCAATATATGTCTGACAGTGGAATTAATAAAGTTATTTTAATATATGTATGACAGTGGTGTGATAATATATATATATTTATTAAGGCAAAAGATTGGCATGGAATAAAATAATATATTAGTGTCAATATATATATTATTAAGTCTGATTTTTAAAATAAATTGAATTGAAATTATATGTTACTAAAGTAACCTCTATAATTAAATTTATTTATTTTGAAAAATTAAGATATATATGTCTATTGTTTATGCGAATAATGACCGGTCCAAAGGAAGGTTATTATTTGGTCAAATAATTGGCATACTTATGGTAATAAATATGTGACGATTATTAGGTTTTTCATGTGAGTAATAAGTCAGTCCAAAGAAAGACTTATTACTTGACGGGATTAATTGTCAATATTTGATTACTACACAAAGAGTACCACTTACAATTGATATTTCTGTCCAAAGACTAGATGTCAATATTGTGCTAGGTATCTTGTTTTAAGGCCCACCATCATGAGAATAGTTTAATCATGTCATGTATGAATTATTAATTGAGTATTCTTATTTTATGATATGATTATTAATTGTGAACTTGTATTTGGTTTTGTTCTCGATTCAGTTACTACTTCTGCTTCAACAATAACTGCTAATATCAATTCCATTCATGTGCTTAATGGCACGAATTTTAAAAATTAGAAAGAGAACGCTATGATTGTTCTCGGTTGTATAGATCTTGACCTTGCGCTTCGGGAAGAAGGACCCGCATCTCTTAATGACAATAGTATCACTGATGAAAAGACGAGTATGGTGAAATGGAAACGTTCTAATCGCATGTGTCTTATGATCATGAAACGTTCCATTCGGAAGCTTTTAGGGGCTCTATAACCGAAGAGAAAAATGTTAAGAAGTTCCTTGATGATATAAAACAACGTTTTGCGAAAAACAAAAAGGTTGAAACAAGTACCCTTTTGGCTAACCTTGTTTCAATGAAGTATAAAGGTAAAGGGAACATAAGAGAGTACATCATGGAGATGTCTCATATTGCTTCCAAACTAAAGACATTAAAGTTACAGTTATCTGAGGACCTGCTGGTGCACTTAGTTTTGATTTCTCTTCTTGCACAATACAGTCAGTTTAAAGTGAGTTACAATACTCAAAAGGATAAATGGACTCTTAATGAGCTCATATCTCACTGTGTGCAAGAAGAAGAAATATTGAAGCGAGAATGTATTGAAAGTGCTAACTTAGCAACTATCTCTAAGGACAAGAAAAGGAAAAGATGAAAGGAAGCTGCATCTGGGACATCACAACATAAGGTGCAAAAGAAACAAGATGGAGAGTTTACTTGTTACTTTTGCAAGAAAGCTGAACACATGAAGAAAGAATGCCCCAAATACGTCAACTGGCGTGTCAAGAAAAGTATGCTTCTCAATTTAGTTTGTTCTGAAGTTAATTTAACTTCTGTACCTAAATACACTTGGTGGATAGATTCTGGTGCTACTACTCACATAAATGTGCCTATGCAGGGTTGCCTGTGGAGCTGACAGCCAAGTGATGCTGAAAGATTCATCTATGTGGGCGACGACAAAACAATTGCAGTAGAGGCTATATGAACTTTTAGGTTATTATTAAAGACTGGTCATTTTTTGAATTTGAAAGAGACTTATGTAGTACCGTCTTTTAGACGGAATTTAGTTTCAGTTTCTATTTTGGACAAATTTGGTTATTCTTGTTCATTTGGAAATAATAAATTTAGTCATTTTCAATATTCGAATCTTATTGGTACTGATTTTTTATCTTTGCATGATAACTTATATTTGTTGAATACAATTGTCTCAATTAATGAAACTTTGCATATAAATTCACGAGGTACAAAACGAAAATTAATTGACAGGGATTCCGCCACACTATGACACAAGTGTTTAGGTCATATCTCTAAACAGAGAATTCAGAGGCTTGTGTCTGACGGGATTCTTGATTTCCTTGATTTGACAGATTTCGAAGTCTGTATTGAATGTATTAAAGGGAAACAAATAAACATTAGAAGATTAGATGCCAACAAGTGTTCTGATGTTTTAGAACTAATTCATATTGATATTTGCGGACCATTTCCTACAGTTTCTTGGAATGATTGACAGTATTTTATTGCGTTCATAGACGATTATTTAAGGTATGGGTACCTATATTTGATACATGAGAAGTCTCAATTCTTGGATGTTTTTAAGGCTTTCAAAGTTGAAGTTGAAAATCAAATTGGTAAAAAAATTAAAGTTGTCAAATCTGACCGTGATGGTGAATACTATGGCAGATATGATGGATCTGGTGAACAACGTCCAGGGCCTTTTGCGAAATTCCTAGAGGAATGCGGTATCGTCCCGCAATACACAATGCCAAGCAAACCTAGTATGAATGATGTTGCTGAAAGACGAAACAAAACGCTTAAGGACATGGTAAGAAGTATGATCAATCATTCGTCTTTACCAGAATCCCTCTGGGGAGAAGCACCAAAGACTGTAGCATATATCCTTAACAGGGTTTCAAGCAAAGCGATAGCTAAAACCCCTTATGAATTATGGACGGGCAAAAAGTCTAGTATAAGACATTTACATATTTGAGGTTGTCCAGCTGAGGTAAGGCCTTATAGGCCAAATGAAAAGAAACTGGACTCAAGAACTGTAAGTTGCCATTTTGTTGGGTACTCTGAACGCTCAAAAGGTTTCAAGTTTTACGATCCCACTACTAGAACATTTTTTGAGACGGAAAATGCGAGATTTTTTTAGGAAGTTGAGTTTGTGGGGGAGATAAGATTAAAGATATTGTTTTTGAAGAGGAATTTATTTCTCTTCCTGCTATTGCTATTAATAATGATAAGACTTCTATTCCTGACATTGTTCAAAATGCAAATCCGGAATATCAAGACAATGTAGACGAGCTCCCTATGCAAAATGAAGAAATTATACCCGAAGTGCAAACTCAACAACTTCAAAAGGATGTGCCATTGAGACGATCCATTATAAAAATGAGAAGTGCGATTCCGGATGACTATATCGTTTTTCTCCAAGAACATGAAATTGATATAGAAGTGGTAGAAGATGATCCAATCAACTTCCATCAAGCCAAACAAAGTTCTAATTCTAAAAAATGGATCGATGCTATGAATGATGAGATGAATTTCATGAAAAACAATGACGTTTGGGATCTCGTTGAATTGCCTGAAGATGCGAAACCTATTGGTTGCAAATAGATATTTAAAACCAAAAGGGATTCAAAAGGAAATGTTGAGAGATATAAGACTCGTCTAGTTGCCAAGGGTTTCACTCAGAAAGAAGGCATTGATTACAAAGAGACTTTCTCTCCGGTTTCAACGAAAGACTTTTTCAGGATTATAATGACACTTATAGCTCATTTTGATTTAGAGCTACATCAGATGGATGTAAAAACTGCATTTCTCAATAGTGACATTGACGAAACAATATATATGATGCAACTAGAAAACTTTGTATCTGATGACCCAAAGAAAATGGTTTGCAAATTAAAGAAATCCATCTATGGTCTCAAACAGACTTCCCGTCAATGATATCACAAATTTCATCAAATCATTATCTCATATGGATTTGAGGTAAATAAGGTTAAAGATTGTGTATATCATAAGTTCAGTGGGAGTAAATACATATTTCTGGTATTATATGTCGATGACATACTACTTGCTAGTAACGATATAGGCTTATTGCACGAAACCAAAAGATTTCTGACAAAGAATTTTGAAATAAAATATCTTAGGGACGCCACTTTTGTATTAGGCATACAGATACATCGAGATCGAAATCGAGGTATCCTTGAGTTATCATAAAAGAGCTATGTCGAAAAAATTCTTGATAGATTTGGCATGAAAAGTTGTGCACCAAAAGACACCCCTGTAGCTAAAGGAGACAAGTTTAGTCTCAATCAGTGTCCTAAAAATGAATTGGAACGAAAAGTAATGCAAAAAATTCCTTATACATTAGCTGTAGGAAGTCTAATGTATGCTCAAGTATGCACGCGTCCGGATATTGCGTTCATAGTGGGAATGTTGGACAGATATTTAAGTAATCCAGGGATGGATCATTGGAAAGCAGCCAAACGAGTTATGCATTATTTACAGAGAACAAAAGATCACATGCTCACATATCGGAGATCAGATAATTTAGAGATTGTTGGGTATTCAGATTCCGATTTTGCTGGATGCCAAGACAATAAAAGATCCACGTCGGGCTATATTTACCTGCTAGCTGGAGGAGCTATTTCCTGGAAGAGTGCTAAGCAAACACTCATAGCTTCTTCCACCATGGCAGCTAAATTCATAGCTTGTTATGAGACATCTAATCATGGGATATGGCTTCGAAATTTTGTCATGGGGCTACGAGTTATGGATTGTATTGAAAGACCATTAAAGATATATTGTGACAATAATTCGGCTGTGCTATATTCCAACAACAACAGAAGCTCTATGAAGTCAAAGCACATAAATATCAAGTTTCTTATTGTTAAAGAAAGAGTTCAGAGTCGTCAGGTGACTATAGAACATATTGAGACAAACTCCATGATTGCGGATCTGCTTACTAAGGGATTACCACCCAAAGTCTTTCATGAGCACACTGCTCATATTGGTGTTGTTTTGGTTGATGATATGTATGTTTAGTGAGAGTTAGTATTTTGATGTTTTTTGTTAAAGACATATTTTATATTTATTTTCTACAAAATAAAGTATAAAGTTTAGTTATAAACTCTTAATGTTATTTGTGTTTGATCTCATTAAAGATTAAGGTAGAACCAGTTGAAAATAGACATGTTTGAGATCACATTGCATGTAATTTCCATGCTACGCATCCATACTCGATCTATGTCATTAGATATATTGGTGTGGTGACCATTGATGGGTCTAGTTACAAATATATGTAACAAAGGTCGCTTTGATTCCATACTAATATAGTTGATAGACCAGATTGTAATTAAATGGATATTTCAGGACAAATAGCTTTTAGTGCACACTCAAGACTATAGATAATATAATTGTTTCAAGAAATATATGTAGTCAAAGTGGGAGATTGTTAGAATTTTTTTATATTTCTTAATGTGGGCTTACATATTAAATAACGATTATATTATGAGCTATTTATTTTAATAGGGTCAAATAAGTGATTTATTAATTGGACTCTAGAAATATCTATTGGATATGAGTTTTAATGTGTAAAAATCTAATACTAATTAAATTAGGGTTAATGAGAACCTAATTAAATTAGTATATAAATAACATAATTACGATTATGGTCCTCAAGTCAAATCAACGTAATTTTGTTCTCTTTTCTCTTTCCTCATTCAAGAAGAAAAATATAGAGTAACCTAAGAAGATTTGACTGTGGAAGATTCAATCCTACTCAGGTTTAACAATATGGATTCAGGTATGTTTTCTCTATAATAATTCTTATTGATTTAATATGAGTTTCTAAATTTTGATATAAGTTTTAACCTATTAAAGATATTCTAACACAGGAATCAGGTACAACTTCCAGATCCTTAGACTCTTTTTGTTTTTTGTGTGTGTGTGGAAGGAGATATGGAATCTCCAAAATACCAGTAAAAATTTAAATCCTTTTGCTAGAGAGCCTGCAAACAGGTTCTTCCTGCGCGGGCTGTCCTCCAGAAAAGAAAAATATCTAATATTGGATACCGTCCTTTTTGTGGTGTTGAACTAGAAACCGTTGACCATGCTCTATGGAGTTGCAGGTTCCTAGAACAGGGATGAGGCTCCTGTTCTCTCCGTAAGGACGAATATTTTTGCAATTTGAGACGTTTTGATTTCATTGATAGAGCTGCGTATGTTTTCTCTACGTTAGCGAAAAATCTGGTCTCCCAGTTTGTGGTTACCATTTGGTTTATTTGGCACAATCAGAATTTGATGGCTGATGGAAAGTAAGTCCTCCTCAAAAGAAGACTTCTAGCTGAAAGTAGGAAGCTACTTGCTGGAGCTTGAACAAGCAATGTAACCAGGTAACATTCTAAACAAGGCAGCTATCTCTTCCCTGTGTTGGTCCCCTCCTCCAGCTGGTTTCTTCAAATTAAATACTGATGCAGCAGTAGACAAGATCAAGAAATAGGTTGGGGTGGGGCTGCTATCTATCTAGAGACCATATTGGACAGGCGCGACTTGCAGCTGGCGTTCACCATCCGCCATTGTGCAGACACTGCAATAGCGGAAGCAAAGGCTGTCTGGAAGGGGTTGCAAACTGCAGTAGCTAATTTTTGTCTTCCTTTGTGCATGGAGGCTAACGCCTCGAAGGTGGTCATCTCTGTAACGGGGTGAAAGAAATTAGGCTTGATATTGCAAATACAATCCATGATATTAAAGTGCTTATGACTGTACATAATATGGGTCCCATTTTTTTGTGTATAAAGAATATAACAAGGTTGGTCATGGTATAGTAAACTGGGCAATTGGTTACAATAGCTCAACCGTCTGGTTACATGTTTTTTCTATTTGGCTGCTAAAATTAGCAGATATGGATGCAAACTATTCTCCCACCAAGCAGGGGAACGTACCCCCGCTGAGATTTTTGAAAAAGTTGAGAAGTTCTGACCTTCCGACATCCATGTTGTATTGGTTTTGTGTTTGGGACTTTTCTTGTGCATTGTACTGCGTTGGAAAAAGCTGCTCCTAGCTCTTATTATTATTATTATTATTATTTATTTTAAAAGTCGCTCCCCGGCTCCCATAGTTTTTTTCTCGAGTCTGTGCTTGCCACAGACAATTGTTGATAGGTCTGCAAGAATTAATATATAAATTTTGATTAAATCTTATAATAAATTAGTGAAGAGACCTGCTGATCAATCTCTCATCATTTTGTTTTCAGTTTCTCTTTGTCTTTTGCAATGACAACTGCACTTACTATATTCACATACTCATCATCATCTTCTGCAATAAGAATCACTGTTAATAGTTTTGAGTCCTATTAATTAGGATTGTTTATTATTATTATTATTTATTTTAATTTTTTGAGAGTTCTGTGCCTACTTTTTTTTCCTTTTAACATTATTATTTATTGTTTTATTTTAATATTTATATAAATATAAGACTATTTATTTTATTTAAATATTAAATATATTTCATTTTATTTAAATTATATAGTATTATCAAACTTTGATTTATAAATAAATATTATACATTTAACATATTCTTAATTTTTGATATTTTTATTACTTTATTATTGTACTCCTCTTAACAAATTTTCTGATTTCGTCACAATCTTCCGACCTTTGCAAGGGTTTGATGTACAATCCCTTTTAGAAATGATGATTTTCCTATGAAATAGACACTTTTTAAATTCGTTAATTTTATGGAGTACACAAGTAATTGATTAGAAATCTCCCGTGCACTAAGCGTGATGTAGTTAGATTATTGGAATTGTGTCTTGTGGCATGAAAAACTAATTTAATTGATTATCAATATCAAATCGTATATAAGTGGATATCGTGCATTTCCTTATAAAGATTTTTTCGCAAATATGCTTATGCCATCTCATTTGAATTTCATGGATGATGTTAAATTGACATGTAACAAGAGTGTTAATTGTAATGATGGATGTAGATGGACAATGACTAATGGATATATATATATATATATATATATATATGGAAATTTAATAATCAGTTATATCTGATTTTAAAAAGTAAGAACCAACAAATTAAATTCATTCATTGTATTGTCTCTTCTAAAACAAATTTTCTCTCTTATTTAATTTAAATACAATAAATGAATTTGATTGGTTGGTTCTTATATTTTAAAATTAGGTATATTTGATTTTAAAACCATTCATATATATTAGATTTTATCATTAGTACTTTCTAATTTTTTAAAATTGGAACGAATTAATCAAATACATCTATTGCAATGGATGAATTTGATTGGTTGAATGAATTTAATTGATTCATCTTAAATTTAAAAAGTTAGGAGACACTGATGGTAAAATATAAATTTGTATGTATATATGTACGTATGTATGTGAGAGAGAGATATTAATGTTTGGTTTGTAGTTTTCATATCATTAGTAAGACTATAGTTAACTTGTTAAGGCTGATTATTTACCTGTCCTATTACTTCATGAACTTATAGCTATTTATCAAAATGGAGAGAAATTAGGGTAGGATAGGATCAGCACATCTCACCACCTTATCTCATTCTACGTAGTATGTGTAAATAAAATCAATCACTTGTTATTTTTAACATCACAGTACTTAATTTAATTTCAGAGTGGGACACTTACCATCAAATTTGAGCCATAATGGTTCATTTAAGGACATGTAACAAATGCAATAATTATAGTTAGGTGGCAAGTGATGACAATGGAGTCCACATTAATTTCAATTAATCAAAGAAATTAAATTTATATAAGCCACTTTAACAAATATTATTTTATAAATCAGACCATCATATCTTGTTTAAGTAGTTGGGTCCGACTTTGTTTAGCTTTCAATAAAATATTGGAAACGAGATCGACGCAGAACGAACAAGGCGATCGATTTTATCATTTGTTGAAACATGAAATGAAAACTCTAGTGTACGATTGAATTCATTAAAAGGATTTGGTTAATCATTCAAAACAATAGCAAAAAATATATAGTCATATTTCAATATTCATTTGTTTGGCATTCTATTCGAGAGGCAAATCTTTTAAGCCCTGGAGTTATACAGAACTTGATTGATGATCTTTTGTCTCTACATAAACTTCATGTTTTAGCTTGTTTTTCTAAACCTCCACATATTATAAAGGTTATTTAGGTTCTTACTTCTTTGGGTTGGCTTAAGGTTAATAATAACGGTTTTGCTTCTAAAACCTCTGGTTTAGCTGGTTGTGCTGGAGTTTTTTGAACTTGTCGTGGATTTTTCAAAGGTGCTTTTGCTATTCCTTTAGAGATAGATTATGCTTTTAAGGCAGAATGCTAGCGTCTATGCCATTCAATATGCTTGGACTTATTATTGGATGAAGCTTTGATTAGATAATGATTCAGCTTATATGATTTCACTTCTTTTTCCTCGCTTGTCTAAGGTTCCTTAATGTTGGCGACTAGCTTGGGAAATATGTCTTTCCTATTTGTAAGATATGGATTTCAGAGTGACCTATATTTATCGCGAGGAAAATTCTATTGTGGATGTTATAGCTTCTCACTCTCCTTCTTTTGTCTGTTTAACTTGGCAGTGGATGTCTCATTCATTCCTAACTTTTTTTGTTTCCCATGATCTACTTAGCAAACACCATTATCAATTTCATTAGTCTTGGCTATGGGTGTTTTTCCTTGCCATGGTCTGATTCTTTTCTTTTGAGGATTGATCTTTACCTCTTTTAGATGTTATGCTTTGCATTTCCTTATATTTTTCTCATTACCTTTTAATAAAATGTTGGCTTTGACTAACAATTTTATATAAAAAAATTATAGGAGAACCTCATTACATCAAAATTAACTAACTACAGCTGCTAGTTTGGATAACAACTAGAACACATTGTTGAATTGTTATGATTTACTGCCCATTTGGCAATGTCATAAGCAACACAATTTGTAGTTCCCAAAACATGGCATAAAAAAAAAAAGGAATATTAAGCGCTACTTTTATGTCATAGACAATATTATCGACATAACTCCTAGCCCCAACAACTTAATTACACAAATTTACCTCAAATAAGGTATTAGATTCAACCAAAATAGCTCCCAAATTTGTTAGTAGCAAACTGTAGTCCCTTTATGAGAGCTCTAGCTGGCGTTAAAGGCGTTGTTGCTGCTAACCATGCGCCATTCTCATCCTTGATAATCATCCCTAAGCCAATTTTATTTCTTGCAATATCCATTGTTGCATTAACACTAAGCTTCAGGAATAAGGGGGGAGGTGGAGACTAATGAGCACTCTAGTTTGGATACTTGGGGTGTTGATATTGACTACCACAGAATGCAAGTTATTAATGTTGTTGATTAAATCCAAAACTTTATCCTAAATTGCTATTCCTATTCCTCCATCCAGACCATGAGATATCAAGTTTCTTCTTCTCCAAATTAGTCTAGTTGCCACCAACAAGGTCCTAGTCTCAACATCACTTATAGAAACTAGATGGTTTAACCTTTCAAAAAATTAAGGAAGCAACAATTACCAAAATCAAAGTGTTGATGTAAAAAATTGGCTTTTGCAACAACAAGTAAAACAAGGTATCTAGCATTTTAGCTAATGTAGAAGACATCCTTAATAGCATTAGGAAGATTAGGATTGGGGGATATGAGGTGGTGCCTTGGGGTCTTTCGACTCCCCTTTGTTAGATAATTATTAGGTAAGAATGCCCTTAGGAACAGGTTAGGTCCACCTTTGCTCTGCTCTATAGTAGGGGACGAGGTGGATCCTAGGGGTTAGCATCTAAGCACGATGAGTTCTAAGTTTGCAAGTATTTATGAGACAAAGAAAACCAATGCTCAAATCAGATGGGATGGACAAAGACAAACCCTTAGGAAGAGTAATTATGATATAAGCATATGAGAATAGTACAGATTAAGGTTATACTTCCTTTACCATTTGATGGAGATCCTAGCGAAAGAATTGCCTTATGGCCTTTTAGGCTTCCATCGACCAAAAAGGACACTAGAGCTTAACTTAGGTGATATGAATCCCCTAGTTGCCCAAAAAGTGGATTTAGTGCAGTTAGATTTGTTGGGACATGATGAGGCTTCGTTTGTGAGTAAAGATTTGCTGGACCATTTATATGGATGAGTGTTATAGAGGTATACCTCTTATAGATAAGAAGGGGTTGAGATTTTTGAATTTCATAAAAGAAACATTTTGGAGAGCTTTTCGAATTTTTCTAAGGTTCTTAGACCAAATATCCCCCATTTATTATAGTCTCATTGCTTGGTTCTGATGCTTACACGTCTCCTCTTCTCGCTGGTTAAGATTTCTCTTGGTCTTGTCTCTTTTTCTTTTGGCATGTTTGGTCTCTTCACATTCTCCATAGCGGTGGTCAACTCTCTTATTATCCTTTCTGATAGAGGGCCATGTAGTTGATCCTAGGCCCTCTTTTTTTTTTTTTTTCTCCTTTTAAGGCTGGTCTATCATATCTCTTTCACGCTTTTCCTCATTCCGTGTTCCTTTGCTACTAGTTCTGATACAGAGATACATGTGTTTTCTTGTTTACCAACTCTAACATAGCATAATGTGGTCGATTCTAGGTTTTTTTTTTTCCTTTGTAGTCTAGAGCCTGTATGTTAGGGTTGTGCCCTAAGAGCTCGTAATTTATAAACCTTCAAATAAATAACAAATAAAATATGTTTATTTTATTTAATTTATATGCATTTATAAAATGTTTGTTTCATATGAATATTATGAAAGATCTATGATTACTCATGTAGTTTCAAACTACTTATATAAATGTTATATATAAATGATTTAGTTTAAGATTAGTAATCTAAAGATTAATATTAAAAATCATTAGAATCACAACGGTGAATAATAAAATTTTCTCTTTGATTAATTTCTAAGCGTTTCCAACAGTTTGAGAATACTAAAAGTGAAAATAAATAATTTAATAATCTCTAATTATAAAGCATAAGAAAAATATGAAATAACGTTTTTACCAATTAGTAATCCATATAAAGAAAGAGAACTTAATTTTAATTTATGATTATTATGTGATTATTGGCAATCAAATTATTTCTAGTGTTATTTTAATAATATAAAATGTGTTTTCAATCAACATATTTTTATATCATTTTATTGATTACAAACCTAGGAAGATCACAAGAACAAATAATAAATAAAAGATAAAAATTAAATCATTAAGAAATTTGGCAACAAAATAAATTTAATATTTAAAAGTTTAGAATATTTATTAATTAAAATTTTAAGTCCAATTGGAGACATTATATTTAAAAAGTCTATGAAGATTCTAATATTTCAATAAAAATCATAAATATAGTTATACTTATTTTATAATAATAATAATAATAGGAGTTCTAACAAATTAAAAATAAATATATAACCAAAGATAAAAAATAAAATAAAATTTAAATATTGATAAAGATAAAGATAAACAAATTAAAAATAAATTAAGTGATAGATCTACCATTTATCTTCTAACTTATATATTATATACCTATATTTATCTAAGAAAAATGCAACAAAAATTTTATAAAATTAAAAAAAAAATGATTTTCAAAAATCCACGAGCAGCACGTGTACCCCTGGTTGTAAGTTGGGTCCGGGGGGGGGGGGGGGGCGGGGTTCTACAGAAAGTCCTCTTCAAAGTGTTGTTATTATTATTATTATTTTATAAAAATATTCATTAGTATATATAGTGGAAATTAAAATAGTAACATTATAACATTGGGAATTTTTATTTTAGCCCCACGGAATACTTCTCATACTCTTACACAAACTTGATAATTATTTTTCACCCATAATTACATATTGCAAAAATACAATTATCATCTCTTCTTCTATTTATCATTTTATCTCTATTTTCTCACTTTACAAATGTTAATTTCCCACAATATCAATCTTTTGAAAATATCAACGTGAATAGATTTGTGTGAGAAGTCAAAGCACAAGATTTGAAAAAAATAAATCATTGAAAAGCTCGATGAGAAAAGGATATTTGGATAAGGTTTTTAAATTGAGGAAAAATCTCTCCGTTTCTATTGAATGTGTGTAAAACTCTTATGTTTGTTGCATATTTTGGTTCCTTAGATCATTCAGTTGTTAAATTTTAGTTGAATGTCACATCATCTAGTTGTTAAGTTTTGGTAGATTGTTACATCGTTCAGTTGTTAAGTATTGATAAATTATTGAAATGATAGATACTTGGTATAATTTTGTTAAGAGAAAATGATAAATAAGAGGGGAAATTTCAATTTTGTTTCTATATTTTGAAAAGCCTTCATTTTTTTTAAATGTGTATTGATTTATGGATTGTTATCCCTAAAATTTTTGGAAATTCATTATTTTCATCTCGGACATTAATCAATCATTGGTCAAATTTAACAGCAATAGGGGTATTTTAGATGTTACAAATCCAATTTTAGATATGAGACATGTGGCGGCAAAATGAAATTTTAGTAAACAAAAAAAGACAAAATAATAAAAATGGCAAGTGAAAAGACGAATGTACCCCTAAAAATATATATAATTATTAAATAAAAAACAAAAATTTAAAAAAAAAAAAATTGAAGATTTGCGTTCAACCCAAATATTCAAACTTTGAAGATCTAGAAACCCATATCTTCATTAAAGCCAAAAATAAATAAATAAATAAATAAATTCAATCAACCCATATTGTTATTCGCCTTTATCATCATCACCCTTTTTCACTGCACCATTGCCTATCGTTCCCTGTTTTTCACCCAGTTAGCTATTTCAACATTTTGCCTTCATCATCATTGACTTAGATTTTGCTCATGTTAACCAATAACCACAAATCAACTTACAAACCCACAAAATCCAAAATAAATCTAAATCAAACTCAAACCACAAAATCAACTCATATATGTATATATTGAATTTGACGATCTGGGTTTGAAACTTAAATCGTTGATTGGTACAAACCTAAGTGGGTTTGATATGGTCGAACTAACCCAAGAGGGTCAACGATTTGGAATGAACCCACTTGAGTTTGTTCGTCCAATGGGTTTGTTTTAGATCTTCTACTACTCCGCCTCTACCTCCCTTACTAGCGCTTTCATTGCCATTGCCGCCGCTGCTACCCCAATTTCTGTCATTGAAGGAAGAGGACACCGATGATTAAGACAATGGTGATGAGAAGCCCTAGGAAGAGGAAGAGGTTAGTAAGGAGGATGAGAATCCATGGGCCTCGCCTCTCTATTGGTTGTGGTGATTTTCGTTTCTTCGAAGATATCACATCATGTTTTAGGAAATCTATTTTTGGTGTTATGAGTTTTGACTTTGGAGTTGGTGGGTACTTCGTTTTTTTGCTAGTATATGGGCTTTGCAAAGTTGCTTTAATGGTGAATCGGTGAGTGGATTTGATCGAAGACTTGGGTTCAATGCTAAATTCTGGATTAGTGTTAATAAAGTTCTGGATTTGATTTGAATATTGAAGAACAAGAAAATTTATTTATTTTTAATGTAATGTTGTTTAAAGATTTTATTAAAAAATTACTTTTAATTTAAGTAATAATATAATTGTGACTTTAATTTTTCTTCGAGGACAAAATAGTAAGTTAATGCATTGTATAAATGTTTAAGAGCAAAATCATTAATTTATCACTTTCGTTAAGTTTGATCGTTAAAATTTGGTGTCAGAGGGACCAAATTGATGAATTTCATAAAACTTTAAAGATGATAAAACCATAAACCAATTTGCATTTAGAAAAAAAAAAGTGAAGGTTTTTTAAAACATAAGAATGAAATTGAAATTTTCCCCAAATAAGAATTGAATGAGAAATTTATATTTCATGTTATAAAGCCTATTGATTTGCAACTTGAAACATCTTTGTAATAATTCATATTTGACATATATTTCATGTTGAGGATTGAAATGTGAAATATATGCCAACATAAAATTTATTCCAACATAAAATTCCTCATAGTCAAAATCCCAAAAATCAGGTTAAGCCCTTTCTTATACATTAACTTTCGTTTGCAAACCTTATTGTTGCCAGTCGCACTTTCTCTTTCTTCTCCATAATGGCTCGACATATGTTCTTTCTTCTCTTATTGGCGATCTCCCCCCTTTTTTTGGTAGTGGTTTGTTCCTCCACCCCTACACACCCCCTCCCCCCCCACATCCCTCTCTCTTTTTTTCCAGTTGGAGACTCGTAATTTCTCTCTTCTCCACAATAGGCTGACATATCTTCTTTCTTCTCTTATTGGTGATTTCGCTTTTTTTTTTTACTAGGGATTTGTTCCTTCTCTCTCCCTCTCTCTCTCCCCCCTCCGTCCCTCCGTGATCAAAGCTTCTCATTCAAGCACAATTTTTTGTGTTTTTGTGTTAGGGTAGTTTAGTCTATGCAAGTGCAACGTGAAAAAGTACAAGAAGTGTCTCTTGTGGCTACATGGCATGATCAAAAGCATGAATGTTATGCAATGATTGAAAATTTGATAAAATCGCCGATATTTTCATAAATTAAGATTATTGATATCGATATGGAGTGTAACATCATTTCTGTCAAATATCTTAGAAATTTTAATAAATATCCATGATATTTTAAAAAAATATCAAAATCGCTAGACATGTAGTGTAATTTGATAAAATATCAAAGAAATTTCCGTGAAATATTGAAGAAATATCCGTAAAATATCCGCAAATTATCCGGTACATTCCATTAATTAAAAAATAAATAAAAAAATTAATAACATTTCCTAATATTTTTATACACCTATTCATTTATAAAAATATTATATATTGTTTTATTATTTTTCCAATTAAAATCTAATTTAAACATTTTGTTTTTCTCAAGGACATGAATCATGAATGAGAAATCTCACATTTCATTACATTTTAGATTAGAATATCATAACGTATTGTAGACACTTGTAGGGCTTTTTCGAAATGAATCCTATAATCATTGTTTGTTATTTTTCGGAACATAAGATTCTCATAAGTTGTGACTGAATTTGGTAAGCATGTGTTTTCTCTACGATATTTTCACTTGGCTATTCAAGCAAACCAAATCCCATATGCTTTCAATTCAACCATCTCTCTATCTCTCTTCATTTTCAATTTCTAATTGCTGTTTTGTCCACTTAGTAGAGAAATTAGAGCATTTTGTTTTGCCATCCATTTAGCAACGTAGTTAACAGAACGAAACATAAAATGTAACAGTAATGTAATATGAAGATTTTATTTTTTTTTTGGCGATTTACTTAAATACTTAGTTGGAAGAATGATATTATTGTTGTTAAAACTTATATTTCAATTTACTTATATGTAAAAATCCTTCAAAATACATATTGTGAGTTGTTACTCTACAATTGATGTAAATAATGTTTCTTTTTTTTTTAGAAAATGATAAAAGTAATGTTATTATTAGTGTGTGTGTGTCTCTATATATATAATGCTTTTATAATCAGAACGTTTTAACTTTAAAAAGCAAGGAGCAATTAATCAAATTCATCTATTATATTCTTTCTCTTAAAATAAATTCTCATTCCTATTTAATTCAAATGGAATGAGTGAATTTAATTGGTAGGTCCTTACTTTTTAACGTTAGGACATTCTGATTATAAAAGCAATATATATATATATACACATATATACACACACTATGTTTGAATCACCAAGATCTTGGTTTTCATTTTGGTATTCAAAATCTCTGTGGTTAGTATGATGTAAACTATCAAAATATGAAGTTTTAATAGAAATCTTGTATATGCAATATATTAATATTTATAACAGATAGTTGTTGGATAATATGAATATTAAAAAATATATATTGTGGTTTGTTCATTAGAGTATTGATTATTCGATATTTCCATTAATATTTTCATGATACAATATTTTCATTAATATCGATATTTTCATCCTTGATGTTATGTCAAAATATGTTAGCAAATTCTTAGAATTATCGGTGACCCCTATGGACAAGGGTGGAGCCAAGATTTTGACTATAAAAGGACCAAAATAAAAATAGTATTCAAGTTCATTGGTTACGAATATTAAAAAAATAAATAATTGAAAAACTACATAGAATACTATTTAGTCATATCATTAAAAGTAAGTTGATAAACAAAGTAGACTTATAAAGATGGAACAAATATTTCTTTTAAATCTCGAAAATAATTTATAATTGATTCTACACTAAATTTTATATGATTTCCTTTTCAAATGACCCAAGAGTTTGTAAAAACGTTATATCTCATCTTATTGCGAAGCTTAGTCTAAATAATCTAACAAAATAATAAGTATAAATAACATAAATTCTTAAAATATATATAAAATATTTATTAATTTACAAGTTCAAACTTAGCAAGTTAAGATAAGACAAGACAAGACAAGATAATTATTTAAAATACGGAGTAAAAATAGTTATAATTATATAGACAAGATTTCATAATGTATTAAGAATGAAAAATTAAATCTTCTTATTTAAGATAGAAATGATGAAATCATTTATACACCATCAAACAATGGAAAGCAACTATTTTATGTTTTTAGACAATTTCAGTTATGATTTATGTGGCTTTAATTAAAATAATAATAATCATTGAGAAGTCATTGAATTTAATCATAATTATTTTTTTTAAATCACAAACTGAATTTTTCTTTAAAAAAAAAAATAATAATTTGGCTGGGGGTGCCATGGCTCTCATGGGCACACTCATAGCCCTGCACACACACACATATATATATATATATAAGGGTGTGAGATGTCGTATATATTTTTCGTGTTGGGATCTTAATTTGCACCTTTATAAATTATAATCTTTTTGTGTTAGATCTTAATTTATATGAGTACAAATTATAATCAATACAAATGATTTGCACCCGTGTAAATCATTTGTGTATATATATATATATATATATATATATATATAACAACTCTCTCTATATATATAGAGAGAGATGTTTGTTAAGCAGTTGAGGGAGCCACATGTTTGATAAGCAGTTGAGGGAGCCACCTCCAACCCCATTTTCCCCATTTAAATTATAAAAATGTTATATTTAGTAACTAAATTTATCTTAATAATTTTGCCTATTTTCCAGTTTATTACTATTATATTATATATAATAATTCTATATTTTTAAACTTTTTTCATGTCTTATAATTTATTTGTTAGGTTAATTGGATGTTGGGTTGGGTCCATCCAAGATGACCCAAACCCGAATCCAAGACCCAGAATTCAGGTTTTTTTTTTTGGATGAAAATGAATAATTGCTAAAGCAGTTATTAGCAGTTAACCGAAGATAACTGCTCTCCCTCTCAAACATATAAAAGAGTGTTTTACAAATAGAGAAAAAGGTTGGTCTTCGTAATAAAGAAAAGAGGTCTACATTAAAACAAAAAACAAAGAGAGAACAATAGAGAAAATAGAGAGAAAAAGAGAAAGGCAAGACAAATTATATCGTGAATTGAGATTTCTTTTCAATTTCGTGATTGAAATTTGACCCTAGTTGAGTAACCAAAGATCCATATCAAATTCTACTGCAAACCAGGTATGTTTTGCATATTTGTTTCAATGTTTTTCGAGTTTCAAACAATATTAAATATATTATCAGTGGTCAATGAGGTTTATCATTGGTATAAGAGCCTTTGTTTGTGTTGTTTGCTGGTGGAATAGTGATAAAATTACATGAAACTTACTTATATGTTGAGTATAAGGCATTTAGAATGTTGTTTTTTGAAGAATAGTAGGATGAACCCGAAATTGTTCCTAGCATTTAATGTTAGTAAAATTTTTTATTTTGATGTAATTATTATACCATTGGATATGGTTTTAAAAGAGCTTTCCAACGGTATATTATATGAGCGATTTGGATGAGAAATAAGTGAGAAAAACACATTTAAACATTTCCCTTGAAAACTGAAATTTTTAGAAAAACTGTTTTCGAGAGGATGAAGACGATGAACAGTAGTGTGCCATGTGGCGTCTAAGGGAGACGCTGTGTTATAGAGGGAACATGTCAAGTCTCTAATGGAGCCACGTGGAGAGCAAATGAACCATTTAGGGTAAGCCACGTGCATGCTATGTGGCATAATACAATTCGTCCACGTGGCACCACGTGTCACCACGTGTCACACTTTGGTAAAGACACGTGTGAGGGTTGTGGCACTATTTGGTGCAACCACGTGTCATGTGAAATGGACGAACCAAGTTGTGTCATGTATTACATGACGTGGAAGCATATGGATGAGCCACGTGTTAGGACATGGTCGCGCCAGAGCCAGCCACGTGTCGTGAAGGTGATCAGCTGCGGTTGGTGTTTGTGCTACACGCGTGACCAATGACCCGCGATTGCTGGTGCATGACCGTGACAATCGCTGACGTGTGATGCTCACGCACCGCCGGCGACGACGGTTCTGGTAACCGAAAAATTTTAAAAAAAATTTATAAATAAATAAAATAAAAATTAGTATTAAATTAAATTAAATTCTTATTTCTTTTAATAACATATTAATTTAATAAAATTATTATATTTAGTGTTAGTTATGCTAAATTGATTAATATGTTTAACATGGTAAATTTTATAGATGGTCTATCGTGTTATTCATTACTTTACCGATTCTGATAAGGAAGTCGAGGAAGTCATCGAGATAGTTGAGAGTCCTGACATCATCGATATTCCTGATGATCCAAATGATATCATAGTCATTTCTGATGACGAGGAGGGCGTCGAGCCTCTAGATTATATGCCTTCTGATTATCCAGCTGATGTTATAGTCATATCTGATGACGAGGAGGGCATCGAGCCTCTGGATTATGTGCCTTCTGATTATCCAACCGATGTTATAATCATATATGATGATGAAGAGGGCATCGAGCCTTCAGATTATGTGCATTCTGGAAATTCGGCTGATGTTATAGTCATTTTGTATGACGTGGATGACATCGAGATCATAAAGATATCATACAATGATGAGGATGTCGACGTTATGGATACTTCTAATGATGAGATGATTGAGGTGAAAGACATATCATTAGATGAGAAGAATCCAGAGATGACGATTGATTTTGATCAGTATATGAGAGAGTATCATGAGGAGATTGATTCACGTACCCCTTATCTGTTTGACTGATGTTGTATTTCTCATATTATTATTGTATTGAATATAGTACTTTTATATATGTTGGATATTTCAAATTATGAATAGCTTATGGATAGTGTAATTTTTTTTATTTATCATTTATAAAATCTTGTTCTATTCATATTGTATTCTGATATCTATGTGCGTGTCATAATTACATTAAGGAATGATATTAGGGCTGCTTCACGCAAATACACTTACAAGTATGATTTAGTGAATAATTGGAAGTGGATGATGATAGGTGGTTTGACTACCTTTTCGATTCTTATCCAATGATTCGTTTTTCATATTTATGAGTGTACGATTGCTGTAATATTATAGTGAAATGATAACAAATGTGCTAGTATAGATATGGAAAGATATAGATAGTAAGTTTCTAAATGGAAATGGATATCATTTTAAGAAATGATTTCAACTTCAAAGAATATAATTGCTGAATAAAACAAGGGAGAGAAACTGAATGGTGACAATTATGATATCTGGCATCAGAAAATTCAGTATATTCTCCAAGAGTAGGATGCTATTGAGACCCTGACAAACACTATGGTATTGTTCCAGCTAGGTACATCTACTCAAATATAAGAGACATGGAGATCTATTAAACTTGAAAAAAGAATAATAGCATTGTTTAGATTACGATCCTGAGCAGCATGGATGATGATCTCATGTGCATGTATGAAGATTATGAGACTGCCCATGACATGTGGGTGGCCTTAAAAGACAAATATGTTAGTACTTCAACCACTAAGTTGAGGAGGCTCACTATTAAGTTTGACACCTATAGGAAATGCCAGAATCATATTATGAGGCAGCACCTTAGGGAGATGTCAAACATGATTCGTGAGCTCAAGACTGCTGAGCATAACCTCATTAATGAGTAGCAAGTACAGGCTGTGATCCGATCTCTTCCCTTCAGTTGAGAGAATATGAAGATCAACATGACTCACAATAATAACATCAAAACATTTGATGACATTGCACATTATATTGAATTGGAAGACAAGCACTTAAAAGTGGCTAAGACTTTCGATCAGCTTTACATGGTTGAATCTAGCAAGTGCAAAGACTTAGGCTTTAATCGCAAGGGATGGAAGAAGGACTTCAAGAAAGGGAATGTAAATTCCAAGGTCAAGAAGAATGAGACTGGAAAGCGTAAGAAAGACAAACGTGCTGAGACTAGGAAGGATAAAGTTAAAATGATCTATTTTAACTGCAGCCAGTTAGGCCATTTTACTCATGAATATACTGAGCAAAAGAAAGAAAAGGTACAATATTACTCTAACACATTTAATCATGCTTATGTTTTTAGCTCAGTATTACTCAATGAATCTCATATTTTGTGGACTGTAGATTCAAGAGTGAGCGATCATGTAGCTAAAGATTGAGGAGTGTTTGTGGAGTATCGTCGAATAAGTCAAGGATCAAGATGGATATATGTGGAGAATAACTCACGTGTTGAGGTGAAAGGTATTGACACTTGCAAGCTTATTTTATATAGAGGTCAAGTACTTTATTTCCACAATATATTATTTGCTCCTGATATTCGGCGAAATTTAGTTTTTGTACCGGTACTTCTTAAATTAGGATATATTTTAAACTTTTATGGTGATTGTTTGAATATTTATTTGGATTCTGTTAGGAGTGACACTGAATATTTATTGGATAGTTTTATTATATTGAATACCAAGATGAATGATTATTATGATGATGATGATTGTTTTTCATTAATTACTTCTTCTGATATTGCAAATGTCGATGTTAATAATTGGCATGCTAGACTAGGGCATATTGGCCAAGATCGAATGAATAGATTGACCAAAGAGGGACTTTTAGGTTCTCTTAATAAGATATATTTGTCTCTATGTGAAAATTATTTAACAGAAAAAACAACTAGAAAACCATTTAAAAAATGAATTAGGGTTAAGAATCCATTATAGTTAGTTTATTTTGATATTTATGGACCTATGAATGTTAGAGCTAGAAGTGGTGTTTCATATTTTATAACTTTCATAGATAATTACACTCGTTATGGTCATGTTTATCTAATCTCCCATAAATCTGAAACATTAGATTGTTTTAGATTATATCTAAACATGGTGGAGAATCAGTTAGATAGAACCGTAAAAGTCCTGCGAATTGATTGAGGACAGAATATCTCTTTGAACAATTTGAGATGTGTCAAAAGAAAGGTATTGTTAGACAATTAACCATTCTTAGGACTCCGTAACAAAATAGTGCAGCGAAAAGAAGAAATACAACTTTATTAGAGATGGTAAGATCTATGATGGCATAAGCGAACCTCCCAATATTTTATTGGGGAGATGCATTACTGACAGCTGTTTATATTCTGAATAGGGTCCATATCAAGTCAATATCTTCCACACCCTATGAATTGTGGACAGGTAGGAAACCTGATCTCACCCATATACGACTTTGGCGGTGTGCAGGATATGTACATGACTTGCCTAGCAAATATGGAAAGTTAGGTGCTAGAGGAAAGAAATGTATCTTTATTAGATACTCTTAGCACTAAAAAACATATGTATTTATAGGAGAAAATTTAGATGGAAGCATAATTGAATTGGAGTCACATTACGTGAATTTTTTTGGAGAATGAATTTCCTAATAGGAGTGAAGTTGAAAAAGATTTTTAATTTTACGAATTGAGTGAATCATATGATGTTTTGCATTCAAACACTCAACTAAAGATAAATAAAGAATTGCTTGAATACTCTATCCCTAGTGGAAGTGATAAAGCTGTTGAAAGAGCTCCTTTATTTGTTCCTAGTGGAAGCATAGGGACTAATGAATTAGTACCCTCGAAATCATCAATTTGTAGAAGCGATCGTAAAGTTGTTCCTCGTCATCGATTTGAGATCGAAGGGGAAGCTTTTATGTTTGCTTCACATGATAGTGATGAATCAAATAATGTAAATGAGGCTCTCAACTCACTTGCTAAAGAATTTTGAATTAAAGCTATGCAAGAACAATGAAAAACAACAATGTCTGGGACTTGGTTGACTTACCACCTGATCGGAAAGCCATTGGAAACAAATGAGTTCTCCATATCAAGCATAAGCAGACGACTCAATAGAAAGATATAAGGCGAGATTAGTAGCGAAAGGATATACTCAATAGGAGGATATAGATTATGAAGAAACTTTCTCCCTTGTGGTAAGGTTTGCTTCGATTCGCCTTATATTAGTCATCGTTGCACACATGAACCTGAAATTACATCAGATGGATATAAAGACAGTTTTTCTCAATGGAGAACTAGAGGAAAAAATTTACATGGAACAGCCAGTAAATTTCATTTCAAAAGGTCAAGAGTAAAAGGTTTGTAAGTTCAAGAGATCCATTTATGATTTGAAACAATCCTCCAGACAATGGTATCTTCATTTCCATGAGGTAGTAATATTCTATGGATTCCAGATGACAGAAGAGGATCATTGTGTGTATGTCAAACGAGTAAAAGACAAATTCATAATTTTGTCTTTATACGTGGACGATATTTTATTAGCCGGAAATGACAAAGAGTTTATGATGACTATAAAAGGGATGATTATTCTTAACTTTTGAGATGAAAAATATGAGAGAAGCTGCCTATATTTTAGGAGTTAAAATTAACAGAGATCGTTTAAAGAGAATTTTAGCTTTATCATAGGAGCCTTATATTAAAAAGATTCTCGAACGATTCTATATGGCTAATTGTAAGCCTATAGATACTCCCATTTCGACGGGACAAACTCTTAGTCTCAAAATGTGCCATAAGACTCCACAAGAGCGTGAAAAAATGCAAAGAGTTCCTTACCCTAGTGTTATCAGAAGTCTCATGTACGTTATGATGTGTACGAGACTTGATATCTACTATGCAATTGGATAAGTTAGTAGATATCAATCCAATCCTGGTAAAAAACATTAGATCACCATGAAAAGAATATTAGCATATTTGAAGGAGACTGTAGACTACTCCTTGTACTACTAAAGTGGTAACATGCGTTTAGTTGGGTATACAGACGCTGACTGGGGAGGTGACTTGGATGAACGAAAATCTATTTCAGGTTATGCATTTTTGCTCAGCTAAGGTGCTACTCTTGGAGTAGTAAGAAACAATCATGTATTGTATTATCCACCATGGAAGCTAAATTTATAGCGTGTTCAGCAACAGTTCAAGAAGCAATGTGGCTTAAGAGATTTTTAGAAGATCTGATTTTAGAAGCTGATGCGGAGAAGCCAGTTACCATTTACTGTGATAGTCAGATAACCATTACCTATACTAAATATGCAAAATATCATAGTAAATCGAAGCATATAGAGACTGAATACAAATTTGTCGGAGATATAATGGCAAAGAAAAATGTAATGATCAAATATATATCTATACATGAAATGGTTGCTGACCCGCTTACAAAAGTTATGACGAGAGATGTTTTTAAGTCACATGCTAGGTCTTTAGGTCTGCGTAGATTATAGTATTGTAATTGTCACTTTGAACTATATCCATTTGTGAATAAATACATTAGATTTATTACATAATACTAGTACATATTCATTTCACTTGAATTATATAAAGTATGTCATCAGGTTAGAGATTAGTATTCTTACATGTACAGTTGCCTTGGTTGCTAAGAAGGCAAGTCAAGATGAGACGCATATATTTTAGAGAATAAATTAGAGTTTGTTCTCTTAAGGACTTAGAATATATGAAATATTGCCTTGGCCTTAGCCAAGATCAGGTTTTACAATAAATATTAATAATATAACCACTCGTGATATATCTCTACTATCATAAGAACCTGATTAAGTCAAATGTAAGTTTCTTAACAAAAGAAGCTTAAAAAGCGAGCTTTTTAGAAACTCAAGTTAGACGTTAGGAGAGCGTCTGAACTAAGATCTATACAGTGAATAATCTAAATATAATAGACATATGCATCCCTATTGAGGGGCAAAATTCACTGTAACATATGTTTCATACCACGTGTATTTATTGTGACCAACATGGAAAATGAGTGAATTTATCCTTAATTCCTCATTGTGTAAGCTCCATTGAAGTTTGTAAAAACTTCTTCCTATGTCCTTAGTGATTATTAGTATTTTGTCTCAAAGTAACGAAGTGATATTTGTATCATTAGTGTATTTTCTATGACCATGATAATATGACATATGAGACATTTCTATAATGTCAATCATTTTTGTTGACCAAGAGACAAAAGTGAGATAGGAAGATTTAATGAATTTTATTTTTCATATATTTACATGTTGACAAATTGTGATTTGGAATCACAATTGTAATTATATGAAGTATTAAAAGATCAAGCATGTTGTGTTAAAGGGATCAAACATACTTGAATGAATAAAATTACATTAAATTTAGGATATAATAATGAAACAATTGATAATCTATTGTATAGAAGTACAATTGAGATTTGAAAAGCAAATCCTATCATATATATTGTTGTTCAGAGGTCACACGATATATTTGCTTGTATGAATGTCTGTACTCCTTATTATAAAAGGGTCACCAGTGTTTTCTCTATTAGTTCTGTTTGGCCCTATTAACATCTTTAGACACACGAGTAAACATGGCGACTCAAACAAGTTGAAAATCCGGTGGATCGCCCAGGAAACGGGCAAGTCCATTTCTAACAGGCTTAGACAAGCAGGGCAGGGCAGGGGTGCAGGGCCCAACAGAAAGTCTTGAACCTGAAACCGTTATTAGCTGGCTGCTTGACTCCATGCATGATGATGCAGTCTTCTATGTATTAATGTTTTCCTATTACATGTAGAAATAACCAAATTGATTAACTAACAGTGTATATATATATATATTTATATATATAAAAGACAAATTAGAATCCTATTTCATGTACAATTAGCAGTGAACTTGATGAGATGAGATAAATTAAGAAACCATTTCCTATAACGAGATATGAAACCTCCAAACTTTAAGCTAACTATATTTATATACACACAAATCAATATTGATTCAACTTTATTAGCATATCATTATCATTGTTTGAGTATTAATTAAGGTTCAGTTTCTAGGGTTTGAGGGTACTTTTCTCTTTGACTGATAATTTTTCTTTGTTTTTCTTTCTTCCTGATCTTCAATGATGAGCAGCAAGATTCAAGCCACTGATCAGTGTTTTGACATTAACATTATTGATCATGAAGATAAAAACGAGTTTGAATATCATGATGATCATCTCTGGAAGATTTTCAACGAAGACAATACCAAGAAAGAAGAACAAGCACTCCTCAAGAATAATGTTGACCAGCCATCTTTTAAGAATAAAGAAGGCAATAGTGACGGGCAAGTGTTGGCAGAAATATTAACGATGGCAGATCATAATGAGCCACGTCCTCTTCATGCAGTTTTGGATGAATTGAAAAAGAATGCCAATGCAAAGAAGAAAAGTGCGTTGATGGATGATCTCTTTTTTGATGACTTCATCGAGCCTCGCCTTCTTCATGTTTTTCTTGACCAACTTTGCCACATTACCCAAGAATAATACTCTTTTTCGATGGATGAAAGAGCTTCCATCAAGTGTAGCTGCGAAGATTCCAAGAGATATTCATGAGTTATAATGACTTAATTTGAACAACCTTGAGACAATATTTTACTTTCGATTTGGATCTACTAGTTTGTTTAGGGTTTGCGAGGTTTCTTTCTTTGTGGTATGTGGAAAATTTGTACACTGAATTGAAGTGATCCACTTTCTGGTTTGTAATAATTTATTAAGAGGGTTCTGCTAATTTATCGGTTGGGTAAGGTTACCTATTATTAATAACCCTTCGATTGATTGTAATTAAGGGTGTTATTTTGATCAAATACGACCATTTTTCTTGTGGTTTTAATAATATATTGCACGTGTTAAGCGAAGGATTTTAGCAAGCCTAATATCTCTTGCCTACAAACTAATCATGCCAGACCCATCTTCTATAACAATGTTCACAAAATCATCAATTAAATGGAATTTTATGTGTTTCAAGAACAAAAATTTAATTTGATAAATTAATTGCCTTAAATTAGAGTGCGAGCCTCGCCCTCGAACTGCTTTGCAAAATCAACAAAAAATATGATTCTAGGATATAATCACTTTGTTTTTTGATGTATTGGTTTCTTTTATTTTTTGTTCAAAATTTTTTTTTCATTCAATTTTAGATTAGTTGATCAGGATTTGTAAGGTTTCTTTTACTTTTTATTCGGAAATTTCTTGTAAGTTGAAATATATATCTTTAAAAAGATCGTTTTTGTTTTGGACTACTGTATATCGTGGTGTTGTCATTAGTATCAGCACATCTCTAGAAGAAATCACTAAATATTAGTTAAATTTTAGCTAAGATAACAAGAATCATTTTAGCTGGCAACTTTGGAATGCATCGCTTCAATCATTTTCTCTATTTGGACTAATCAAGTGTGAAATTCATCCAAATTTGTTTTTTCAATGTATATACATATACATATATATATATATATATATATTTGTTTTATGATAGATTAGACATTAAAATAATAAAAGAGAGAGAGAGAGTTTATTTGCTTGCTCAATGAAATGTCATATCATTAACTCTTTTTTTTTTTTTTAATTTAAATCTATGATATCTTACGGATTAAAGGATTACTGAGCTCAAATGACTATTCCTACACTACTAAACAAATAATGACTTCTATCAAGAGAAGACTCACAATTCATATCTTATGTTTTAAAGAATAATGATAAAACTTGAAACTTTGATCTCTTAAACTCAATGAAAGTATTCAATTATTTTTATTAAGAGATGGTGTGTACATCATTAACCTTTTTGACCAAGGATAATAGATAATTAGTATGATTGAAGATACTCTTACCAATTACCACATGCATGATTAGAGTTTATATATACTCCATGTGTGTACATATGAAATATTTTATTCTCCAGACAAAGAATAAGAAATTTTACAAAGTGCAACATTTCTTCATGTAATAATTGTTCTTCTTTTTTTAAAAAATAGTCACATTGTATTTGAAGTTTTATATGTTGTCACAAATCATGATCGGTGAGTGATGATGATAGTGATACCACTCTTACTGACCTTCTCTAATAATTAATATTCACAAATCCATAGCATCGGAAGTTTGACATGCTTTCAATAGTGTGTAACTAAATCGTTTAATTACGTTTAATTTTATAAATACCATTTACAATGTTTGTAATATGATCTGCTACATATCGGCAATTCAATGCTTGATTTACGTGGCATATGTTCACAACAATCATTATCATCACAAAGTCAAAAATATACCACCATCAACTCATCGTTCTCCTTTCTTCACTTCTATGGGTTCTTGTACAGAATTTCAACCAGGGAGAGAAGCCAAAAGAAGATGTTACAACAAGAATTTCGCCAATTTCATCTACTTACATAACTTCCATGGTCAGGGTTCATTTCAGCAGCTGGCATGAGCCTTTCCCGAAACATTAGTTCTTCAGACACAGGAGGATTGATCACATTGCTCTTTCATGTAGTCATGGCCAATTTTCTGTCACGCGGTGCAACACTGGCTTGTGTTCTGTTTGCCGCTTTGCCTGAACACCAAACCAAGAAACACATTTGAGTTGATAAATGCTTACTTTTAGAACGTGCTTGTACATGAAAAGATGTTGATTTTCTCTCATCCTCATTCTATTCACGAAAGGGAATAACATTAGTCGATTTGTAATAGCTTCTACATGCAGGATTATACATGCACAAACGGGACAAATACTTGAAATGAAAAGGTGATCTCTCAGATGAACTTGACTGGCACAAGGTTTGCCGCTTTGCCTTGTACATCTTGTGGTGCGCCTAGCATTGCCAAGTAATTTTAATTGGAAAAAAAGTCTCGATCCTGATATTGATTTGGTAACTTTGCAACAAATTAAATATATGTTGGATGTGCATGGTGCAATCATGTGAAGTGAATCCACTACAGACAAGGACAGGAATTCTGAAGCCAACAAAACTGTGATATATAAAATGTTAAGACAGACTGAACTACAAGAGCTAGTGCTGACCTTCCTTCTTTTCCATTTTACTTCTGCTACGCCAAAGAAGTCTAATTGGTGTACCAGGAAACCCAGCATCTGAACGCAGTTGCTTCTCCATGTAACGTCGGTAGGTCTCAGGAAATAGTTTCGCATCATTTACAAAGAAAACAAATGTTGGTGGCCTGATGGCAGCCTGCACAAGGAAATTGTACTCAATACAGAGCGCTACCAAGGTCAAAGTAAAATGTTGAACAATAAAATTCATCAAGTGTAGCAGGGAAAAAAACAGCTATGTCTTCTAGTTAAGCATATAATGGTGAACTAAACAATTAGCCAGTGCCTGGAATCAAATGTCAAAATGTGTCTTCTGCAACTGATTAATATATCAACTAGAAAACATGTTTTATTGAGTGATTCTGTAGGATCACTTCATTCCTATAATAGGATTAAAGTTTGTGTCAATATCTATCAGCACGAGGAAAAAACATACAGTTGAAAATACAATGAAATAAAAACTATTTTAGCTCTCAACCAAACTTAGTAAAAGAAAAAGTCCATTTAATAAAGCATAAAAAGACACAAGAGAATCTGACAAAGGACCCAAAA
This sequence comes from Litchi chinensis, assembly GCA_019925255.1. Lineage (NCBI taxonomy): Eukaryota > Viridiplantae > Streptophyta > Magnoliopsida > Sapindales > Sapindaceae > Litchi > Litchi chinensis. Next base: position 9,260,086 of record CM034473.1, on the reverse strand, counting down.
AGACCTGACTACCGTAAAAAGCAGCAAAACTAATATCAAGAAACAATGTATTAACAATATTTTGAATGACATGTACCTGAGTGCAATAATATATGCGTCCTCTCCTGCCACCTCTTGTCCTAGGAGGTGATTTAAAAGCTAGTGCTTCTTGCACCAATTGATTTAATATGGCTGTACTTAGCCTTCTAGATCTCTCCTTTTCCACTGCACTGGCAGCGACAATGATCCTGACCAGAAACAAAGACAATATAACATATTGTTCGTGAATACTTTTATGTAGCTAAGACTACAAGACTATGTCTTTAAAATTGCTATCTTCTTTCTCTTAAGGGAGAGGCAACTGAATTGTAAGAGCTAGGTAGTTCAGCTAGCAAGTCTCCTACAGTAGTGTGGGGTTCAAACCCTATTAAAATTGAAATTGGGGAATTTGACTTCTATTTATGGGGGATTGGGTTGGGGTGCACTATAAAAAAATAGATAAAATAAGTAAATGCAGAGGAATCATGCATAGCACATGCAAGCAAACCAATCTTATCAATACAGAGGCTTTCACTTCAAGCCAAACGAGGACAATCCAACTAATTTCTATTTTGGGAGCAGGAAAGAAAGGTCTTTTTCTTCCAGCTATTATTTGGAAATCAGGATTACCATCCAAATGATAACAAATTCATTGTTAATGATAAACAATGCTATCACCATCAGGTAGATAACTTAAAAACAGAAAAGAGAAAAGAAAATGATAAAAACATACTTATCAACACTATGACCAGCTATCGCGGTTGAATAAACTATAGGTGCCCAGTCAAGACTCCGAAGCTTCTCTCTAACATCTTGTTCATAGTATGTTGCAGTATGCTGGTTTTTGTTAGGTATGGTATCCCATTTGTTTACAACAATCAGACAACCCTTTCCTTCTTTCTCAATCCTTTCAGCAATTTTGCAATCCTAAGACAATCAGGAAAAATATTACAATATAACTAAACAAGAGAACATCAAGGGAAATAAAATAGCCACTAATCACTTGATTATTGAGCCAAAACATACCAACTTACATATAAGAACTATCACACTGATATACTATCTTCAATTTCGTTTCTTTACTTTTTTAATAAATTTCACATGGAAGCCACTCTACTTATCCCTTACGGCACATCCATCCCACCATAGGAAAGGTTCAAACTCACAGCCTTATCATTTACTAGAGGAGAGGTACCATGGATAATCTTTGATCACTTCTCAAAATATACCTGCTCGAAGCTTTTCAACAGGAACATTTACTTACAAGCAAGTCATTTGACTTACTTTCAGTGAAAAATTACCACCAGTTTTTACTTTCTTTCATTAGCTCTAAAAGCCCTGTTTAGATGCCACAAGAAGCACCAAACCAGGTTTTCATTCTACCACCAAGTACTTGCAAGGTGCATCAGTGACAGAAAGGCTGCACACTCCGAAGGTTTGGGTTGGGTGCTCAAAAGTGCTGGACACCCCATTACTACAGAATGGAAAAACCTGGGTGCTCAAACATGCCAAGTTATAAATTATAAATAGAAATGAAAAAGTTCCAATGAAATGACATAAATGTTTTCTGAAAATTTTGGGGAGTTTTTGTGAGTTCGTTCAACTATATCCAGTTTGCATAGACAAATGTAACATTACAAGGAAAAGAACAATATCATGAAGGCAATCCTTTCTTTACTTTTAATTCCAATTTTATGCAGGGGAGGAAAATGGAGCCCCAATGAGACTTCTTATAGAACTGAGTTATTTTTCTTGTAATAAATGTTATTTGCAGTTCAGAGAGACAAAATTTTTGCATATTTCATTGGCTGAACTCAGACTCAGATGTCTCTCACAAGATGTCAGACCAGTGCAATCAACTTAACTAACTGCCTAAGGTTTGACATACATGCCCAGGGATTAGCCTTGTGCTCAAGCAGTCCAGAATACCTACTTAGACTACAACAAAACAAGACAGCATCTACTGCCAGGTTCTGAAACCAAAGGTAAAAACATTATTAATATGATGACCCCGTAAAAGCCGCAGATGAAAAACCTGTTCTGTGATACAAGCCAAGGCCTCAATGACAAGAGCAACAACATCAGAATGACGAATGGCACGAAATGCTCGGTTCACAGACAAAGCCTCTGTGGTACAACCAGATGAAGCTACAGCTGCCCTTCTTCTAATTCCAGCAGTATCAATAAGTCTAAACTTCTGCAAAAACACAACACCATTGTATCTAGTTTCCAAGAGTAATAAAAATGCCAGAAAGCACACAACAAGAGTAAAATGAGAAAATATGTCGTCCACATGTCCTTTCTAGCTATTTAACCTTTTGTTGAATCTTCCGATTGATCAAACTCAATGAGTATTATTTATAAATCACATAAAAATTTGAATCAAAAGCATGTAAAATTCACAATTAGCCATACCTGGCCATCAGGTCCTGTAAATTCACTATCAATTGCATCACGAGTAGTACCACTGATAGGGCTAACAATTGTTCTATCTTCTCCAACCAATGCATTCAAAATGCTACTTTTACCAACATTTGGCCGGCCAACAATTGCAATTGCAGGAACATACTCCACTTCTTCATTTGGATTCTCTACACCCTACAAATTGTGATCAATGAAATACCAATCACCTACTTACAAAAGCTAATTTTAACAAATGCTCATCAAAATTGCAAATAAGAGCAGCATCAATCAGCATATAGTGAATGCGAGCGGTTGATTGCATGACATTCAAAAGTAATTAGTAGGAAAGAGTTAAGTTGATCACCAATTTGATTCAACTTTTTTCATTCTAGGAAACCACAAAATAATAATAATAATAATAATAATAATAATAATAACAATAACAAAAGAGAAGTTCATAGCCAATTTGATTTAAAATAAGCAACAAATTGCAAAATTTCAGTGATAGCAAGAAACAGATAAGCTGAATCTCCAACTCCGTAATTACAAACCTCTACTTTTTTCAGTTCTGAACAAACAAGATCAAGTAGCTCTCCAGTTCCAGTCCCAGATATAGCAGAAATAGGAAGTGGTGAGAACCTTTAATCAACCAAAAAGTGATCAAAAACAGCTACAATATTTGCAAAAATCTGGTAAACAAAGCCTGGTTCTGTTTATAGAAGACAACATTGAATTAAATGTTAAAAGAAAAAGAGAATCCTGACCCAGAATCTCAGATATCATTTCCTATAGACAAGTAAAAAAATTAAAAGGAATTATGCAGACATATGGATACACACGTAAATCTCCATATGCAGAAGCCACAAACTTGATTATCATAACTATCATAATTAATATTGAGGCCCATGTGCTTTTGTGTACAGAGTCGTGCCTTTACCAAAATAGCAAAGGTCTCAAAATAGGGTAATCAGAATCATAAGATAAAGAACAAAGAGTACATTCATTAGTAAGAAACTTAATATCTTGTTTCTTTTTCTTGAGAAGAATTAATTGAACACTTAACAAGAATAATGTGCAACTCAATGGCCTGAATTTTATCTAAAGGCATTTTTTACACTAATACCACTTCTTGCTTCTCTATTTAATTTATTAGTCCTTTGTAAGAGTTAAAAACAAAATCTAAGATGCATCCCCTTTTCGAACGACTTCATAGGCCAAGACCACTATTAGCTAAAATTTCCCGAAGAAATAAAAAGAGACTACAATTGAGAATACCAAAAAGCTGTCAGTTTAAAACAAGTAAATTGTCTTACATACTGAGAGAACTCACATGGACATGCATTCACATACATTTGAAGGCCAAGAATTTTTCCACAAAAAAAAAAAAAAAGAGCAAATATCTTACCCCAAGGACCAAAATTCTGACACTTGCATAATCCCTTTACGTGGAGACTCACACTTATTCACAGCAAGAACGATAAACTTATTCATGTAGTTCTTACGCAGCCAGTCTGCTATCTCCACATCAGCTGCAGTTAGACCGGCCTGTCAGTGATTACAATATCCCTTAGAACTATGGAAATCAGATATAATTTTCTTAATTAGTTGCACAAATTTTAACTGATAGAGGTTTAGAATGAATAATCTAAAACAACACAGAAAATCACATAGACAAATTCAGGAAGAAATTTTGCAGAAGTCAGAAGTTAAAGTTTCCAATACATAGTTAAATCAAAAGCAACAACCTGATTCTCCAGTCTCACAGTCCGGTCCAAAATCTAGAATTTCTACCTTCCTAAACAAATTAGGAGTTTAATCAGCCCAACCATAGGACTGACCCTCCCAGCTCTATAGTCTTCTAAGTTCTAATTATCCTAGCTCTATTCTTGATGACATAAGAACATTAAAAATTGAAATTCCGTATGAAACTCTAAAAAAGGTATAACTCTCTCACAGTTCACCCACTGCATTCTAGTCCTATTTTTAGTTCTTCACTACCACATATCCAGTATATGCACCCTCATTATTACCATAACAGCAACAGTTGCCTAAGCACATAAAAGAATTTATGAATTTTATATTAAAAACAGAAAACCAAAACATAAGGGTAACTGTTGCCTCAAATGTACATTTCCCTGGTCCTGGAGCTCGCTTTGCTAAGAGGATTAAGCATTCAGTATCAACAGCTTTACTCCCTCTATAATCCTCAAGTGTTACAAAGTATTATCCAACTGAGACTAATAAACCTACAGAAACCCTAAAAGGGTTTCTGCAGCACTGAAAAATGCTTTCTTAGGAAAGTTCTAGAACATTAGGTCTTTTTTCCCCTGCAGAATGGATCTTCCGCATCTCAGTAAATGACTAAAATTTGCGAGGCAAAATTTAGGCACAGGAATACTGTAAAGTTCCCAAATTTAAACATAGTAACCCATCAAAAGAGACAAAACTTCCCTGCACCACAGCTTAAACACTAAAGAGTACCAGAAATAAAGCATTGTTATTCATCAGATCACATACAAGTTACACAATAACAAACTTCACCTGGCCATCAACGACGAATATAATTATAGTTGATTCTTCGACAGCAGCACTAGCCTGTCTCTCAATCATTGAGGGCATCCTAGCAACAGCTGCCTCCCGGGAGGCAAGTGGAATCCCATCCATCCCAATGGTAGTTGAAATAGCCAAATCTTCCATTAGATTAGCTTGCGATTTCGACACATTGATAACACCTCCAGTATCAACAACCATAAACTCATAGTCTCCCCAAAATGATCTACCATACAATCGATCCCTAGTCACGCCAGGTTCATCCACCACAATAGCCCTATTGCCCTATAATATATAAAATAATCAATATTCTAAATGTAGAATAACAATAAGAAAGGACAAAATTGATGATTAAATGAAATACCCCAACAAGACGGTTAAATAGCGCTGATTTACCGACGTTTGGCCTTCCAAGAATTGCAACTCTTGGGAGAAGATGATCAGGGATCTGCACAAACCAGTTCAGTTTAGTGACATCTACACAACTGTATTCACATTATTTAGATATACTAATTAGACTTGGGGCCTGTTTGGCATAACTTTTGGAAGCTAAAAAGCAGCTTGTGGGGGTGTTCGTGTGTATTTCTAGAACCAACTTCCAACTTTTGAAAGCTCTTCCTTCAAAAACTAAGTTTACTAGCTTTTTCAAAAAGAGCTTTCTCCAAAATAACGGAAGCTGTTTTGTCATTTTAATGAACTTTTTATATTAACAATTTTATTCTTTTCTCTATCAATAATAAATCCAAAATTTCAAAACCCCTTTTGAACTACATTATCCAAACAGCAATGAAAAAACTTCGACTTTTACTTTCCTTGTTCTACCGACAAAAGCGAAAAGTAAAAACTATCGCAAACAATGTCTTACTAGATTTCCAGCTCTACTTTTACGGCTACTCTTCTGGCTTCTGCGGGGTTCATCCACGTCATCATCCTCTACAATACAAACAATCGAATAAACAAAAGGAGATATTATAAGTTGGATGTGGTGATTGAGAGTGAAAAGGAAACTGACCAATTCTCAATTGGCGAGAGAGAGAGGTGGTGTAGTCGCGAGCGGCCAGGCTCGCCTCCTGCTCAAGCGCGTCGACGTCAACGTCGTCAAGAGGGGCGTTGTTATGGCGAGAGGAGAAGAGAGGGGGAAAGAGAGGCTTAGAATGGAGGGAGACGGAGAAAGTGGGAGGAGAGAATGACCGGTAAACACAAGGAGAAGGAGAGAAAGCAAGACTGTGGAGAGAGCGAGTGAAGAGGTCGCCACCAACAGCTGATATTTTCATTTTGGAATTTCAAGCCTCTGCTTTCAGTTGTTGGCGGTTAATATTGGCACACAAGTGGTTTATCCCAGTGTTGTTTTTTGTTGTGGGGTTTTTATAGGTGATCAATAATCCGGTTCGGTTATGTATAAAAAAAATCCGGTTCGGCGCAATTTTCTGGATCTCTTGCTAAACTGCGCCTTATGCGGCCCTTTTGGCAAATTGCACATGCTTCCCAAGTTTAAGGCTGTATGTAGATTCAAATCCCCTGTTTCGCACACCACCTCATAATATAAATCATTAAACATCGTTTTTGTTCTTAAGAGATTAAGAATTCAAATCTCATCTTTATCAGAAACGTAGATAACTTTCTATAAATTTAATTTTTCTCTCTTACCACAAAAAATATATATATATATATCTAAGGCTGCATGTAGCAATTTTCAATAAGGCTGAATGGGGTGCTCCATCCGTGACAGAAACCTCTCCTGACATGAATAGAGAGAAGTCAAATCAAACATTTTGATAAAGCCATAAAAGAATAATGTCAATTTTAATGCTTTTATTAAAATTAAAAAAAAAATAGAAAATAGTAATTTCACCCATTGATAAATCAAAATTCTGTGGCATGAGATGAAATCAATTATTGGATTGAAAAGTGATTAAAAAATCTAAATGAATTTACTAAATTTAATTTCATCCCTTCGTTAGTACATGTTAAAACCTTAAAAATTCCCATGTTAGGATTGAAATTTCATTTTTAAGGTATCAATTTCCATCTCATTACATATAATAAAAAAACATACATTTAACAATTAAAAACACCTATAATTTTGCTTCAAAAAATGTTTATAAAAAATACATCAAAAAATGGGCAGCAAATGGAAGAACAGCACAGAAACCTCTTATGAAAATACAGTGAAATACAAAAACTTTTCATTGACAAAAACATTGCAGTAGTTGTTGACACCTCTCTTTAAGCTTTTGCAGCCAGTTCATGTGCATAGTAGGCTCTACTTCTTCTAAGGATGTTTCCTTTGTTTTCCCTGAGACATCAATTTTAGCATTGACCAAGCCCCTGTCGATTTCATTATCTTTACAATCAGACTCCTTTACAGGAGGAGTTTCCGGTTTTACTTTTATCTTAACTGGTTTCCCGAGCTTCGATTTATCTTCCAATCTTGCAATCTCGAGAGCTTTTTCACAAACGGGGAAACCTTGATCGTCCCAGGACTCTAATATCACACCAGAGCCTATGCATGTCCTTCCCTCGTAGAAGGCTGCAAACTGCCCAGCTGCTAGACCTTGATCATCTTCTGATAAGTGGACAACCACAATGTTGTCATGACCATCTTCACTGTGCTCAAACGTCAAACTGCAATTGTAGAATCCAGGGCCATGTCTGACCTGAAGAATTCCATGCACATGGGTTTTGAATGTTGGCGACATAACCTCAAAACAGTGATGTGAGACTATCCGTGCCTAAAATTAGCGTGACCAATCATCATGCTAAACAAATAGTGTAACCTGACAAATTAAACCTTTTACAATTTTAACGTGTTAAATGTGGACCTCTCGAACCCTATGTAGCCAGAAGGAAATGGAAATATACTAAAGCAATCAATCATGAGAAAACATTTTTCTACCTTACATTGAAGCTGACTGATCCCATTTGGAGGCAATCCACTGAGCCATTTCAAAGAGCCAACACGAAATAGGCGTCTTTTCTTGTCAAACGAATAATAATTTCGTGAAACAAACACTACATTGTTCTTAATATCCTTCTCAACCACATACCTGCATAAAATTAACCATGTAAACCCTTAAGCAATGTAACTGAAGATGAACCTAAACATGGAACACGAGTAGAAAACCTTAATTTGTACTGATCTATGGTTATATTAATATATAAATAATAATTAAAAAAAAAAAAAAGAAACTTAAACCAGGGTAACGAAATTCATCTTTAAGGGTATGAAGTTATCAAAAGTCAGAAAGAACATTTCAGTCGAATCCATTATTAGGACAACAACATTATAAAGGAACATATCTCAATAGAACAATACAGATAGTATCGCTGAAATGATCATCATTGCCATCAGAAAACAGTGAGAGCATACCAGGGTCCTCCAGGCAGACGTAGACCTTGGCGTTGACCAATTGTGTAGAACCAAAATCCACGATGCTTTCCAAGGAAGTCTCCTGTCTCAGCTTCCAATATGATACCTTCCATCTCGCCAATGTGTCGTGCAACAAATTCACTGAATCTAATCTATTTAGATAATTGTAGGATGAATGCAGTGAGATCATGACATAAACATGATGATGAAACCAAAATGATCGTTTTAACAAATGAAAGCAAAGAAGTAGAATCAACTGCTCATGAAACATACCTTTCCAAGGAAGCATATACCTTGTGAATCCTTTCTGTCTTTGTTAGGCAAACCAAACTTTGCAGCAAGCTTTCGTACTTCCTCCTGCAAATAATTTGGCAAAGAAATTTATAATAATAATAATTGAAAAGTAAGAAACAAAGCGGGCGATAAGACATATGCATAAGTTCAGCATGACGGCATGTGTAAACTTAGGATATTTATCTGTCATTAAGTATGCAGAGTAACTATGCTGTGGAAAGGGCAGATTACAGTGATTACTAACAGAGAGACCACGTGAGAACATAGTAAAGGTAACACAAAGGACACAAGAGATTTATGTGGTTCAGACTTCAGTCTCCACAGACAAACACACACGAAGAAATTTATTACACGATCTCACAAGTGACTCTTTGTATTAAAACTCACAAACAAAGAACACTCAAGTCTTTGTATGAATTATAACACAAAATACTCTTAACTTGGTTCTCTTGCATGCTTTTCAACAGCCTTAAATGCATGGGTATTTATAATTGACGATGAGCAATCATAGTCAAAGTTTGGCACCATATAGCTCACCATATATATTAATGACATGAAGCCACTGAATTCATAGTACTAGAAATATCCATTTTTCACATGCTTTTCTCCATCTAGATTAGCAGTTGGCTTTTATTTTTATTCGGCATTTTTCTCCAAGTGATCAATCTGTATTGACAACATATTTCATAAACAAATGTTCATAAGTTAATGTCTACTGGTCACAAGTCCAATCATTAGCCATGCATGATGTTGATAGCCATAAACATAATTTAAGTTACATTTTAACAAATCTCCACCTACTCTTGAATTATGTTGAACTTCATATTCAAATATTTGCAAGCTGTCTACTCTAAAATTTCACGTGAAACTTAACAACTACAAAATAATCAAGTTAAGATGGAAAATTGTTAAATGTGACTTAAATTATGTTATGGTGACCGACAACATGCATTGTTATTGCATGGTTAGCGATTAGGCTCATGCCTCAATAAACATGTTCATATCCACATTTGTTCATGACTTGGAGACATGCTATTAATACACTTCAATAGCTTGAAAACAAATGCCAAGTGATGATCCAGATGAAAGACAGCATGTTAAAAATGGTATTTCTAGTCCTATATGTTTGGTAGCCACATGTCATTAATATATGGCGAGCTATGTTGTGCTAAGGGTAAATTGAGTGACAAATAATGATAGGACCAAGTGAGAAAAATAGTAGGTTACAACAAGGTAACCCGGACAAGGATTCACAATAAAACTATCAATGCCAAGACAGATTACACAAAAAGGTGGCTTGTAAGGTTTTGAACCCTAAACTGAAATCGGGATAGACCATAAAAGTATTCAATCATCAAAAGACAGCTGCACTATTACATGGTATTTGTATAATAATCAACCATAACATATAAATATTACTGCAGACACTTCTCTTTTTAAGATATACCGAACACTGATGCTCCTATACAGGATCCTAAAGTAAAACACATAGATATATTGAAAAGGTAGTGTCTTAAGTTAGTTTAGTTCTATCAGCAGATAAAACTACGAAAATTAAGATTGCAAATTATAAAATAACAAAGGCAGTTAAAAGAAAAAGGTCAATAGAATTTCTACAAAATATAAAAAGCCAAAATGGACTTCTAAATTTTTACCAGCCTTATGCATTGAAGAATGGTGCAACAAGATCGATAAAATAACAATACCAATAAACTAAGTCAAATTAATACAAATATACAATGAACTGGTTGCAAACACCACCCTTTTACTTTTCCCAACCACAATGTAATAATAATTATCTTAACAATTCAATGACCACATTTACCAATGACTGCCTAAAAACTTGAAAACAATGATGTAAATCACATAAAAACTATTTTATGGGACATCCATTAGAGTTTCTACATCAGTAAAACTAGTTTTAACTAACCTCTGATATAGAACCAAGCGAGAAATTTCACTAACCTTCGGTATGGAACCAAGTGGAAAAATAAGTCTTTTAAGCTGGGCTTGTGAAAGATGTGAAAGGAAGTATGTTTGATCCTTGACCTACAAAAGAAAAGGTTATAGTTGCCAAAAACAGGCAGAAAACAATTAACAGTTTCTTATATCCCTAAGACAATGAGAAAGAATACATAATCTTAATCATCTTAAATAATAATCACGCCATACAAACATAAAACAAAAGCTCTAGCATGATTGTGAATAAATTAGCTCATAAAAGGATAATTTTTTTTTTATTAATAAGAATTGCATAGGATGCAGAACCATATTCCTCATACTTTGAACTCATGCTAAGTTGACATCAATACCAAGAGATGATTGCCCCCTGTTAGACTAACATAGAAGGGTAGACTAGGCTGCCTGTATACCAACACCAAAACACTAGAAATAATTGCATTAGCAAGAATCCTTGGGATTTAAACATTTCCTAAATTTACTAACACTTACTTGTAGATGTGTATTCTGGTCATAATATCTTAGAGTGAAAGCATAAACCTCAACTTAACAAAACAAAATTTAGCAGATAAATGTCAAAAATCAAAATATTTGCAATCAATCCCAACATAAGAGGAAAGAAATCAGAGCGAAAAAATGTGTCGCTTAAGATAAGTACCATGTCTTTTGATAGTTCTAACACAGAAGGCTTATCCATTTGATCTGCAGACGGGTGGATGACATTTGCATAATGCCCAGAAGCGACATAATCAAATTCCATACTGCTGATGGCCTCCATGAATGCACCTGAAGCGTTAAGATATTGACAAGAACTTTAAAACATAGTATAAAAGAAGGAATGCAATTCCATTCTAAAAACTGATCTGACTACATACCAAATTTTATTCTGGTATTGCAAAGAACATCTGGGTTGGGAGTACGGCCACATCGATACTCTTCAATGATATAAGACACCTGAACCATGTACCAAAAGGAAATCCATCACAACCCTTACCCAATAAAACTGTAGCAAAAAATAAAAATTCCCAATAATATAAATAATAATAATAATAATAATAACTAAATGAATAAATAATTAAATAGTTGTAACTTGTAAGTGATTGCTCATTAAACGTAGGAAGCTACACTTAGAAAAGACATCACATACCACATTTTTCCAGTATTCATCTGTCAAATGCACAACTTCTAGCAGTACATCAACCTGAAAATCGACATCATTAATTTAAGTTGTGAATGTCTCTCCAGAACAGCCTATAACAAGATAACTCTCTGCCTATGCTAAATCCTCTCAGCCACTAGGAGTTATGCATGCATGTAATGTTGGCAAAAAAAGGAGCACAGTAGTAAAGTGAAGACTGTTGATTTGAATATAATAAAATAATAAACACACATCATACACCTTGTAATAAGTCTTTGTTTAACTAATACTCAACCGTCAGTTGCAAATGAGAGACGTCACCTGATCGCAAACAGCTCTTGCATACTTCAAATCTTCATCCCATGGGCACTCTGACCAGAAATTCTCAAAGTCTTCCTACACCAAATTTGAAATCAGAACCAGCTAGTTCTAGTGTCTACAGTTCAACAAGATTAAAATATACGTCTATCTCACCACATTATATGCAACAACAACATGTGTTTTTTATTTTCAATCTAGGCAAATTTTTGGAACATGAAGGAAACTAAAATCATGAATGATCAAACAATTGTGATTCAAAACATTAAAAAAAAAACAAAGTCAAAACAACTAAATCAACTTCAGGTAAACTCAGAAACCATTCATATTTGATTCATATATAAAAATGGAATTCAATTAGCATAGAGATTTAGAAGGAAGACCTGAAACCAGATTTTGAGGTAAAAAGCAGTGCAGGAGTGACCAGCAGCATGAAGAAGTCTAAGAGCAACGCTGCTGTCAACGCCGCCACTGACAAGAACGGCCACCTTGAGAGGCTTGTTGTGGGGCATGCAACAAGACAGATATTCACTGGTGACATTGGAATTGTTTTGAAAAGAAAGTGGTGATGGGATAGAGGGGGCAGAGACAGAGACAGAGAAGGGTCTGAGAAGAAGTAGTGGGTTGTGGTGGCGAAGAAGAGTAGTGGGTTTGTGAGGGAAGAGTGAGAGGAAGGGTTTCAAGTGAGAGAGAGTGAGAGAAGACATGGGCGGTTTCACTCTCAGCATTGTCTCCGTCTCTGTCTTTATATGTTGCAACATAAACTCAACTCGGCCTGTTTATAAACAAATCTGGCTTCTTCCATGTGTCAAAAAAATTAAAAAAAAAAAAAATTCTTGCCTTTTCCATGTTACACTGGGGCAGACAGTCAAATTTGCCCTTGATTTAGTTAACATTAAAATATAACAAAAAATCAAAAAACAAAAATATAATCAAATTATGAAGTATCAAATTGTTAAAGTGGTTGTAAAGGGATAAGGACAAAAGTGGCATATTTAAGTAGTGACTTAACATTTATGTCCCTGTCCCTTAAAGAATAACAATAGAGGCTCAAATGATACATAAAAGTACGAAAATACCCTTCCAGTTAAAATGTGGTTTTGAAAAAAATCTGTTCCCCCCAAAATCAGACCTTGAAAAAAACTTTTTGCCTCCTAAAATCAGACCTTGAAAAAAACCTTTTGCCTCCCAAAATCAACAGCAGCCTTTGCCTCCCCCAAAATCAATACCCGCCATCGTCTGTCCGCACCGTGCACAGAGCCACGCAGCGCCGTCGTCGTCGTCTGTCCTTTGCCATCGAGTTGTCTGTGTCAGCCTTGCATGCGCTCCACTTGCTGCACCTCCAAGTGGCCCTGCATCTTCTGTTGATGCTTATGAAAAGCTGCTTTCTTCAATTCTAGAATTCTCATACGTTGGGAAGCTTTTCATGGTTCAGTGACCAAATTTTCATTTATATTTTTTCTAATTTTCTTTTTATACATACCAGTTCTCAGCACCTGTGGAGCTCACTGAAACAGAAATAGAATATGCAGTTAATGTTGTTAAGCACATTTTTTATAGGCATGTTGTGTGAAGAGTGTGAGTAATACCAGTAGAGGAAGCACTAGTCACACCAAGGTGACGAGTGTGATTAATACTAGTTCTGTCTGGGTGTGATTAGTGGTGCATTAGGCTGATGGTCGATTAAACCAGTAGATGAAGCACTAGTCACACCAGGGTGACGAGTGTGATTAATATCAGTTCTGTCTGGGTGTGACTAGTGTTTTTGCTACTGATTTTTTTTCATCAACCTAATGCACCACTAGTCACACCCAGATAGAACTGGTATTACTCACACTCATCACCTTGGTGTGACTAGTGCTTCCTCTACTGGTTTAATCGATCATCAGTGAAATGCACCACTAATCACACCCAGACAGAACTGGTATTAATCACACTCGTCACCCTAGTGTGACTAGTGCTTCCTCTACTGGTTTAATCGATCATCAGTGAAATGCACCACTAATCACACCCAGACAGAACTGGTATTAATCACACTCGTCACCCTGGTGTGACTAGTGCTTCCTCTACTGGTTTAATCGACCATCAATGAAATGCACCACTAATCACACCCAGACAGAACTGGTATTAATCACACTCGTCACCCTAGTGTGACTAGTGCTTCCTCTACTGGTTTAATCGACCATCAGTGAAATGCACCACTAATCACACCCAGACAGAACTGGTATTAATCACACTCGTCACCCTGGTGTGACTAGTGCTTCCTCTACTGGTTTAATCGACCATCAGTGAAATGCACCACTAATCACACCCAGACAGAACTGGTATTAATCACACTCGTCACCCTGGTGTGACTAGTGTTTCCTCTACTGGTTTAATCGACCATCAACCAATGCACCACTAATCATACCCAGACAGAACTGGTATTAATCACACTCGTCACCCTGGTGTGACTAATGCTTCATTTACTGGTTTAATCGACCATCAGTGAAATGCACCACTAATCACACCCAGTCAGAACTGGTATTAATCACATTCGTCACCCTGGTGTGACTAGTGCTTCCTCTACTGGTTTAATCGACCATCAGCCTAATGCACCACTAATCACACCCAGATAGAACTGGTATTACTCACCCTCCCCACCTTGGTGTGACTAATGTTTTCGCTACTGATTTTTTCCAAGATTAGAAAAGGGATAGCCCAACTTTAACATAACACCTCAAATATCACACAAAATATTTAAGCAAAAAACACAGAGGTAACGTTGGACCTGTAAATAACTTTATATATATATATATATACATGTTGATATATGAATGTGGCAATGTAAAGCCCAATTACATGTCATTTGCCTTAACAACATTACAAAAAATGGCAAAAACGTATTCCCTTCTCATCTTGTGAACTTTCGAATGGTGGCTGTGAAAAAGAAGGTGAAGCTGGATGAAGCTGGACGAAGCTGGATGGTGGCTGTGAAGACGAAAATGAAGCTGGATGGTGGCTGTGAAGAAGAAAATGAAGCTGGATGGTACAGACGAGAATGAAGATAGATGGTGGATGGTGGCTGTGAAGAATGAAAGAGTAAGAGGAGCAGCAGAAGAGAGGATGCAAAAGAGAGAATACATCCCTCAATAAATCACCAGTTTTATTTTTAGAAAGGGTATTTGTGTCCAAAAAAATAGGACTTGAGACTCATTTGTTAATTTTATTGAAATGTGATAAAATTGTTATTGCAATAATGGAAAGTGTCACCTGGTGACATTTCCTCATATATATATGTATATATATGTATGTAATGTTAAAAAAAAAAAAAAAGTTGGGAAGACCAATAAGGGGTCAATTTGTAAAATCTAAAACCCAACTAGCCTTTACATAAATTACACAGATTACATGATGCGAAAATACAAATACCGAAAACCAACAAAAGCAATAAATAAGGGTTTTAGTTAACCCCTAACATTTTCATTCTCTTCTTCAAGCTGCCGCCACCGCACGTGGTAAGCCTCCAGAACCCTAATTTTATCTGCTATCTCTAATCGCCGCCATATATATTACTTGCACTAGTCTATGCTCCAATTGTATTCGACTCGAAGCAGCTGTTTGTCTCTCCTCGTTTTGATAGTTTATCATATTTTACTGTGTTGTCTTTGTTGGGGTTTTTTTTCATTGATTAATAAACATTGATTCCTGAGAGGGCTTTGATTATTTTTGGTTGTTTTGGACTACCACTGGAACTGGGTCAGTTTCAATTTTTGATTTTTTTTTTAATGTTTGCTTATTAAATGTTGTCATGTTATTTATATGAATATGAACTGTTTCATGTTGATTTTAGAGTTGTTATAGGTGCACCTGAATATGTCTCTGTTTAAAAAGTATGAAAAAATTTGGTTCGGATTCTTGGTGTTCTGTTGTATAGTGTGGAAAAGTAGGGCGTATATACAAGTATACTTTGCACTTTAATATTTTGAAAGATTTAGGAATGTTTTTTTTTATATTTTGTATGTTAGGGGATATACTACGGTTGATGTTTTTTCCACTAACAGTTATTGAATGTTTTGTGTTCATTGTCGGAAATTCTTTTCTAGCCTAAGATGGACAAGGTTTTTGTATGCTTGTTTTAGAAGCGTTTGGTGCTGATAGATTTATAATCCCATTTTAAGTAGGGGACAAGTGATAGATTGTGATGTGTTTAAATTATGTTTTGCATTTGTTTCAAATGTATTCGTGTTTGCTGTTTGTAAAGAAACATACAGCTTTTGAATTTAACTTAATTTTCTTTTTCACAGGCATATAAGTGAAAATGGTGCAATATAATTTCAAGAAGATTACGGTGGTACCCAATGGGAAGGATTTCATTGACATCATTCTCTCCCGTACCCAGCGGCAAACACCAACTGTTGTTCACAAGGGTTATTCAATTTCCAGGCTACGCCAGTTTTATATGCGGAAGGTAAAATATACCCAACAGAATTTCCATGAAAAGCTTTTGACAATCATAGATGAATTTCCTCGTTTGGATGATATTCATCCGTTCTATGGAGATCTTCTACATGTTCTATATAATAAAGATCACTACAAGCTTGCCCTTGGCCAAATAAACACTGCAAGGAATCTCATCAGCAAAATTGCTAAGGACTATGTGAAGCTGTTGAAGTATGGTGATTCCCTATACCGTTGTAAGTCCCTGAAGGTTGCTGCTCTTGGACGAATGTGTACCGTGATAAAGAGGATTAGCCCTAGTTTGGCATATTTAGAACAGATTAGACAACACATGGCTAGGCTACCTTCAATTGATCCAAATACTCGGACAATATTGATTTGTGGGTACCCTAATGTTGGAAAGAGTTCATTTATGAACAAGATCACTAGGGCTGATGTGGATGTCCAGCCATATGCTTTTACCACAAAGTCACTCTTTGTGGGTCATACAGATTATAAATACCTGAGGTACCAAGTGATTGATACACCAGGGATTTTGGACCGACCATTTGAAGATCGTAACATTATTGAGATGTGCAGTATAACGGCTCTGGCACATCTGCGAGCAGCTGTGTTGTTCTTCTTGGACATCTCAGGGTCATGTGGTTACAGCATTGCTCAACAGGCAGCTCTTTTTCACAGCATTAAGTCTCTGTTTATGAACAAACCCTTGGTCATAGTGTGCAACAAGACTGACTTGCAGCCACTGGATGGGTTATCTGAGGAAGACAAGAAGTTGGTCATGGAGATGAAAGCTGAAGCATTGAAGACTGTGATGGGCCAGGGAGGTGAGGCTGCTAATGATGAGGAGGTGCTATTGACAATGAGCACTTTGACTGAAGAGGGAGTAAGTGTTGTGAGGAATGCAGCTTGTGAGAGGCTATTGAATCAAAGGGTAGAATTGAAGATGAAAAGCAAAAAGATAAATGACTGCTTGAATCGGTTTCATGTTGCTATGCCAAAGCCGCGAGACCAGAAGGAAAGGCCTCCCTGTATACCTCAAGCAGTTTTGGATGCTAAAGCTAAACAAGCAGAGAAGGAGAAGAGGAAAACTGAGAAAGATTTGGAGGATGAGAACGGTGGTGCTGGTGTATACTCTGCTAGTTTGAAGAAGAATTATTTATTGGTCGATGATGATTGGAAAGAAGATATAATGCCTGAAATTCTTGATGGTCACAATGTGGCTGACTTTGTTGACCCTGATATCTTATTAAGGCTTGAAGAGCTGGAAAGAGAAGAAGGTCTTCGAGAGGCAGAGGATGAAGATGACGATTTTGAGATGGATGGCCAGGAACTGACCCCAGAAGAACAGGAAGCTTTGGCAGAGATCAGGAAAAAGAAAAGCTTGCTTATTCAACAGCATAGGATCAAGAAAAGCACTGCAGAAAGTCGGCCTACTGTACCAAGAAAATTTGACAAGGACAAGAAGTTCACTACGGAAAGAATGGGCAGGCAGCTGTCAGCTTTGGGGCTGGATCCTTCTATGGCAATTAATCGTGCCCGCAGCAAGTCAAGGGGCCGTAAGAGGGAGAGATCAGTTGACAGGGTAGAAAGAGATAACGGTGATGCTATGGATGTGGACATGGACCAACCAAACAAGAAGCTGCGCATGAGGTCCAGATCTGTATCTAGGTCAAGATCTAGGTCACGGCCTCCAAGTGAAGTTGTTCCAGGAGAGGGCTTCAAGGACTCTGCTCAAAAGGTCAAGGCACATAAACTTGCCAAGAAATCTGTTAAGAAGAGGAACAAGGATGCTCGACGTGGAGAGGCTGATAGAGTTATTCCTACCCTGAAGCCAAAGCATCTATTCTCTGGAAAACGCTCCACTGGAAAAACTGATAGACGCTGATGTGTTTAAGGTATGTGATATGCTTTGTTCTTTGGTAACTTTTTCCAGATTGTCTCTTGTAATCTACCCTCTCATCTTCTGGTTGTGTTCCGTATTGACTAAAAGCTTGATATTCCATAATCTGTAGCCATCACATGATTTCATTTTCATTTCTTTGGTGCTTATATTTGTTATATGGTGCCAAATTTGTTAGTGAAATTTTGCAGTCACTAAAAGTAGTAGTTTCTTTAGTAGTCACTATGTTTGAATTTTGATAGCAATGGTATCTGTCTCTCATTTTCAGAATATGCATTAATAGATTACGTTCTTTGAAGTTTCTAAAGTCATGTTCATTTCCTTTGCCATTGATCTGGAGATGTCACCATGAGTAAATGAAATCGATATTGTTATATAGACCTTTATTTTGAATTAGAAAACCAAAAAAAAAAAAAAAGCTGCGAGTGTGAGAATTACTTTATAAATCTTTCTCTGTGAAACCTCCCTATTTTTGGTTCTGTATATTCTTGGGAGTCAAATGCAAATATAAACACTTTATGTGCCTTTCAAAAAGTTAATATATGAGAACTATTTATATGTTATTTTTGTTGGTTGTTTACTGCATCTTCATCATCTGTAAACATATCTCGTGGCAACTTCAAACACTCAGTTGTTGGGTATAGATAGAAATGAAATTGACATTCTTGCTATTTTTTGTTTTTCTGAAATTGGCATTCTTGCTATTATTAGCTGAATGGTTTCTTCTATCTTCATGACTAATCAGAATTTTCTTTAATATGCATGGCCAGTATCCTTCTCATTTTTGAGTAACATATGGAATGGAACTTGTTTCCTCATAGTGGGTGAGAATCCATGCTGTTGCTTTAAGCTTTACTTTGAATTTGGACATTTTGTCATGTTGTAACACTTTATTTCCCTTTCTAGATGCCGTAAATCACATCATGAGCAGATAATACTATGGAATTGTATTAGTTTTCTTCATTACGAACTTTGTAATATTTATTTTGTTTTGTCATACTTCTCAGGATTGTTCCATCTTGCATCTTTTCGGCTTGATAGCAATCAATATGAGTTCTCTCTTGCAACAGAGAAGGATTTATGCCTTGCTTTTGCACTGAACCTCTTAGCAATGAATATGGCTTTTCTTTTTGCGTGGGATAAATGGTTTGTGTCCTGCAGAGTTGAATGAACCTGAAATAGTCCATTGCTGTTGAATCGTAGATTTACCTGCAGAGGAGTTTCTTTGTCCTCTTTTTGATATGTTTTTGTTAAGGCAATTTTGAATCTAGAGCTCACAACGTTATTGTAGTCTGTAAGACTGTACCTTACTCTTTGATGTAATATGGTTGGGTGCTTTGTTTTATTATTTATTTGAGATCAAAATTTTGGCCTAGAGTACTTCTGTGTTGCATAATTACATTCTGGCGCAATTTTTTGTTTGTAATCTTGTGTATTAAGACAAAATTCTCGAGTTCCAATTCAATGCAGCTCATAAAAAGAGCCTAATCATGAGCAGGAATGAATTTTTACCTGAGATATCTGCACTCTTCAGGCATTAATGTATTCACCTCAATCCAGCTACACCCTGCTTTCTTCTTCAATCCCATAATTCTGATGTCATCCCGTGCCTTGTATGCATCTTCCCATCTATCAGCACTGGCATAAGTGTTGGACAACAATGCAAAAGCTCCTGCGCTCACATCTTTCGTATGGATAAGCTCCTGCTTAATCCTTTCGAATATTCTCTCGTTTCCATGAATTCTGCAAGCATTCAGTAGCGCTCCCCAGATTGGCCCATCGGGTTCCAGAGGCATTTCTCTAACAAAACCTTCTGCTTCCTCCAGGAGTCCTGCTCGACCATACATGTCAACCATGCAAGCATAGTGCTTGATTTGGGGCACAATCTTGTAAACACTTCTCATCGCTTTAAAGATCATCAATCCTTGATCAACTAAGCCTCCATGACTACACGCAGACAACAATGCGGTGAAAGTAACATCATCTGGACGAATCCAGTTAATGATCATCAAAGTGAATACCTGCAAAGCTGGCCTGCTGTAGCCGTTCATGGCCAATCCACTAATGACAGTACTCCAAGAGATTATATCCTTGTCTTTAAGCATGTGAAAGACTTGCATTGCCATACCCACATCACCACATTTAACATACATGTTGATCAGAGCATTACCTACAAGATTGCTAACCGAAAATCCATATCGACAACATATATAGGAATGCACACATTGACCTAAACTCAAGGCACTGATTGATGAACATGCAGCCAATACATTAAGAAGAGTGGCCTCATTAGGCTGAGTTTCCTTTGTTTGCAACATTTCCTGAAAAACCCTCACTGACTCTTCACCAAACCCTCTTTGTACATACCCACCAATCATTGTAGTCCAAGAAACAACATCTCTCTTAGGCATTTTCACAAACAGGTACCTTCCAGTCTCCAGTGAGCCACACCTTACATAGAAATCCAACACTGCATTGTCCAAAATAACATTATCTTCATCAAAATTCCTCAAGCTATAACCATGAATAGCTTTACCAAACTTTAAGGACCCTAAACTAGAACATGCAGATATAACACTAACAAGTGTGTTACAATTAGGTTTGGCATTCATGGCAGTGAACAGATCAATAGCTTCTACCAAGAAACCACATTTGGAAAGCCCTGAAATGATACTAGTCCAAGAAACAACATCTGGGTTTGGTACAGAGTTGAAAACCTGGTGGGCTGAAAAGATGTCTTTTTTAGTGACATAGAAATGTATCAAGGAGTTTTGGATGAAAAGGTCATGCAAGTGACCATATTTGATGACACTAGCATGGATTTCAAGGCCTTTAGAGTATGCAGCATGTGATAGGGAACATGCAGCTTGTAAGGCATGTGTAAAAGTGTAGTGATTGTGTGCAAGTGGGTGGTGGTGGAGCATTTGGTTGTAGAAGAGGAAGCCATTTTGTGGGTTGGATGACTGTGTTAAGGTTCTGAGTAGTGGGTTTAAGATGTGGGGTTGAGGGTTTTTGATGATTAGGGCTTGGATTTGTTTTAGTTGTTTTAAGGTGAGGGTGGGTTTTGGGGGCTTTGGTGGCATCTATGCTATTAGAGTATCTTGACTTGGATTTGTCCCGGCCTTTATGTACAATGGTGGTGTTCTTTTTGGGCTGAGGGAAGGTAATGCTTATGGGGGTGTTGTGTTGTCACCCTTTTATAGATATAGTTTAAGTTGATTTAATATAATATGTTTCTATAACCTATGGCATCTGTGCTCTGTAGTTTTCAAATCTGGTGGCCTACATTGGTGACAATTCAGGTCATAAAAGTGACTTTAGATTTATTGTTCATAATGTTGATACTTTGTGCATTTGATAATTAAAGTGATAATTTCAATTTCCCCATATAGTTTAATGAAATAGTCAAACTCCCCACTTGGTTTGAGAAATGACTAATAATCTCTAGTAGTTTGTAGATATGTCTAAAATTTCTCCTATAGTTTATTGAAATGTCCAAAAACCTTCTGTCATCAATTTGGACGTTAGAAACCAATGTTTGATCATTATATGGAAGGGCAAAACTGTCAAAGCAAACTAAAAATTATAATAATAATAAATAATTATTTTAATTAAATTAAAATAGATTTTTTTAAAAAAAAAAAATTAATTAATAATATTAATTTATTTATTTAAATGAAAACAAATCTTTCTTTATCTTTTTCTTCCATTTTCATCCAGTTGACCGTATCCATTTACTTCTTCTATCTTCCATCTTCATCTTCGTCGAAAACCAAGGGTTGACATGGAAGACATTTTCTTTTTCTTCCAATTTCAAGGGCAGCATTTATATGGAAAACATTGGGTCTTTATCGCGTGGAAACCCAGAACTAATCTCCAAACAATGGAGATTAGACCAGATCTAGTCTTCGCATGATGGAGATCGTTGGGTCTCCTTTGTCGGAGACCAGAAGGTCTCCGGCAAAGAAGATCCAACGTTTCCATTTTTTTTTAACTTTTTTATTTTTTCCTCAATTTTTTTTAGGATGAGGATGATTAATTTTTTTTTTTTTTTTTTTTTCAATTTTTTTTAAATACAATTTGGTTGTTTGTTATTATTAATGCGGTGTTTGTTGATGAAAAATGAAAAAGAAGATTATTCATTGATGTGGTGTTTGTTGATATTGGTATCTGTTGTTCTTGGATGTTTGATATTGTGTTGGAGGTTTTTTTTTTTTTTTTTTTTTGATGTTGCAATGTTGGGGTTTGATGATGGTAGGGTTTCTGTTGCTTTTAAAAAAAAAAAAAAATTGTGCATTATGTGTGTGAAAAGGGAAGTCAAAACTCTAAAATGGATTTGTGTGTACGCTATGTTGATTCTTTTTTGTTGTTTGGATGTTTTTCATTGAATAAGAACAAGACATTATGCACTCGAGATCCAGATTAGATCTCTGCTTTTTTATATTTTTAATTTTATTTCATAAAAATATTATTTTTTTATTTTTTTTTAAGAAGCAGTTTGATCTTTTCGTATATTATTATGGTTAGAATATTTTTCTACTAACAAAGTTAACAAAAAGGGTAAAATACAATTTCTACAAACTATAGGATAAAATTAGCGATTATATTAAACAATAGGGGAACATTGGAATTATCCCCTTGATAAAAATTACACTTATGGTTATGGACACCAATTTGGAGCGTTTTTGTTGTTCACCATCCTAAATTGGCTTAGTCAAACACAGTCTTTTTCAAGTGCTAACTTTATGTTTCTTAGATGAGTAAATGCGGACTGTAACGTCCTTTTTGTGCTCTTCTTTATAGAATTTAGTTGAAGATGAGTAAATATGAACCGAACACATGCCTGTCAAAGGACAGGCCCGAAAAAGCTGGGTGCATGTATCTTATTATTAAGGCACTACCAGTCAGCTGATCAATTCGACATTCCACTCTCTGCGGCTGTAACACAACTCCATACTTAGCCTGAGTTGTCATATTGATGTCCTTGTTAGGATTTTTAGTTTGCTTTCTAATTAACTTGCGACTTCCAACTGACACAAACTTTCCTCTGCTTGGGCTGTTATTATAATTTTCTTTCGAAGATCTTTTGTAGCTGTGACTCTAGCTCTACACAAGGGCAACTGCTAATGCTTAACAGCTTATTGCTTGCTAGCGAGGAATTGTGTTTCTGTAAGAATTTGATATGCATAACATACATGATTATGTTTTACATTGTACCAATAGTCATTACCCCTGAGTTTGAATTATATCTACCGATCCTGAATTTTTTCAAAACATAGACATACTGACATCATTTCGACATTCTTCATTGATTATAATGTCTCATGTAAATGAAACTTTGCGTGAGCATAAATTTGGACGAATAGTCATAAGATGGATTATGATAACTCAAGATTTCTGCTGAGATGATCCTTTCATGCCAGATGGTATGACAGATGGAACCAGATGCATACGCTAAAATTTTCAGATATTCTAGTCCTATGTACCTGTTCTACATTGCCAAATTAATGAAAATTATAGAGCTACTTTTGTAGACTTTTACTAACACTAGGAAAGTGTTAGCATTGGAGATATAACAGATAATATAAAACATTGAACTGATGGTGCTACAAATGGTTTTGGAGCTAAAGTTTCACGTCAGCAATAGATAATGCATCCGCTTTAATTTTATACCGCTAACTTGCAGATATTTTTCTTTCTGTCAAATTGTCGCTTGTTTTCATGACTTCCCACTTCGCTGTTTTAGATGTCCTTTTCAACCAGTCATCCACTATTGTTTAGACCTTTAGTCTACTATTAGTATCTTTGTTATGGTGTGTACTTTTTGATTGCATAACCACTGAAAACTTTTGAAAAGAACAAAGTATTTTAGAACTCCATAACTCAAATGTGACATAATTTTATAATTTGGATTAAAATATTGAACCTCCCATCATTCCTAATAATTTGATAACAGAATTACAAAATGCACTCACTCTTGTGGACTTTTGATGACACTAGCATGGATTTCAAGGCCTTTTTGGTGTGCATATGCTAAAGGACATGCTTGTAAGGTATGAGTGAATGTGTAGTGGTTCTATGCAGATGGAAGGTGGTTGAGCATATGGTTGTAGATAAGAAAGGCATCTTGTTGTTGGATGACTGTGTTAGGGTCTAATGTAGTGCGTTTAAGATGTGGGGTTGAGGATTTGTTATGATCAGGACTTGGATTTTGTTTAGTTGTCAGATGATGAGGGTTGGTTTTGGAGAGTCTAGTGGCATGTGGGTTGTTTAGAGGATCTTGACTTTAAACTGTTCAGGCTATGTAATGGTACTGTTCCTTTCGGGATGACATAATGCTTATGCTGCTATTGTGTTGTCACCGTCTTATAGACTTTAATGAAGTTGATTTGTTAAAAAAAGAGTGGTAGGTGATATACTCCCTTTCAGTAGCCCATGGCATCTATTTTGTAGTTTGTAAGTACTGGTGAAACCGCATTGGTTACAAGTGAGGTCAACATCATGTTGACTTAGATTTACCAATTATAATTGAAACGAAATTTATGAATAACCTAGTAATATTGATCCACCATTCAACTGATGGTTTCTTGTTTGCACAACATTTGTTTTGCGTCTTCTTTTTCTCTGTCTCCCATTTTCAGTGCTAAACACATCAATTTTCTTGGTTCTTTGTCATAGTATTTGCAATATGTGATTTTTTTGTTCTTGTGTCAATGCTAAAGCTAAGAAAAACAAATGTGTTGAGTTAATTCCACTGCATTCAAAATATATACAGCCTGATAATGTTTCACGGAAGTTAAGAGCCTGCTGAAGGTGTTGTTTGGTTAGATTTTGGGAGTTCATGCCTTATTCGACTATTGGTACTTCATGTTTCATATAGATATTCATCCATAGTGGAACTTGTCAATTGAAGTATACAATTACTGTAGTTTACTCTGAAATTTGATCACTTTGAGCACCACCATGATTTAATCATTGCAAGGAAATATATCATGAAGCAGACTATTCTTGCTCAAGTGCTTGGTAGATAACAAATTAAGAAAATATTTGTCTGCAGGACGGATGTTCTGTCAGGATGAGTATAGTTGGCTTATTGATGTTGACACTCAACAACTTACACACAGTCTACTTGTGTGCTAATTTCATATTTCTAGGATGAGTAAATGTGGACCACATCTTTTTTGGTTCTCCAACATACAAACTAGTTAGATCAGTTATAGGTAATTTATTCTCTACAGCTCTAACTTGCAGATTTTTTTCTAATTGTCAAATTTGTTCATTGGTGCTTGTTTTCTTTGCTTTACACTTTGGTTTTTCATTTTTTTTTAAGATTTCCTTTTCAATCAGGCATCCCCTATTGTTTAGGCCTTCTTTTATTTATTATTTATTTCTTTGTTATAATGTGTACTTCTTGATTGCATAAGCACCAAAACAAAGTTTTTTAAGAACTCCTAAATTAAAAATGTGACAAAATCTTGATACGTTTGCTTTAAAATATTAAACATCTCATCATTCTTGGTTATTAGATGAAGGAATTCAAAGGCACTCACTAGGTCGTTGTTTTCTTTTCTATATTCTATTGTTCTTTTCATGTTGGAATGTTATATGAAGTCATAGAGCGGTCATTCGTGTAATTTTTTATTTTATCCGAATGTTAAATCTCAATTGTTAAATAGATGGTAAAAAAAATGAGTTATTTTTGTTTTTATCTAGAATCATTGTACAAAGGGTTGAGGCCCATTTCAATTTGTTATATTTGCCATGATTATACATGCCCTAAGAAGTCGAAAGGCTAGCTAGCATGAGAGACATACAGATTTTGCTTTCATTAGACATACCCTACTGACACTACACCAAGGATGTTTAGTTGGGAGCACAATACTGATTAGATATTAGTTAATGGCCTTGCATTTGAAAATAAGTAAATTCTTTAATTAGAGAAGCATAATTTATAAAATAGTACTTTGGTTTAGTGAACTAGAAGGCTTTCCTAGGTTGGGCCAGTCTCATCAACAAAAAGCATGCTTGCTTATAAGTAGAGTAATCTTTTACTGGTACAGACAAAGCTTTGCCAAGAAAACAGTAAGAAGAAAGCATTGACAATTAAAGCTGAAACCTTGGAGAACTTCCAATGTCCTTCAACTTTTTTCACCTTTTATCTTCTTTAATATATATATTTGAATTCTTGATCAGATATACTTTCAAAAACACAACCATGTGTAATATAACAACTCTTAATCCCAAATAATCTTAAATTTTTATCTAATCCGAGATTTTAGTTGAGTATTATAACAATTCAACATCTTCCAATATTTTTAAAAATTTTGATAAAAATTTAGAGCAATACAGAATCTTGATTTATGATAAAGGAATGATCTCATTTTCCCTCTTGTAGTTTGACATGACAGCTAATTATCTCATATAGTTTTGGGAAATCCAATTTATCTATTGTTGTTATTACTGTCATTGAAATGATCAAAATACCACTAAAATTTTATCCTTCCACATTAACGATTAAACTTTGATTTTCAAAGTTGACTTTGAGAGCAAGAAGTTTTTTGAACATTTCATAAATATAGAGAGTATTTGACCTATTTTATAAATTGATAAAGAGATATTAACGATTTTCAAAAATGTTGGGAGGTTTTTGTATTATGTCAAACTAAAAGGGGCAAATAAGATTATCCGTATAATAAATGAGTCAGGTCTTAATCATAACATATACATACACACATACATATATATATATATATATATTCCTTTAGACAGTCATCAAGAATCTTACCAAACTCTACCTTCCAGTATTGAGTAACCAAGATTCTTATGAGATCACCTATAAGTACTTACATTTTCACCATATAAATATATGTATTTTATGTTTTGTAAATACCAATTTAAATTAGTACATGTGAGTTTACCAGTTTATGTACTTTTCACCTTTTGTTAGTAACCACTTATTGGGTTCAATATCCTAATTTTAATGATGCCTGTGGAAATATTATTGATTTTGGGCATGGATTGGTGTCTCTCAAAAAGTTGGTTGCATTTTGCTTTGCTTCTTACAGAAATAATTGTAATCATGAGATTCTTTGAATTCAACAGAATATCATTTGCATTAACGAAATGATGTGAAATTCTGATGCGACCTGGAAACACATTTATTAATCTTCCATTTTGAAGATTTATTTGACCAACACTCAAAACTAATCCTGACCTGACACAACACTCATCCAAGTTCCAAAACTACTTATGTGATCTTGGAATCTCCATGCTCATGATCCCCATTCCCACTTGATGGTATATACTCTGTACACTCTCGCTTTTTTTGTCTTTTTGTTTTTTGTTTTTTCTCGTTATGGGATCTACGGTATTCGGAAAGTTTCTCAGTAAATTAAATACAATTTTGAAAATTATATTAATTTTTAAAAATTTTAGTTATGGATTTTCTTTTATTTCCTAAAAACCGTTTCCGTATATACATATATAAAACATTTATTAAGTTTTATTCACAATACACTTCAAATGTTTTTTTCTTCTAAATTCTTTTGATCAATTTCATTCGATACATTAAAAAATAAAAAAGTCATCATAAAAATCAAAAGTTTAAATTGATAGAAAAGAATTCAACTATAATATTTAAAGTTTGAGATTATAACATATTAACACATTTCTTTACGTACAATGTGGACAAATGTCGAACATAAACTAAACATCTCCAAATGTATTAACATGTACAACAAAAATTCGAGATAAGAGAAGAGAAACATGTGCAAAAAGAATCAAGATAAAAAGAGAGAAGAGTTTAAACTAATATTATATTAATTACCATTAAATTTAAACTGATAGACAAATATTCAATTATAGTATTTAAAACTTGAATTTATGATATATTAACATTTACTATTAAAAAATTTTCCATAATAAATATGAGAAGAACTCTCATTTTCAAAAACATTATTACAATTTATCAAATTGATTGCTCTTTTCACTTTTGTAGAACTGTTTTACAACTTTTGGACCCTGCCGTCGACCTTTTTGCAGCATCCAAAGACGAGATCATGGTCCTTACTCATTTTGGGCAGCAGAAAGAGTCCATTAATTTTTATTATCTTTTTGTTTTTGGAACTGAAAGGGTCCATTTGTTTGGTTAGGGAAGCTGCATGTTTCTTTTTGATGTGGGGAGTAGTGTCCACCAATTATGAGTCATTGATATGGCTTTTAGGTTTTACCAATGTTTTTCTGAAATGTGTTGGGGGCTGCCCCATCTATCGCCAACTAAGACTAAGTCTTCCGCTGCCGGTAGATGTGCTATGATGATTCTGTCATCAGTAATTCTGCATTCTAGAAGATAAATACTTAAGGACAAGAGTGTATAGTAGTACTGTTTGGTTGATAAGAATATGGAGGATTAAAGAATTAATACGTAATCATTAATTAATAGTGTTCCAAAACTTGCTTACAAAAAATTAATCTCATATTCGGTCAATGTGAGAATGCCAATTGGTACGTCTCTTCCATTGGATGACTTTGCTCACTTTATTTTATATGGATAGTAATGTGAGGTTTTTATTTTTGAAATACTGGTACATGTCCAAATAGCAATTAGGTCCAAGATCAATTGAGGTT
>CM034473.1:9213082-9230567 GCA_019925255.1 Litchi chinensis | reverse complement strand
AACATTATATTAATATATAATGTTAATCTAATGTTATATTAATATTTTATATTATATAACATTATATTAACATTTATATTATATTAACATTATGTTATTAACTATAATGTTTAATTATAATGTTTTGTTGGCAATTTAAAAATATAGAATGCAATACCATCAAATAAATAATGAATACTAATAAAAGAATAATTAAATTTATTTATATACCACTTCTCCATTAGTGTCTACAAACCATTTTCCTAAATTATTAACTTTATACATAGGCTTTGAGCACATATATATGTCTCTGGCCATCTCGGACCTTAGTGCGATGACATCTGCAACGGTCTCATGTTTTCTTGATTTCCATGTACTCGTTCTCCGCTGCACAATGTCACGTACGTACATGGCCACATATGCTCCGCAACTGGTCCTGTATATATCATAATATATAAACTATATACATCAAGATAATAATATAAACATATATTAACATTAACATAATTAAATATCATAATATATAAACTATATATAATAATTAAGCTATAATTATATATTAATGTTAATCATAACCATATATACATTATATTAATTTATGTTTATGTTAATATATTAACATAAAGATAATTAAATATTAAATATCATTAATATATATAAACTTACTCACCCATCAGGTTGCTGAGGCACAGCTGCTCGTCCAAGACGCTGAACTCTCCACCGGAGATCCACGGGTGGCATAGGTACCCGTGTCTGCTCATAAAATCCCAGGAATCGCAATAAAATAGGCATCAAACATACCAGCGGCTCAAGTGGCTCTCGTCGATAGGCTATGTCAACACTTGCCAAGGGATCATACATTATGATTCTTTCCTCTCTAATGCGCACATCACAAAGGACCCAGTGTTGTTGATTCAAGCTACACGGTAGCAACACCTGCATTTCAAAACGTTAGTATTATAGGACTAGAAGGGATATTCATATAATAAATATTAACGTTCGAACTACACTTACACTATCAATCTTCCACCACGGGACTGCTGCGTCTATAAGCCCACGACCGTACGCAAGCAACTCTGGGGGTACATCAGCTGTAATTGGATCAAATGTTCTTTGTTTGCTGGTGTAATGCACCCTATAATGCGCTGTCATCATTGCCTGCATGATAAAAATTAAACATGTTACTACCAATCAACCGAACGTAATATGAAATTATAAATGCATAACTAACTTAAATGTAAATACTTACAAACAAAGAACTGCCATGGACAGCGTATGTACGATCTTCCATCTCATTCCACCTTTTTTTTCTTAGGCACATCAAATAAAAATCGATGTGCTCATTAGTCAACCACTCGTCCACATCCTCGAGTGTGACCAATGTGGTTGGTATCACAGACCACCCACAACGATCAATCGAACGCCTACAATTCAAAAAAAAAGTATTAAACATTATTATATATTTTCTTACATTACCAATAAGGATACAAAAATTAGAAACGTTTTTTTTTGTTTAAATATACCTGAGATCCAATGTGGTTGCCGCTTTATATTCATTATAGACCACTTCTACAGGGTCTATAGACTCTACCACCTCCTCCTCCTGCTGTTGGACCACTTTCTTTTTCTTTTTCGCTGGCCCCGGATCCGTGTACGGTGTCCGTAAAGGTGCTGCTGGCTTTGTCTTTCGTTTGCCCCGTTCGTCCTGCAGTTGTAAGTAAATTAAAAACATGTATAAATTTAATATTAACCAATTATATTTCAAAATGCAACACAATAGGGATACAAAATCTACCTGGTCATGCTCACGATCAGTGTCTGCAGCTGATACACCTCCTAAGATCATGTGGGAGTGGTCACCCTGCTCCTCCTCCTGCTGAGGTGGCTGCTGGTCACCCTGCTCCTCCTCCTGCTGGGGTGACCGATGAGGTGGCTGATGATCACCCTGCTCCTCCTCCTGCTGGGGTGACTGCTGAGGTGGCTGTTGGTCACCCTGCTCCTCCTCCTGATGGGGTGACCGATGAGGTGGCTGCTGGTCACCCTGCTCCTCCTCCTCTGGGGTGACTGCTGAGGTGGCTGCTGGTCACCCTGCTCCTCCTCCTGATGGGGTGACCGATGAGGTGGCTGCTGGTCACCCTGCTCCTCCTCCTGATGGGGTGACCGATGAGGTGGCTGCTGGTCACCCTGCTCCTCCTCCTGATGGGGTGACTGCTGAGGTGGCTGATGATCACCCTCATCCTCCTCATGGATGGCTGACTGGCCTACATCAATAGGCGACTGACGGACACCCTCGTCCTGTTGTGGTGGTGGTGGTGATGGGTAATACATGTGAAAGCTCCCACCATCATCATCATCATCGTTCATCGTCGTCGTCTGGATCATGCCTAGCAACCGGAGGCCTGGGAATATGTAAATGCTCTTCCACCCGTCTCAGCCTACTATCTATCTCCCTTACCATCTGAAAGGTTGCCTTTTGCCTCCTATCCATTTTGCTTAACTTCTTATGGGTTGTCTTCTGTAAATCCATGATAAACTCAAACAACCGCTTCACCTGTTTCATAGAATCATAAATATATATCATTTTACATACTACCCTTAATTTAAAAAAAATTTGACAGAGTCTTCCCTTTTTTTTGAGTATCCAAGAAAATACAACCTGCAAATTTAAACAAATTACACTTCGTCTATTATTTTTAGAGACTCCGTCTCTTTTTCACACTCCGTACTACTACATAACATGTCCACATCTTTTGCATTTACTAAATTGAAATTTATTGAATAATTTTATTATATAAATAGAATATTTGTACCTCATAATCTACGTGCTGTACATCATGTGCCTTCTTTGTCCGCAACTCTGATAAGGTATCCTCTGATTCGGATTGCACGCTTCGGACGTCTTTAAGTGGTTAATCGTCACCCTCCACCTCATCATCATCCTCTCCCTCCACCTCCTCATCATCATCCTCTCCCTCCATCTCATCATCAACCTCTATCTCCACCTCATCATCAACCTCTATCTCAGCCTCATCCCCTACACCATCATCATGGTCATCATCATCGTCGTCATCATCATCACCATCATCATCACTCCCCCCGCCGTCATATTTATGTACTTCATCATGAACTATATGATTTGGATTAAACGATTTCTAATAATCCATCTCCCTCTCGGCGTCAGTAGGCTCCAAGGTTTGCCGAATGACAACTATCTACATTATATCAATATATTTAGTTATACTATAATTATATACTTAATATAAATAACGATAGTTATAACAAACAAATAATTGACACAAATTTAGGTTATGTTTGCCACTTACGGGGGGAAATCATCTAGGCTGTGTATATTTGTGGGTGTTCTCTTCAGTGATCGTCTTATACATCTTGGTAGATCGCTTTCCGGGTTCTTGGTTCTTTTTTGATATCTTCTCCCGTAACACTGGGAACAACTCCACTAACCACCACTATAATGTAACAATGATTAAACAAAAAACATACATATAGTTAGTAATGGTCAGATAATATATAATGCAAAATTGATTAAAACATACATATAACCATATATAGTTAATGTAATAAAAGAAGCAATAAATATTGAAAGTATTAGTTATACCTGAAATGCTAACACATAGTCATAAATATTAATGGTCTTTGGGGGATTTCTGATCCGCTCTTCATTAAGTGCCTTGTCGAGACAGTATAACAAGACACTATAGCATAATGTGCCCCAAGGGAATGTCTTCCATCTCTCTGTACTCTCAATGAGGACCCACATAAATGGATAAATGCTAGCTCTATCATCCAGTCCCATAAAGAGATGGAAAGCAATCCCTACATTCGCCAACTTTAAAAGATCTTCATCATCTATCGGATCCTGCCCTGCACGGTCTCCCTCCCCTCTATCACTTCTTACCTCAAGAAATCTGACCAACTCCTTCACCTCCGGCGACACTCCATTAAACATTCGCTCTAGGAGACCGTTTGGATCATTTGGAGCTATTTCGAAGATTTTACGGTCGATGCCCCCAAAAGGAAGTCCGGTCACCAATAGAAACTCTTGTTTCCCAAACCTATAACTTCTCTCCCCAATTTCAAACCACCTCTCATCACGGCGTGCATCCACTACATTTATCTCTCTAGCAAGCACCCACAAAATCACAGAACCAGCAGCCGTATGATTAGTTATCCTCAAAATATGTCCGAACGGACATTCTGCTATGAACCGATCGTATAACTTTCTTCTATTAATAACGTCAATTATCTTATTAACCAATCTTTGACCAATGTGTGTGTTCCCGCTCGTATGTCTGTCAATTGTGTGTGAACTATATTTATAGTCAAAATCCATCTGTAGGAAAGAAAAAAAGCAAAGAAATCATCAGTAGCAGAATCGGTTTTTGAACTGAATCGGTTTTTGAAGGAATCTGAAAAATCGGTTAATGAAAATGATCGGTTTTTGAAGGTATCTGAAAAACCGGTTAATGAAAAGGATCAATTTTTGAAGGATCTGAAAAACCGGTTAATGAAATCCATCGGTTTTTGAGATCGGTTTTTTACTTCGGTTTTCCACCATCGGTTATTCATTTCGATTTTCCACGATAGGTTATCCGTAATCAGTTTTCCACGATCGATTTTTCATTTGTTACCGAAATGAAAACCGATAATGGAAAACCGATCGTGGAAAACCGAAATGAATAACCGATTGTGAAAAATCGAGCGTGAAAAACCGAAATGAATAACCGATGGTGGAAAATCGATCGGTGAAAAACCGATCGTGGAAAACCGATCTCAAAAACCGATCCGATCCCGACAACTCTTCTCTCGTCGGAATCGGCCATTTTCAACACAAACACGACCAAACACACTAAATCCAACCTATTCTAAACCTAATCATCCTAAACTAACATCCATAACACAAACACACATATCAAAATACCAAATCTCAATCAAAACATACAACAAACATATCAAAATCTAACCTTCACACTTTCTGCAGGTTCGCCGACGGTAGGAGCTGCTCGGGGAAGGTCGGAAACGTCGCGGTAATGGCCGAAAACGTCGCGGGGAAGATCGGGTCGCGATCGGGTTCGGGTTCCGCAAAAACCGGTTGGTTTTGAGTGAGAAATCGATGGACTGTGGTAGATGTCCATCGGCTTTGAGGTATATATATGGGGGGCTTATTCGTAATTTCACCATTCGGTTTTTCATAAATTTTAAACTGTTCAGGGTTTTTTTGTAAAAATGTCCAGGGGTATTTTGGACAATTTGGATATATCAAGCAATATATTTGTTTGAGGGGTTAAAAATAATATTTTCAAAAATAGTAGGTAAAAACAAATTTTACCCTTTTTAAATGGGTATTTTTTACAATTTCCACTTAATTGTTTTAACATAAGTGTTACAAGACATGACACATACCAAAGATTGTCAAAGGGATGAAAAGAGACTATTTATTATTTTAAGAGATAAAAAGTTATGTGTTAAAGATAAAAATGAGATATTATATATATATATATAAAAGTCAGGAACAAAAAATTGGCAATTAATATGGAGCCCACGTTAAGAGTATCTTGTTACAAAATGACCATTAGTCCATCCATTACAAACCAACTTGGCTCCAGCTGATGTTGCGGAGAATTTGATGCCTAAGTCTGATGAGGAAGATGTGGAGAGTTGTTTGAATAGTCTGACTGATGCACTTGAGGAGGAGAAGAAGAAGGAAGCAACAAAGAATTAAGAAGAAGAGGCACGGTTGACGGCAGAGAAAGAAAGAAGGAGAAGGAAAAGTGGCCAAGAAACCAAGAAAGTTCATGAAAATTTAGTTAATTCAGAGGTGATCAAAGAGATGTTTTTCACAAGTAATCAGGGCAAAGGAAGGGGAGATTTGGTGTGTATAACAACTAGTGTGAATTTGTTGTTCATATATATTGCTCTTCTATCTTGTAAATAAATTTCTGTGTGCAAATATTCTAATTTATGTTCTTAGAATAAATTTTGAAATAACTAATAATATAAAGAGAGCTATTAAAGTTAATAAAACATCACATTATTAGTCATTTTTACTGAGAATAATGGATAGCTAGTGATGCTCTAATAACAAGCACAACAAATGAAGATAATCAATCACACAACATAAATTTTTTATGTGGAAAACCCATAATAGGGAAAAACCACGATTGTCCAGATGACTATAGAAAAATATTACAATACAGAAAATTATTACAATTACAAATTAAATATTATCTTTGTAACCTGAAAGTCCCTAACCATATTTATGATTAAGTCCTAACTCTCATGTCTCTCTTTAATGTTTTTGTATGTCACTCACATGTATCCCTAGATGTGCAGCCCAAGTTGAACTCAAATAAAGGGAAACCCCCGATTTATAAATTGTGATTTTCTTGGTCCCAAAATAATCTCCCACATGAAAATTGAGGTTCACGCGCATGCCACACATCACCAAGCACCTTTCAAAAGTTGTAGGAGCATCCAGTATGAGCCATAGAAAAACACCAGATGCATCCTTTATGCACTTGCCTTTCCTTGGCACACGCGCTAGCCAATCAGCCAACTTCCAGTGCTGCGTGACAGCCCTTCGAGCCTCCAATTTCGACATTGTTGTCTTTCTCCCCAGCACCTCTTTCAAACAACACCTTATTCAAATCATCTAACTTCATTTGAATCACTCGGGTCACCTAGAAAAACAAGCCAAATTTCTAACACATATAACTGTTTTGAAGCAACAATGCTATTGATGAAAAAGTAAAGCTTAGCAGTGAAGTCTGCTTGCATGAAAGGGTCACAATTATCCTAAATCACATAAAACAAATTGTCCAACTAGAGTTCAAATGTGAATGATGAGCTCAAGCTTCTTTAGCACATTGCCTATTCTATAATTAAAAGTACTAAACAAGAAACAATATTTGTATACTAAGGTACTCAAAATAACCATTTAAATATTTTATGCATTTTAATGTAATAATAATTACTAAAATCCAAAAATATGCTTTAGATTGTTTTCATTCTCCACTACATATAAATAAAATGCTTTATACCAAATTTTTGCTTACTAGAAGCATACTATTTCGAAATTTTCATTTGTTATAAATCATAATGTTTTCTAATAATACGAGATTAGAGAGAAGAGCATTTTGAAAATGAATGTAAAGATTTTGGGGGAAAAAAAATCCAAAACATACACTAACATCATTATAAGTTTTAATTGAATTCCCACAAATATTTTAAACAATTTTGTTAAAAAATCTCTAACTAAGTTGTAAGTCTGCGAAAACCATGGTACTCTAAGTATCATTTCAATAACTTGTTACTTGCACCATTACTCTCATATTCATTAGGCAAACTAGAAAAAAATTAAAATGTAGATATAGACCATAATTTCTAGCTAATTGTAAAAATTCAAATAAATATTTGATCATGGAGAAGCAAGGAAACTAAAGTGTAGAGGAGATGAGAAAATTTGAAAATCTAAATGTAACTTCTCAATATATTGTTGTACCGTGGGAGTATTAAGGTCACCTTCCCAGCATCTTCCATTCTCTGTTTCTACCATTCGTCGAGTGTGTAATCTACGTGTGCTTTGACCTCATTGAGAAAAAATTTTCATATTTGGGCATTGTCTCACAGCTAATTCTTGAATGGATGGAAATCAAATTGTCAACTCCAAGTAGAAGATTGTAAGGCTTGCTAAATGATTAAGTCCCAAATATTTCGGTTGGTTGAAAGTGATACAATCTTCTGCTTCATCTTCCTTATGTGCTCTGATTTCTTCTATCTTTTTGCATTCAGTTATCTCCATTCTTATAGGTTGCACTAAAATTTTTGCTGTTGAGGATGCTACTAAATTGAGCAATTCATCATAATTTGACACTTGCAAAGTTGTCAGATTTTTTAAAGACATTATGAATGGCACTAAACTTCTTATATTACGACATTTCGAAACCTGTAAAATCACTAAACTTTGAGATACCTTTTTAAATTCAGAATTTGTCTCCCACAGAAGTGAATCGACAATACATGGAGTTTTAAGAAGCTCAATGTACTGGGTAACTCAGAATGTTTTTCATTATAAACAAGCCCTTCACATAAGAATAATGGGTTATTATTATTTTAGTCATTGGAATAAAAAATAATATCAAACCACCCCTAATATTGAAAATAATAGCTAAAACGGTCTAATCGTTAAATAATATAATAATTTCATCAATAAACTAACAGATCCGTCAATTTTGAGACTAAAAGGTCATTGAGTATTGAACCGAAATGGATTCCAACTAGATAGGAAAACCTATTTTGTTAATTTAAAAAAAAAAATGAAGACCAAGCACCATTCTCTCTCTCTCTCTCCTCTTCTCTCTCTCTCTCTCTTTCTCACCAAGCTCGGCTCCATCTCTAACCAAACCCATGCTAACCAAGCATGATAAAGATAGTTGTTCCATTATCGCTGACACTGTCACCATCCTTTACCTCACTATCCACATGCGTCCTCCTCAACGCCAACTCCCCTGCACTCTACCGATTGCTCCACCTCTACCGCTATCCTTCTTTCTGTTTTTCTTGCTTTTCTCATTTAAGAACTTCTACCAATACTGTCCTTTCCTACTTATAGCTTCTTCACAATACCCATTTGTTAGATTGCTCTTCCTTTCTATTTTGCACCTCTTTAAGGAATTTCGTCAAACACTTTACCTATAAAATGTGGATAAATGTTTTTTGCAAACACCCAAGTCTCAGCCTATTTAGGCCCTTATTTTATTCACTCTGAGTCCCCTTTTCATCTTAAAATTCGCTCTCTCATTCCTTAATTGGGTTTACGTCAACTTTCTTAGACCTGCAGAAAGAAATACAGTTTCTATGTAGAATTCAGAATTTCATTTCCCTAAGAGAAATAGTGTTTTCCAAATAAATAGTATTTTCAGATAAATAGTAATTCTGTGTGAATAGTATTTTCAAGTGAATAATGATTTCTGAGAAACGAAAAATTTTCTCAAGTTTCGTGAGATAAAATTTTTTCAGTGAATAGTATTTTCGGATCCGTATGAATAGTGATTTTCGAAAAATAGACCTCAAACATCATAAGCCCCGGAATAAGAATTAGAATTATTAAAAACTGAAGCGGAGCAAAAATGAGTTCGTTTAAATGGATTTTAAGGGTTCCGAATATTTATCGATAAAAATATCATTATCGGAAAAGTTATGAAGTTTAGTAAGTTTATAACCAATTAAATTTTTTTTGAAGCATAGAATTAAAATTTTAGACACCCAATTAGAGTAATGTGATGATAGGATGATCATGGAATATTTTTAAAATTTATTAGTGTTAAATGAGGATTAAATTTTATTTAAGTTTAATGAATTATTAAAGTGTTGTATGAAAGGTTAAGTGTCAAATAAGCACAATCCATATGAAATTGAATGGACCAATACTTTAGAGACACATTTAAGTCAAAAAGAAGTGTAATTAGTTGAATTGAAACTAATTGAAACTAATTTGGAGTGATTTGGTTAGTGAATTAATTAGATAGAATTGTTTAACCAATTAAATGAATTTATTTATAACTAATGGTATTTGTGTGATTTTAAAGTCATTCGAACAACAATTTAGACAATTAGGGAGTTAATATATATAAAGGAATGCATGAGAGAGTTGAACCAAGTGAGATACTCGGTCAACAAGAGAGCAGAACGTGAGAAGAGGCTAGAAATTGAGAGAAAGAAGCTGAAGTAGTGACAGGAGTAGACCGAGAGGAAGAAGAAGAAATTTGGTAGAAGAAAGAGAAATTGGTCGTGAAAGAGAAGGAGAGAAGAGAAGAAGAGAGAGGAAGTCCCTAAGGTGCTCATCCATCCTTCTCTCTCTAGTTTATCAAGATATTTCAAGAAAATAAAGTGAAGAGATTGAAGGTTAGTAAGTTGATTTATGAACTAGTTAATGGGTTTTTATGGATTGTTAATTTAATGAGTTCTTTAATGAATTTTATGGGTTGAAGTGAGTTAGATCACCATCAATTTGATCTTGGAAGGGAAGGAAAACATCAAGGAGTTTGGGTTAAGCTATTTTAGTAAGGTGAGTTAGGGTTTGATATATTAAATTGATGAGATTAAATTGAATTGGTATTTTGAGATTTTGGTTGATATTTTTATGATGGTTTGATGCTTTTCGGAGTGATTGTTGGGCATGAAATGAACTAAATAGCTTAGTTGTATCATATATTAGTAAGTGACTAACCTGGAAAAATTCATATGATTGAATGGATTTTAGTGTTTGAATGAGTTTATAGTTGATATTAGATTAATTTGAGATGAATTTTGGTAAGAAAAATCTAGTGAATGAATTGTTGGACAAGTATATTAGTGTGTGGACCATTTGTGTTTTTGCATGTGTTTATGTTGATTTTAATATTTGAATGGTTGGTATGAGGTTTTGGGATGAATTTAAGTTGATTGGAATTAAAAGAATGTAAGAAAAATGGAAATTGGAAAGTTGGGTGTTAATGTGTTTAAGGTAAAGAATTGAGTTATAAAGTGTTATCCAATCCCTTTAAGGTGTTTTGATGGTGTTTAGGATGTGTTTGAATACTTTGGTGCCAAAGAAATTAATTGAAATAGATGTGAGAGTATTGGGTGGAAATTTGATGGAGTTGTGAAATTATTGAGTAAAGATGTTGAATGGTAAATTAAGTGATTAGTTAGTATTTATTATGTTGAAGATTTATGTGAGTGAATGGTTGAATTCATGAATGAGTTTTTTTAAATGTCAAGTTGATGGTGGAATTTGATTATAGGATTTGGAAGCAAAATCATCAAAAAGGGAGGTTTGGAAGAAGTGGTGTTAGTGGTGAAGTAAATTTGTGAGTGGTTTTATTTTATTGAATTCTTTTAATGAAATATTATTGACATATTATTACAAGCTATTAAGTTTAATTAAATTCTAGCATATTTTTAAGTTTTATTATGCATGTATATTTATTGAATTTATATTGTAATTGTATTTATTTTTAAGCAAAGTAAATTAGTAAGCTTTTGATATATAAACATGCATGAAATTAAGTTGATAAGATGTTTTGAAAGTATTTTCGATTATAAAGTTGATATTAGAAAAGAAAGTTATAAGTATATGGAAGAATTTTAGATGCCTTTGGTTTACTCTAATCCCCAGTATACCCGGCCGTAGTACCATTGCGTGTATGACAAGATGGTTGGGATAGTTACTAGCTTTGGGGGTTGAGTCTGAGTCTGTGAGTCGCCCTCTGCACATATATGGTAGTGTAGATCTATCCGATGTTGGGAGAGGAATTGCAACCCCAAGAGTTTCCCACATCTGTGACTACACATGGTAGCATTCCCGAGCTCTGGTAGCGATGAGAAATTCCGTCACCATAGAGCTAAGCTTCCTTGGGTTGCCTTTGGCGAGATAAAAGAGAAAAACACGTCAATAGACGTGAAGTTTATTAAATTAGAAAATTTATTTCCAGTTTCAAGAAATAAAGAAAAGTTTATAAGAATTAGTTAGTTTTGTAATTTTAATAAAGTTATAAAAAATTATTGGTTTTATAAATTATTTCGAGAGGATATATATATATATTTTAGAAAATGAAATTTTAGTTAAAAGTTATCCGTTTACTGAGTTTTATACTCACCATTCTTTCTATGTGTTTTTTAAAAATCTTCCACAGGTGCAGGAACAAGCCGTAATCAAAAGAAGAGATTTCATCGGACGCGTAGGTGGTCTGACGTAAAGATATCACTGCATAGGTTTATATTCGAAAGTGTATGTCATGCATTTCATGCAACTTTTGGTGAATATGTTGTAAATTATATTTTGGATTGTATATAGCGTTTTGCATTTATAAAATTAAAATTTTGGCAAATGAAATAATATATTTATGTTAACTAAAAATGAAGTATATTTATGGATTTCAACTTGAAAAATGTTGTAGTTGGATTGTGGAAATGATTTGAGGGTCTGAGGCCCAGTAGTAAGAGAACTGTTTGCCATAGAAGTGTTAAATTTTGAAATTTACAGGATAGCATGATCGAAAAACAGTCATTATGCTGCCCAAATTTTTATAAATTCGTTTTATAAATGTTTGAAATAAAAAAAAAAAAAGAAAAAATAAAATTTCCCTGCGTTCCTAAAAGAAAGTTTTAAAAAATAAACGGCGTAGCTTTACGGAAACTTTCCAGTTGGATCAGATATCCACTGGAGGGCTACCGTGAGACGGTCGGTGGACCTAATAAAGAGGAGGGCTTGTCATCCTAGGCTCCAGTCATCGGCCCCACTGATGGTATCGGCAAGGGTTTTGCTTTTGAGTTGGTCAGGAAAGGTCTTGATCTTGTCTTGGTAGGTCGAAATGGGGATAAGTTGAACGATGTTTCAGATTCGATTCAAGGCAAGTGTTCCAAAACCCAGATCAAGAACGTTGTAGTGGATTTCAGTGGTGATCTTGATGGGGGTGAGGAGAGAATCAAATAAACTATTGAAGGGCTTGATGTGGGTGTCTTGATCAACAATTATAGATATATGGATCGAAATTTATGGATATATGTTATTTTATTATGTTTATCTATGAGTTCTTGGCTTGTTGATGGTGTTTTTATGGCTTTAAGTTCAATTGGTTTTGTGAATCTTAGTTTAATTTTGGCTTGTTGATAGATTGTGATTATTTGTTATTTTATAATGTTTATTTGTGACTTCTTAGATTGTCGATGAACATCTTTTTTTTTTTTTTATTTTTTTATTTTTATGATGAGGGGGGGAGAGTGGATTAAATTCATAAAAAACTATCTACAGCTTCGACAAGGGTAGGATCAAGTGAGATACTCAATCATTCCTACTAAGAGGTGATGTGCAAAAACAACATTCTTTTATAGGATAAGGGGAATCGAATCGTCATGGATTCTATAAGGGAAGGTAAGCCCCAACTACCAACACCTTTATGTCTATAAGGTATTAATTTTTAAATTTTTAATCAAGTTTTATTTTTGTTGGGTTTGGGAGATGTTGATTTTGATTTTTCGTGTTAGATTTTGATTTAAACCCACATCTTCATGGTTTTAATTTTTATGGATGTTGATCTGGATATGCTTGAACTGATACGTTGATTTTGATTTTGTTTTTCTCTTGAAGATCTAGGTTTCCATTTTTTTTTTTAATTATTTTTCCTAGGCTACCCAGTTTTTGTTTTT
The DNA here is from genome assembly GCA_019925255.1 of Litchi chinensis. NCBI lineage: Eukaryota > Viridiplantae > Streptophyta > Magnoliopsida > Sapindales > Sapindaceae > Litchi > Litchi chinensis. The sequence goes on along the minus strand of CM034473.1, from coordinate 9,217,382 downwards.
TCCTTAATTAAGAAATTTTTAATTTTAATTGGTTTGAATCTAAGAATATAAACTCCATTTTCTAATTTTAATTGTTTTTAATTATTCATTAATTTTTAATAAATTTTTAATCATTATATTTATTAAATTTATTATACTAAATCCTAAATAATTGTATTCAATTATAATTGTTAAAATTACAAATGATTTTTTTTTAATTTTTAATTTAATAAGGGTATTTTCGTCTTTTAATGGTTTTATCACAAACCACTCAAATTTTGGATGAAATTGGCTTTGGACGAACGGCAGAGGGTTTTTTGGGCTAATATTCTCAAAAGTTGGGGTGAACAAGCAATATTTTCATTTCAAGTGGTTTTTTTTTAAGTTTTTCCCGAGTATAATTCCTTGAGACAACCTTTAAAAATGGCAAATGTAACTTTGGGCAATTTGCAAAGGAAACATGAAGGGCAAATAGCACTTTCCATAAATGGGCCTGACAACTCAAGGCCATTTAGCTTGCATGAGTACTCTGAAAACTTTCCATATGACATCTCGTTGACAGGACCATTCCAATTCAACTCCAGTCGATTCAAGCTAGGGAATGCAATCTAGAAAATATGCCAAAATATCATTAAGTTGATTCATCTTCGCAAATATCCTTTTCACTTAATTTACGATCGGTATTATCAAATAAACACCTGAAACACTAAAAAGCATTATATTTTCATGTTTGAATAATCGAAGGAGATCTAAGTTAGTCTTATAATTGTTAATAATTGATTATGTCAAAAATAGACATGATTTTGTACATCTAATCCTGGCTTTTGTGATGAATACTTGAGTGAATTCTTGTATTTTTAATGTGTTTTTAGTGTTTTTGTTTGTCGATTCCATTTATGAGAAGATAGAAGAAAAAGATGGTTGAAAGCAATTTTTGAAAAAAAAGTTGGCATCTTTCTTAAAGGACAATCGCAACCTAGGATAGATGTTGGTCGCGTGATCAAATCACCATGATTATTCAAAGAATTCTCGTTGAACACAGGTTGCCATCGCCAATCGCCATAGTTTTTCAGGAGTTATCAGGAGATGCAAGTCGAGATCATCTGTTTCGTTGTTTAGCGTGAAACGTGCATGAGAAAGACTCAAACCCTATATAATGCCACCTATATAAACCTCATTTTCTCATTTCTATAGAGCAATAGCAACCCTAGTTTGAGTTTTACATTCAATTTTCCTTGCAAAACACTTAGTTTTTCTTCATTCAATCCATATATTCATCAAGAGTTTTCAAGCAACTTCATTTGGAGTGTCATTAAAGAGTAGCAAGGAGGTGTTTGCGATAATTTTCAGTCAAGTTTAGAAGCTGTTTCGTGATTATTTGTTTCATGATGATTTCAATGCCCTTGATACTCTTTTGATGTTGTTTTTTATTTATTGTTTTAGATTGATTGGTGTTAGACCTATGATGAACTAAGTGTGGATCTAGGGATTTCAATGTAACCTAACATGTGTTTACTCTCATGGATGATTTATGCATGATATTTGATATTTTTAATACATGATTTCTTATACAAGTAGTCTGTTTTGTTGAATTTTAGTGCTATTGATTGATTTTTGTCCTAGTCAATTGATAGATCTTGTGGTATTACTATTCTTGAAAGAGATGTTGATGCTTAGAAATGAATAAAATGACATTTAGTAATTAGAATAGAAATATATCTAATTATTAGGTGTGGTCTTTTATGGATATTTGAGATCAATGAGTTGGTATTAACCATTTGGTATAGAAATATAGTCGAGTGTTTAATGCTAACATACTTGAGAGACCGGTCGAAAGAGGCTCACGGATACATTAGTTTATCCAACCAAGTACTTAATGAAATCATGTGTTTATTTTATGAAAAATGACATGTTAGGTGAAATTGAATCCTTAGAATTTAATCAATTGGTTGCTGAAATTTTATTTAATTTTTTTGTTAATTAACTTGCAATTTTTAATTTTAAAATTCAATCAATTAAACATTTTTTGGATAAAATTGTGTAAATCAATTTTGGTATTTAGTTCTAATTTGAGCCGTCTCTATGGGATTCGATCTTGATTCACTTCTCTACTACATAAAATCATGTATACTTGCACAGGGTTTTTGTGTAGTAAAATGTAGTACCAAAAACGTGCATCAATAATCCAAACATATTTAAAGTTCTCCTAACCTATATAACTTTATTGTTTATGGAATCTAATACTTAAGTTTTATTTGATAGTTGATCTCGGATATTTTAATTAATATTGACCACTACTTCAACATTATAATATTATTAATAAAGCTTATATATTGTTAAATTATGTCGAAATTAAACCAATGCTATTTTACAGTATGCTTACAAATAAATATTTGAAATTACTTAGTTGTGGTCATTCTAAACAAACATTTTAGTAAATAGTTTGCTAGTATTTTCACTAAAAGTTAGGGAAGGATTAGGTTTCAATGAGAATTAGAATTTGATTTTCCATGTTTTAGAACTTTTCAATAATGTTGGATGTAGAACTTTAATATTTTTGCAGAAATGTTATAAATTTAAGTAGTTAGGGTTCATACCTTATCAACTAAGAACAGGGATTTCCACTTGGGATATCATGTTGGCTCTCCTCATGACTTTGAAATTCTGAAGCAAGCATCTCCATTTCATTGCATCTTCACACTAATGACCTCTCTAACATTGGCTATTTTTGGGATAAGGATTCTCTATCAATATTGACATGATGCGAACAATTTATGAGAGAAATTTAAGTTTGAGTGATATGAGAGAGAAAAAAATATAACAATTCTTGGTCATCCATTATTTTTTATGTTGATTTGTCAATAGATTATGAAAAAAAAAAAAAAAAAAAAAAAAAAAAAAAAAAAAAAAGAAAAGAAAAGAAAGAATGATAGAGAATCTTTGCCCCATTTTGAAATGTATAACACTGAATGGAAACTTTTTAAGTCTTGGTAGATCAATCAGCTCTGCCCCCCTTAATTGAGGAAACACGAATTCGGGGAATGCATCCACTTCACCTTCTTTTGCAATAATTTCCTCCATCATGCAAGAAACTACATAGAGCTCTTTAAGTTGTTCAAGACTTCTAGCTATAATGGCTGGAAAGAGACTTTTCAGACTATCACAATAGTAAACTAATAATAAATGTAGATTTTGAGATGATAGAATAACTTGGGAGTCCATATTCCATACATGCTTCAACTTTGGCAAATTATGAAACCGTAATCGTTTCAATTGAACTGTAGCTATATCATGTGTTTTCTTGCTACCAAGAGCTTCCAATTTGAATATCTCTTCTACTAAATCACATTCTATTACAAACAATCCCTCTGGACTTTGGAGTCTTCTAGGCATATTAGAAGGGAAAACATTAAATAATTTACAACCATTTACATGTAATCTTTCTAATTTGTAAAAGGAATTTGAATAGAGTTGATAATGTCGTACTTTTATTAGGTTATCCATTTGCTCTATTATCAATTTCTTTAAACTAAGTTTCAAAAAAAAAAAAAAAAAAACACTTGAAGAATTTCATTAATTGCATTAGTAATAGTGTATTGTTTTCTAATGAAATAAAATTAAAGATAACATGAGATGATAAATCAAACTTAAATTCTAATTAAAGAAAAACAAAAGCCATCATATGGTGAATGCACAAAGAAGAAAAGACATTAAAGCAAAAAGAAGAACAAATCACTATTCCATCAAAGAAAGTTTGAATAATGTTAGCCTGGAGGTTTTCCTTTGAGTTCATTCCATTACATTCCACACTTGTAGTCAACTTTGCACATATAGAGTTGGAGATGAATGTTTCCATATTTGGGCAATCCTTAATCCACAATTGTAACAACGAAGACAAATAAAAAATCCTAGCAAATTCATAGAACCTCGTAAGGTTTGGCAGATCATGAACGTTCATTTTAAGAGATTAAGAAACAACACCACACTTAGACTTTCTTCTTCTATAACTACTACCACCTCCATAAGCTCACAATTGATTATCTCAAACATCTTGAGTCAGACTAGACTTTTAACCATAAAAAGTGAAAATAAAAATTTCAGATTACACAAAAGTAAGAGCATCTCTAATGCTATATGGCTTGTGGAAAATAAAAAATAAAAAATAATAAGAAAATAAAAGAGTTGTCATCTAGGATAAATAAACATATTGTTAAAATGAATCTCTCTAATGCAATCCTCGCTTTTGACTATCAAGCTGACATGACCCAAAAAAAAAAAAAAAAGGTTGTCAATAAGACTCTCTGTTCTCAGAGGGCCATCT
>CM034473.1:9107862-9212582 GCA_019925255.1 Litchi chinensis | reverse complement strand
ATTCTAAGGTGCAGTGTGACTGTCACCTCCCAGAAATATAAGAAAGTTATCCGTATTATGTGAAAAAATTACCAATAATAGGACAGCATGAGATTGAATCCATGGCCTTAGATAAGGTATGGGTGGCCAAACTTTCACCATCATGCCACCCTTCCCAGTAATGTGAGGTTTTAAAACTATAACAACAGTCTATTTTCGTTATTTTGGTTTTGAAGTTATCGAAATTAATATAATAATTTATAAGAGGTTGGAAACATCAAATTTAACCTGTTCATTTCATTTTATTATTTTAGAGCAACATTTTATAAAACTATGCCTGCCACTCGTTTGGTGCCATGTTTTCTTGTCGGCTACTAATTTTCAAAATGAAAAGGAAGACATACACGTATACATACGCTTTGTATAGTCAAATAAGATAACAAAAGAAGTGAAGTCACCCAAGTGTATATTTGTTGTTGCTTCTAATAGATGCTATAAAAAAAAAGTCAAAATTCTGCTGCACCATTTCTTTCTTCTTTAATTAAGTCATTATAATATATATAATGTTTCAACCTAATTAAAAGTAAGAACCAATCAATCAAATTTATCAATTGTATTTAAATTAAATAAGAGAAAGAATTTATTTTATGAAAGATAATATAATAGATAAATTTGATTAATTGATCTTTATTTTTTAAAATCAAATATACCTGATTATAAAATTTTCTCTCTCTATATATATATGTCAATATTAATAACTGAAAATTGAAGGCAAAAGCATAATCTACAATTTTATTTTTTATTTTTTTAGCAGTTATTTGATTACTTAATTTAGAATACAAATTAAACATTGTCTTCATGCATGAATACAATAGTCCTTTTATTGAAATTTCTGTCGAACCACCCTTACAGTTAGACTACCATGCATATATAGCTTTGCAATTAGAAATTTGTTTAAAAACCTAATCTATAAGAGAAGAAGATTTCTCATTAAAAATAATGATAATAAAGTAAAAGAAGTTTCTTATGAATGAAAACATATATGTACTAAAGAGATGGTGAAAAAAGATGAGATATAAGTATGGATGACCAAATGAACACTAGTGGATCTATAGTAAGATTGAATCTTAAGCCAACCAAACTTTATATAGGGTCGTTAATTAGTAGCAATCTAGGGTGGTTTTCTAGGTGAAACAGGATAATGTAAAGTTTCATATCTTTATTAAAACATAGATGATGATATACTCAGACGAGTTCCATTTTCTCCCTTTCACTCTGTCTTGTGGAGAAATATTCTATACATCGAATGTGTTGTAACCAATCATTATATTGTATCAGATAATATGATAAATACATTTAATCGATTATTCATATTGTATAATATGATATTATTAATAGAGTCCACTATTCTTAGTCTTGTAATAAGATGTTGAAAACCATGCCAATACCATATAGATTCCATTACGTCATTGACTCAACTAATATTTATAAAATTTATTAGTCAATTTAATATTGATAAAGATACAATATTTTAAGAATTAAGGAACAACAAAGAGAAATATTCGATTGACTTTTGGAAAAGAGACTTTTACAACTATATATGAAGTTCATAAGATCCATTTATTTAATGTTTTCTGTATGTTTTCTTGAGAAACTTGTTGGAGTCATTTCTACTTTTCCCTTCATCTATCAAAACGCTAAACGTGTTAATTTTTGCCCTATAATTAATCAAGAAATTAAAACAAGTTGATTGGGTTTTAATGGCATGTGACAGTGTACAATGATCAGCATTATTCTTCATTATCTTACAATCCATCTTCACATACACGTGTGGAGGAATAAGAGATCGAAAGAGATAACGTGAAGTGGAAGCAAAAATGTTGGCTTCGTTATCAAACAAAATAGCTTCGCATTTATTTATAAATTTTTTTCAGACCTTTCATAATACATATACACGAATGATGAAATTACCTTGTGAGTGAAGAAAAATGTAACGCCTCCAAGTAGCAAAAAAGATAATAACATCATATATATATCGAGTCAAACGCAAGACCAATACCTCTTTCCCTCTAGAACACTTTAATAAGATAAATTTATCATATTATCGGTATATTTTTAAATAAAACATGTATTATACATTTTATTTTAATTAGTTCAAATATTAGGGTAGTTGATATACTTTTATCTAGAATGTATATTTAAGTTATTATTAATTTATTATTAAATATAATATATGTAACATAAATATAATGATATGGCATGTCCATTTTACTGACGATATTTCCTATCGCTCGTGTCTCATTTTAGACCGTTTTCTGCTTAGACCCATCAACCAACTTCTCCCTCTCTCTCTCTCTCTCTCTCTCTCTTCCCTATATTCTAAGCAAACCCTACAACCACATCGCCATCATCATGATAATGATTTCCACTTCATCAAGCGTTCAGTCTCTCTCTCCTCGTCTCTTCTCTCTCTCAATCATTCTATAAAGTCTTCACTGATCTACATCATACCCGTTGGAAGAAAAACTTACCCTTCAAAGGTTCTGATCACACAAAAAGGAAAAAAAATACAGGAAAGAAAATATGAGAAAGCCTGATCAGCTTTGTGGTGGGAGAAACAACAACAGCAACATCAAACTAAGAAAGGGATTGTGGTCACCAGAGGAAGATGACAAGCTGATAACCTACATGCTGAACAATGGCCAAGGCTGTTGGAGTGATGTTGCCAGAAATGCTGGCTTGCAGAGGTGTGGAAAGAGCTGCCGGCTCCGATGGATCAACTACTTGAGGCCAGACCTCAAGAGAGGAGCTTTTTCTCCACAAGAAGAAGAACGTATTATCCACTTACATGCCCTTCTCGGCAACAGGTTTTTTCTCATCTCTTTCTTCATTACCTTATCATTAATTTGTTTGACCATATACAACCGTTTCTTTTTCTTGTTTCCTGCTTAAAGTTATTTGAATATGCAAATTTTATAGAAAACGTTGCTCTCTCTCTCTCTCTCTAGAAAGTACGTTCAACTTTTGCTCGACTCAACAAAGTATTTTGTTTTTTTGTTTTATTTTTCAATTTATCTAACCCTAACCCTTGATCTAATCTGATGCGGGTGTGATTTGAAGTCGATATTTCAAAATGAAGTACAAGACACTTTCCAGCTACAATAGTCAGCACCCACATCAAAATAATTGTTTGTTTACTTCAGTAAAGTATGTTATAAAACAAATTAAAGACTACACACATTTGAAAATCCTTTAATTATCATATTCATTATGAAAGGCGCACCCCCATGGTCAACAGTACTTTGAATTGTAATACAAACAAATTTATACCAACATCACTAGGCATTCTTATTCTTACATTTCCATGAATACACAAAAAAGTAGGTAAATAATTATATAAAACAAAGAAAAATGTGACAAAAATCTATATAATAAAACTGATGCAATCCATTATGTGTCCATGAAATATTTCAAAAATTAAATCTATAGTTTAGAATCTTTGTTTAATATATGCAGTATATATACCAAATGTTTTGTATATTAATCTTTTATAGTACATACATATACAAAACATTTCTAGAATTCAAAACATTTTCTGTTTTACAATATGTATAACAAATTAACTTCTTGAAGAAGCAAGCTTTTGGAAGACTTAAGTGTCTTAAAACCCAAAAATAATTCGAAAACATTATTTATATATAGAAAGACGTTTTTTTTCTTTAAAAAATCAAAATCTACCGTCAAACACATGTACATTTTTCAGATCTATAATATTGTTAAATTAATTATATACAGATTAATTCATCTGTTAAAACATCTCTGTCGCATCCTTTGAGTCGAAGACACTCTTCTTCTCATGTCTTGTGATGATTTTAACTTCCATGCAAATCAATTCAATGCATGCATTTAACATTAAAAAAACACACTCAGGTCACCATCTACATCATATTTTTTTTTCCTATAATATAACACAGCAAAGTACTGAAATTGACTTTTGGTTAATCAACTGCTTATATACATATATATGTTGATTTGTCTGAAAAATTAAGGTGGTCTCAAATTGCGGCTCGCCTGCCGGGACGTACGGACAATGAAATAAAGAACTTTTGGAACTCGACCATCAAGAAGAGGCTAAAGAATCTATCGTTATCATCATCTCCACCATCCACAACTTCACCAAATACATGCACAAGTGATTCTTCATCTGATCATCATCATCATCATCATCTTTGTCATCAGCCTAAGTTAGAAGCCAACATGGGAGGAGGAGCCTTGGTCATGTCCATGCATGAACGTGGTAATGGTATTGTCATGCCTATGTACATGGATACAACCTCATCATCAACATCCCCATCATCCATGCCGTTTTCAGCATCCATGGTGTTAAATCACATGATAATGGATGTTCAGTTGCCCGTGCTTGAGCATGGCATGAATATGCTTGATGAGGGTCATCACCATGGGTACGATCCAAACACATGCATGGCTCAGGTTGGGATGAGTGGTGGTGGTGATTGTCTCTTTGGAGAACAAGGGTATTTTGGGGAAATTTATGTCCCACCTTTAGAGAGTGTAAGCAAAGAAGAAAGCGCAGAGAGGACTGAAAATAACACCTATGAACGTAGAAACACTGATAACAATAACCTTGTTAACAATAACAACATCGTTGTCAATAACAATAACAATAACAATAACGTGGAGAATGTATCCGCTGGGGTTGGACACTTTCCATGGCAAGCAGAAGAGATAAAATTAGGGGAATGGGATTTTGAGGAGTTGATGAATGTTTCCTCTCCTTTTTTTTAACATGTATTCAAGTTGAAAACACCCCTTATAATTTCCCTCAAATATTAACTTTTTTAAAAATCCTTTTCTTCAAAGTCATACACCCCTAGCTCCTTTGAAATTACAAATCGAAGAGAAAAAGAAAGAAACAAACAATAAAGTTCTCAAGTTACCTGAATACCCTTGAAACCTTTAGATGGTTTCTGTACTTGTATTATACATGTTTATAGCTTAGAATTGTGAGAAGGGTTTTGAATAAAATCATGTTTAGAAGGGATATAATGTTGACCATGAAATTCTTGTATGTATCTTATTATATGTTGTAAAGTGAGGCATGCGCACTTTGTCAATAAGAGGCATATATGTATATGCATACTTGTCTGATGGAAGAGAAGTGAATAGGCCATGTAACCGTAGAGAGATATGAGAGTATGTAAGTAGTTGTTAACCTTATAAATTGTTGTATATTAGTGTTGTGATGTACAAAAACAATATGGGCCTGAAGTTATTTAGTATTACAAAGTTCGTTTCCTGATAAAAATGAAGACTACGTGTATATGTTCTGCCTATATATACAGTAGATACATTCGTGTAATTGAGAAGATAATTTATATTACATCTAATAAGTTACATTTAGACTTTATAAACATCTTTTAAAAAAGATTCGCAAGTCAGAAATCTAAATATCTGAATTTACGGATTTTCTATGTTCACCTTTTAATGTTGGATATTCAGATATATATATATATATTCTTAAATCCTAATGTTATCCTCCTACTATTAAAGGGAAAGGAGCAAGTGAGTATGTGAAAGGAAGGATGATTGTTTCTTGAAATCGAGGTTTAATATTTTAGTTGGGATGTCCACTTCAAACAACAATCAATAGTGAGGAGTGTTTTAGTCATATTGCTTTCATTGTAAACACAAACATATTCTCACTGATCCATTAGAATTAGTTAGCCATTAATGGGAGCGTTCTTTTGCGTAATAATGACTCCTTCACCTTTACTTGAAATATCTAAAGACATGAACATGTTGTCCATTATTATAACATATATGCTAGATAACTAAATTAACAACAACAACAAAATCTAAATTTGAATCTCAATTGATATCCTACATGTATCTCCATAACATTGATTATAGGAAGAATTCTAAAAAGTTTTTATCAGATCATATCAAAAATCGAAATCGAAAAATATTCTAATATAAAGATTACGTAAACCGACTAAATTCATACTTTACAGATATTGGTCAATTATTAATTTATTAGTTAATTTACATTTTTTATAGTTAATAAGATTAGTCATTGAGTAATATAACAATATAATGTTGGATTAAAAAAAAATCATCATTTGAAAATTGAAAATAGAATATCGTGACAATTAATACAAGCTCTTAGTTATTTTTTTTCTTTGTCTAGCATTAATTTAACTTAAGTTGGAATTAATAGAAAATGTGGTCCTGGTAATGAACAACTTATGCAAGAAGTGAATGGAAAGCAAGCTTAGAAAATGACACACAATTAATAAAATAAATTATCATGAAAAGACAATATAATTGATCACCATTTTCACTGGAATGACAACACGAAGAAGAAGAGTGCTTTTCTAAATCATTTCCCTTTAGATTTTTTAGCATACAATATATATAACTAACATATATGTCATGTGGTTTTAATTAATTATTTTATTTGACAATTTAAATGTTGTTATCATCTCGAACATACACAGTGACTAGATGATTACGTAGATTTTGCATGAAATGGATGTCAGAATGTTTTAAAAACAAGTGTCAAACTAGGGCAACCTCACTCAGCTACTCTCTCTCCATTTAATCATGAAAGAAATTGAAAGGAAAAATCTAAAAAATCCTTGAAATAGAAAATAATATTTACCCCAACTTTTTAAAATATAAGGAAAAAAACTCCTATCGTCAGCCAAAACTGGTTAATTCCTATCCAATTTTTTGGTGGTTTTGTGACCAAATGAATAAAAGATCATAATACCCTTCTTAGATTGTTTATCACAAAAAGACAAAATTAAACTTTAATAAAATTACATATTTGTCCCCCTGCAACGCGTTGGTGGCAAACACTACAAATTATAGTATTATCCTGACAATTAAAGATATTTTAGCTTTAACTCATGGAAATTACTATTCTGCCCTGTATAAAACCATTCCTACAACGGTAACAAATCCACTCCCTTTAAAAAGCATGGTACCTGTTAACAAATACAAACACACACTATAGATTGTGTTAACAAAAAGCATGGTACCTGTACAGTCGGATTGTCCTCTCGTGTTTCTAGGAAAACACTGTAGAGGTAGAAAGTCCCTAGGGTAGTGTGTCTCTCGGTAAAGCCGAGAGGGTGGGGGTTCTCTTTTCCGATTTTCACCGGATTTGAGTGCGGGGTTCTCACTGGTATTGGCCTGAGTGACCATGGATGCAGATGATATAGCTAGGTTGTGCAAGGATCTATCTCTCTCGACGGATGAAGGGAAGATTTGTTCTATTGAAGGTGAGGAAAGGGATGTGGGGTTCGAGGAAGTAAACCACTGCTTAGTAGGGAAGGTGTTGGTGGGAAAGAGGGTGAATAGAGAAGCTTTTAAAACAGTGATTGAGCAATTGTAGGGGGCATTTGGCAAGGTTGAAGTGGAGGTTGTGGGACATAACTTGTTTGTGTTCTACTTTGAAAGAAAAGAGGCGAGGGGACTGGTGTGGAACAGGGGACCCTGGCACTTTGAACATAGTTTAATAGCTCTTGAAGTACCTAGAGGAATGGGGAATATATCAAACCTGGCCTTCGATAAAGCTGATATGTGGGTGCAGATTCACGATATCCCCTTAATGTGCATGAATAGGAAGGTTGCTATGGTTCTTGCTCGGCAAATAGGTGAGATTGTGGCAATCCCAGATGAACCTAAGGATTATAGAGGTAAATTTCTAAGGGTAAGAGTGACGATCGATATCCGGAAACCATTGAGAAGGGGGCTGTTGATAGATGGAGGCAGATCTGAGGGGGCCCTATGGGTTACACTTCAATATGAAAGGTTACCGGATTTCTGTTTCGCCTGTGGATGTATTGGGCATGGAAGCAAGGACTGTGAGGATGCTTTAGCAAGGGAAGAAGCGATGAAAGGGGGTAAGATAAAATATGGTGCATGGTTGAGGGCAACCCCTTATGAGGAAAGTAAACTGAAAGGTAGCAGTAGCTTTATGGGCCACATGTCGAGGGCTTCGAGATCGGAGAATCAGGGGCATATGAGTAAACTAATGGAGAGGTGGGTGGGAACAACTAGTGGGGGAAGTAACGGTAATAAAGACAAAAGAGAACTGATAGAGAAGGTGGTCTCAGGTGAAAAGGAAAGGGACACTCTTAGGGCGAAAGAAGTCAATGAAGCTGGAATAAAGTATAAACCCCATAACCAAAAGCAGATGAGATGTGAGGACACGATTCCACCTGGGGGGACAGGTCAGTCTAGTGAAGGCCCTAAAAGGGCTCAACAGGTAAAGGGGGGCGAAACCAATGGGCAGCCTGCCTATTCTGAAGAGGTAGATGGTATAGGGACCAAAGAAAGCAATGGAAACAGGACAGACATGGAGATAACTATAACGGGAAAACAGAAGATTGGGGAGTTCGTAGACGAGGCTGCAGATATGAACACAAGCCCTGTGAGTAAAACCACCAAGAAATGGAAGAGGGCAGCCAGGGGAATAAAGGTTATGGGTAAGGTGGGAAGTCCTATGTGCAAGATGATCTTAACCAAGCAGGGGAGAAAAAATGAAGCTGGCAGCTGTAGCTCATCACCATGTCACCCTAGCAAATCCCCTCAAAATGCAGGAAAAGGGACATCTCCAAGGTCTAAAGGTAAAAGGGGAAATGTCTCGGACGTGGAGACAAGGGCCGGAAAAAAAAGAAGGAAATTAGTTTTTGTGGAAGGACAGGGGAGTATTAAGAAGTGTAGAATAGAGAACGAGATGGAGGTGGAAACAGATTTACAAACGACAACGCCTGGAGAACAGGGCCGCTGAGCCCAATGATCGCCTTGTGTTGAAATGTACGGGGATTGGGGAACCCCCGTACATTCTTAGCCTTTAAAAGGGTTATCCGTAAGTATTCCCCGCACTTGGTTTTTCTCAGCGAAACCAAGTTGCAGAGAGGATCGGATTGCTGGATAAAAAGTAGATTGGGTTTTGTGGTTTTGTGGCAGTGTGGGAAAAAGTGGCGGCCTGGCTCTGTTGTGGAAAGATGATGTCGACGTTTCCATTTTATCTTTTTCCTCAGGACATATCGATGGTAGAGTGTGCTTTGAGGACGGTAAAGTGTGGAGATTTACAGGTTTCTATGGCAATCCCGATCCTTCAAAAAGGGAGAGCTCTTGGGAGTTAATTAGGAGGCTTAAAGATGTGGATGACCTGCCATGGGTAGTGAGGGGCGATTTCAATGAAGTGTTGTGTAAGAATGAGAAGAAAGGAGGAGCTGAGAAGGTTGTATACGGTATGGTGAGCTTTAGAAAGGCCCTAGGTGAATGTGACTTAACAGATTTAGGATTTAATGGACCAAAATTCACATGGACAAACAAAAGGGAAGGTAGAGCAAATGTACAGGAAAGACTAGACCGCTGTGTGGCAAACTCGCCTTGGAGGGAAATGTTCCCCGAAGCTAAAGTGGAGAACCTGAACTTCAACTGTTCAGATCATAGACCCTTACTGTTGAAGGTCAATGAGGTCAAGCACGAAGCGATTGCTCGTTGTGGCTTCAGGTTTGAACCCTTCTGGCTCAAGGAGGAAGACATTCATTCAATTATCAAAGCAAACTGGGAACGGAAGGGTAGAGTGACATCTGATGTTGAGCTGGTTGATAAATTTAAAAGTTGCGCGACTGTTTGTTCAGAGTGGAGTAGGGAGAGGTTTGGGTCTCTGAGAATCAGGATTGATGCCAAGCAAAGGATGATTGAAAACCTTTATAAGAAAATTTCGGTAGACGGAGTTGTGAAGGAGATCCTCTTTCAGGAGCGGGAACTGGAGGAATTACTAGCAAGGGAGGAGGTGTACTGGCGACAAAGAGCGAGAACTGACTGGCTTATGGCAGGGGACCGTAACACAAGGTTTTTCCATGCGAGAGCCACAGCAAGGAGGAAAAAGAATATGATCGCTAGACTGGTGGATGAAGACGGCAACATTGCTGAATCGGCTGAAGATATTAGCAAGATAACGTGCAGGTATTTCTATAAGCTCTCCTCCTCCTCCTCTCCGCTGCCTAATGATATTGATAGGGCCTGTAATAACATTAAGTCCAGACTCAGCGTGGATATGAGGAAAGCTTTGTTGGCTCCGTTTACAGAGAGTGAGATTCGTGAGGCCGTGTTTGAGATGGGACCTACACGTGCCCCCGGTCCGGATGGTTTCCAGGCAATTTTCTTTCAGAAGATGTGGGACGTGGTGGGCAGGGAAGTGACAGGGGTTTGTCTGAAGATCCTTAGGGGTGAGATGTCAATTAGAGTTTTCAACTCCACGAATGTGGTGCTCATTCCCAAGAAGAAGAATCCTGAAATGCTGAAGGATTTCCGCCCCATTTGTCTTAGCTCGGTAATGTACAAAATCATCACGAAGGTTATTGCTCAAAGAATGAAACGCGTCCTGTCTGGAATTATTTCAGAGAACCAGTCGGCCTTTGTTCCAGGGAGGCTGATCTCTGATAACATCTTGACCTCGTTTGAACTGTTGCACTCCATAAGCTAACGCAAGCAGGGGAAACAGGGCCAAATGGCATTGAAACTGGACCTAAGTAAGGCTTATGATCTGGTTGAATGGAGTTTCTTGGTAGCTGTGATGAGGAAACTGGGCTTCCCGCCTACATGGATCGACCTTGTTATGGATTGTGTCTCAACCTCTAAACTCTCTCTTTTACTTAACGGACAGGTTGTGGGGAATATTACCCCTTCAAGAGGAATTAAACAGGGCTGTCCCTTATCCCCTTACTTGTTCCTTCTATGTGCTGAAGCCCTGTCGGGGGGTGTGAAACTGGCAGAAAGAGGGGGCAGAGGTCTGGGGATTAGATGTGGGAAAGTGAGCCCTCTAATTAGCCATCTCATTTTTGCGGACGATAGTATTTTATTCTGCAAGGCCTCGGTTTCAAACTGTCAACTGATAAAAAAGGTGTTGACTGTCTACAGCAGGGGCTCAGGGCAACAGATTAACTTGGAGAAGTCGGCTGTGTGCTTCAATCCAAATGTACATGTGTCCATGAGAACTAATCTGCAGGATGTGCTAGGAATGGGGGACTCTCAGTCTCATGGCTGCTATCTGGGGCTTCCCTCGCTCGTTGGGAGGAATAAGACCAAAACCTTCAATGAGATCAAGGAGAGAGTATGGAAAAGGCTGCAGGGCTGAAAAAGTCATTTATTCTCTCAAGGTGGAAAAGAGGTGCTGGTCAAAGCTGTGCTGCAGGCCATTCCGTTATATACTATGAGTATTTTTCAGATGCCTAAAGGATTGTGTAAAGAGCTGGGCTCTTTAGCTTCTAAATTTTGGTTGGGCTCAAATGGAGGGAAAAGGAAGGTAAGTTGGGTTAGCTAGGAGAGGCTCTGCAGGCCAAAATCTCAGGGGGAGTTAGGTTTCAGAGACCTGCACCTTTTCAACTAGGCCTTACTGGCCAAACAGGCTTGGCGGCTGTTAATCAACCCCAACTCACTTGCAGCTCGTGTCCTTAAGGCGAAGTATTTTCCTAACTGTGATTTTGTGCAGGTGCCTGGCAAACATGGGGCCTCTCATGCGTGGAGAAGCATCCTCTGGGGCCGTGAGTTATTAAACAAAGGTCTGGTTTGGTAGGTTGGAAACGACAAAGATATTGACGTGTTCAAGGATCCTTGGATTCCTAGACCCAAGTCCTTCAAAGTAGTCTCTCCCCCGAACAATGCATCCTTGATGGTGGCTGACTTGATCCTGCAGGATTCGCATCAATGGAATCATCGGAAACTCAATGAGGTTCTTTTGTCTGTTGACAGAGAGCAAGTTCTGTCTATACCTCTGAGCTGTCGTAATAATAGTGATCGTAGAAGTTGGTTTTATGATAAAAAAGGGGTGTACTCAGTTAAGAGTGGCTATCGAGTCGCTCTGGATACTTCCTTGGCCAGTGAGAGTGCCTCCTGCTCTGCACCCGCTCTTCACAAGTGGTGGAGGGTCCTATGGAACTTGAACATGCCCCCCAAGGTTAAAATTTTCAGTTAGAGGGCGTGCCTGAAGGCCCTCCCAACTAAGGAGAATTTAGCTCGTAGAAACATTCTAACTGAGTGTGGCTGCGAGGGGTGTAATGGTGCTGTTGAGAATGATATTCATGCTCCTTTTAAATGCAGGATTGCTAAGCGGTCTTGGCTCTCTTATGAGAAAGGGAGGAGACTCCTTAATATGAAGCTGGACAGCGTTCTCAGTGTGCTGTTGGGAGCACTCCAGATCGGAGGAGTAAATTTTGTGGCTGAAGTGTGTATGATCTTGTGGTGTATTTGGGCGAATCGGAATGCCAGGCATCAGTGTGCTGGGGCAGGCTTAGAAGAGGAGGTCTCTAACCGTGCTTTGGAGATGCTTTTGGAGTTTCAAAAACCAGGTCTGCCCTCTCTCCCAGCCCTTCCACTGGTGCGCCCCCTAGTGCCCAGGTTTGGTGCCCTCCCCTTGATGGTGTGTTGAAACTGAATTCTGATGCAGCTGTCCGGCCTGGCAGTCGGGTCGTTGGTTTGGGTTTCGCTGTGAGGGACAGTGCAGGTTTTGTGGTGTTAGCTTCTGCTAAGCAGTGGCAAGGGATGTTTTCTCCTGAGGTTGGTGAGCTGGTTGCACTTAGAGAGGGGCTGAGATCTGCCCTTTCTTCTGGGTTGAGAGTGCAGCTGGTGGAGGTGGATTCCGTGAATGTGGCCTCTGTGATTAATTCAAGCGAAATCTGTAGGGGGGCCTCTAGTTTCTTAATTGATGATATCAAGGTATTATGTATAGAGTTAGATGTTTCAAGGTGCTTAGCCATTCCTAGAGAAGGAAATCGCTTAACCCATAACCTGGCTTCTATTGCCTTGTCCTCTTCGGATGAGTTGTGTTGGCAGAATGTCGACTTGGGTTGTATTTTCCCTTCCGGGGTTTGTGCTTAATATTATGCTTTGTTCTTCAAAAAAAAAAAAAGCATGGTACCTGTTAAAGAAGCCATCAAGACTTTTTATTAAAATGAAATTAAAGCTCATAGAACAAATCAAAACATGCTAGGATCCGGATCAATGGAAATAACATAAACATAGCAAAATGGAAAACCATGAAAAAAACCAACAATAATATATTTGTGTAATGCATAAACATATTCAACCAAAGATTTGTGAACCAAACAGTTACTGTCATAGCTTTTGATTTTATTGAATAGCAGAGGTTTTCTCTTTGGTTAACTTAGATATCATTGATAAAGCTTGAGGAATGAAAGTACATCAAGGAATTAACTTTGATGAAAAAAATTAATAAAGGAATAATTAAACGGAATTGTCACACTACAAGTACAATTAAAAGACACACTATAAACTGTATTAATAATTACTAGAATAAAACATGACAAGTAATGATAACATACAAAAAAAACTTTCACAATTTTAGGCATAAATTACCAGTAGACAATTCCATTTTGTCCTCCAAAAATTCAAGTCGAAGATCAAACTCACCCCACATTAGAGTGTTGGAAACAACTTTAATAAGTTAAAATGTATATTAAAATCTAGAAACTCATATTAAATCAATAAGAATTATTATAAAAAACATACTTAAATCCATATTGTTAAACTTGAGAATGATTGAATCTTCCACAATCAAATCTCCTTAAGTTACTCTATATTTTTCTTCTTGAATGGGGAAGAGGAAAGAGAGCAAAAAATACGTTGATTTGACTTGGGGACCATAACCCTAATTATGTTCTTTATATGCTAATCTAATTAGATTCTCATTAATCCTGATTTAATTAGTATTGAGTTTCTACACATTAAAGCTCATACCCAATAGATATTTCTAGAGCCCAATTAATAGATCACTTATTTGACCCTATTAAAATAGATAACTCATAATATAATTGTTATTTAATATGTAAGCTCATATTAAGAAATATAAAAATCCCAACAATCTTCCACTTGGGCTACATATGTTTTTTTGAAACAATTATATTATCTATAGTCTTGAGTGTGCACTGAAAAGCTATCTGTTCTGAAATATCCCCTTAATTACAATCTAGTCCATCAACTATATTAGTATGAGATCAAAGCGACCTTTATTACAGATATTCGTAACTAGATCCATTAATGGTCACCACATCAATATATTTAATGACATAAATCAAGTATGGATGCGTAGCATGGAAATTACATGTAATGTGATCTCAAACATGTCTATTTCCAATTGGTCCTACCTTAATCTTTAGTGAGATCAAACATAAATAACATTCAAAGTTTATAACTGAACTTTATACTTTAGTCTGCAGAAAATAAATATAAAATATGTTTGTAACACAGAACATCAAAATACTTACTCCCACTAAATATGCATATCATCAATTAAAACAACACCTATATGAGTAGTGTGCTCATAAAAGACCTTGGATGGTAATCTCTTAGTAAACGGATCCGCAATCATGAAGTTTGTCCCAATATGTTCTATAGCCACATGACGACTCTGAACTCTTTCTTTAACAACAAGAAACTTAATGTCTATGTGTTTTAACTTCATAGAGCTTCTGTTGTTGTTGGAATATAGCACAGCCGAATTATTGTCACAATATATCTTTAATGGTCTTTCTATACAATCCACAACTCGCAGCCCCATGACAAAATTTTGAAGCCATATCTCATGATTAGATGCCTCATAACAAGCTATGAATTCAGCTGCCATGGTGGAAGAAGTTATGAGTGTTTGCTTAGCACTCTTCCAGGAAATAGCTCCTCAAGTTAGCAGGTAAATATAGTCCAACGTGGATCTTTTACTATCTTGGCATTCAGCAAAATCGAAATCAGAATACCCAACGATCTCTAAATTATTTGATATCTGATATGTGAGCATGTGATCTTTTATTCTCTGTAAATAAAGCATAACTCGTTTGATTGCTTTCCAATGATCCATCCTTGGATTACTTAAATATCTACCCAACATTCCCACTATGAACGCAATGTCCGGACGCGTGCATACTTGAGCATACATTAGACTTCCTACAACCGATGCATAAGGAATCTTTTATATTTTTTTTCCGTTCCAACTCATTTTTAGGGCACTAACTGAGACTAAACTTGTCTTCTTTAGCTACAGGGGTGTCTTCTGGTGAACAACTTTTCATACCAAATCTATCAAGAACTTTTTTGATATAGCTCTTTTGTGATAACCCAATGATACTTCGAGTTTGATCTCGATGTATCTGTATGTCTAATACAAAAGAGGCATCCCCAAGATCTTTCATCTCAAAATTCTTTGTCAGAAATCTCTTGGTTTCGTACAATAAGTCTATATCGTTACTAGCAAGTAATATGTCATCGACATATAACACCAGAAATATGTATTTACTCCCACTAAACTTATGATATACACAATCTTCAACCTTATTTACCTCAAATCTATATGAGATAATGATTTGATGAAATTTATGATACCATTGACAGGAAGTTTGTTTGAGACCATAGATGGATTTCTTTAATTTGCAAACCAGTTTCTTTGGGTCATTGGATATAAAGTTTTATGGTTGCATCATATATATTGTTTCGTCAATATCACCATTGAGAAACGTAGTTTTTACATCCATCTGATGTAGCTTTAAATCAAAATGAGCCACAAGTGCCATTATAATCCTGAAAGAGTCTTTCGTTGAAATTGGAGAAAAAGTCTCTTTGTAATCAACGCCTTCTTTTTTAGTGAAACCCTTGGCAACTAGACGAGCCTTATATCTTTCAATATTGCCTTTTGAATCCCTTTTTGTCTTAAATATCAATTTACAATCATTGGGTTTCGCACATTTAGGCAGATCAACGAGATCCCAAACGTTATTGTTTTTCATGGAATTCATCTCATCATTCATAGCATCGATCCACTTTTGAGAATTAGAACTTTGTTTGACTTGATGGAAGTTGATTGGATCATCTTCCACCACTCCTATATTAACTTCATGTTCTAGGAGAAAAACGATATAGTCATCTGGAATCACACTTCTCCTTTCTCTAGTGGATCGTCTCAATGGCACATCCTCTTGAAGTTGTTGTGTTTGCACTTCAGGTATAATTTCTTCATTTTGCACAAGGAGCTCATCTACATTGTCTTGATATTTCGGATTTGCATTTTGAACAATATCAGGAATAGAAGCCTGATCATTATTAATAGCAATAGCAGAAAGAGAAATAAATTCCTCTTCAAAGACAATGTCTTTAATCTTATCTCCCCCCACAAACTTAACTTCCTAAAAAAATCTCGCATTTCCTATCTCAAAAAATGTTCTAGTAGTGGGATCGTAGAACTTGAAACCCCTTGACCGTTCAGAGTACCTAATAAAGTAGCAGCTTACAGTTTTTGAGTCAAGTTTCTTTTCATTTGGCTTATAAGGCCTTGCCTCAACTGGACAACCCCAAATATGTAAATGCCTAATACTAGGCTTTTTGCCCGTCTATAATTTATAAGGGGTTTTAGCTACTGCTTTGCTTGGAACCCTATTGAGGATATATGCTGCAATCTTTAATGCTTCTCCTCAGAGGGATTCTAGTAAAGACGAATGATTGATCATACTTTTTACCATGTCCTTAAGCGTTCTGTTTCGTCTTTCAGCAATACCATTCATGCTAGGTTTGCCTGACATTATGTATTGCGGGACAATACTGCATTCCTCGAGGAATTTCGTAAAAGGTTATGGACGTTGTTCACCAGATCCGTAATATCTGTCATAGTATTCACCACCACGGTCAGATTTGACAGCTTTAATTTTCTTGTCAAGTTGATTTTCAACTTCAACTTTGAAAGCCTTAAAAACATCCAGGGATTGAAACTTCTCATATATTAAATATAGGTACCTATACCTTGAATAGTCATCTATAAACGTAATAAAATACTATTGACCATTCCAAGAAGCTGTAGGAAATGATCCGGAAATATCAATATGAATTAGTTCTAAGACATCAGAACACCTATTGACACCTAATCTTCTAATGTTTGTCTGTTTCCCTTTAATACACTCAATACAGACTTCGAAATCTGTCAAATCAAGGGGATCAAGAATCCCGTCAGACACAAGCCTTTGAATTCTCTATTTAGAGATATGACCTAAACGCTTGTGCCATAGTGTGGCGGAATCCCTGTCAATTAATTTTCGTTTTGTACCTCGTGAATTTATATGCAAAGTTTCATTAATTGAGACAATTGTATTCAACAAATATAGGTTATCATGCAAAGATAAAGAACCAGTACCAATAAGATTCGAATCTTGAAAAAGACTAAATTTATTATTTCCAAATGAACAAGAATAACCAAATTTGTTCAAAACAGAAATTGAAACCAAATTTCGTCTAAAAGACGGTACTACATAAATCTCTTCCAAATTCAAAAAATGACAAGTCTTTAATAATAACCTAAAAGTTCTTATAGCCTCTATTGTAACTGTTTTGTCGTCGCCTACATAGATGAATCTTTCAGCATCACTTGGCTATCGGCTCTACAAGCAACCCTGCATAGACACACTTATGTGAGTAGTAGCATCAGAATCTATCCACCAAGTGTGTTTAGGTACAGAAGCTAAATTAACTTCAAAACAAACTAAATTGAGAAGCATACATTTCTTGACACGTCAGTTGGCGTATTTAGGATATTCTTTTTTCATGTGTCCAGCTTTCTTACAAAAGTAATAGGTAAACTCCCCATCCTGCTTCTTTTGCACTTTATGCTGTGATGTCCCAACCGCAGCTTCTTTTCCTCTTTTCCTTCTCTTGTCCTTAGAGATAGTTGTTAAGTTAGCACTTTCAATATTTTCTCGCTTCAATATATCCTCTTCTTGCACACAGTGAGATATGAGACATCTAGAGTCCATTTATCCTTTCGAGTGTTGTAACTCACTTTAAACTGACTGTATTGTGCAGGAAGAGAAATCAAAACTAAGTGCACCAGCAGATCCTCAGACAGTTGTAACTTTAGTGCCTTTAGTTTGGAAGCAATATGAGACATCTCCATGATGTACTCCCTTATGTTCCTTTTTCCTTTATACTTTATTGAAACAAGGTTAGTCAAAAGGGTACTTGTTTCAACATTTTCGTTTTTCGCAAAACACCGTTTTTTTTCATCAATGAACTTTTTAGCATTTTTCTCTTCGGACATAAAGCCCCTAAAAGTTTCCAGAATGGAACGTTTCATGATCATAAAACACATGCGATTAGAACGGTCCCACTTCTCTATACTCGCATTTTCATCAGCGGTACTATTCTTATTAAGAGATGCGAGTCGTTCTTCCCAAAGCGCAAAGTCAAGATCCATGCAACCAAGAACAATTATAACGTTCTCTTTCCAATTCTTAAAATTCGTGTTATTAAGCATAGGAATGGAATTGATATTAGTAGTTATTGTTGAAGCAGAAGTAGTAACTGAATCGAGAACAAAATTAAATACAAGCACACAATTAATAATCATATCACAACATAATAATACTCAATCAATAAATTCACACATGACATAATTAAACTATTCTCATAATGATGGACCCTAAAACAAGATACCTAACACAACATTGACATTTAGTTTTTGGACAGAAATATCAATTGTAAGTGGTACTCTCCGTGTAGTAATCAAACATTGATAATTAATCCTGTCAAGTAATAGGTCTTTCTTTGGACCGACTTATTATTCACATGAAAAAAAAAAAAAAAAAAAAAAACTAATAATCATCACATATTTATTACCACAAGTATGTCTATTATTTGGCCAAATAATAACTTTCCTTTGGGCTAGTCATTATTCGCATAAACAATAGACATAGACATCTTAATATTTCAAAATAAACAAATTTAATTATAGAGGTTACTTTGGCAACATATAATTTCACTTCAGTTTCTTTTGAAATATTAGACTTAATACATATATCAACAACTAAAATTTCATAACAATCCAAACAAAAATCAAAATTTGCTTCTTAAAATAAGTACTCATCCAAAAACCATTGGTCATAGAATAAAACCACTAGTTATATATATATATATATATATATATAAATGTATTCTTGAAACATGTACTTCATGTTTGTGAATTGACTTTCACACCAACCAAAAAAAAACAAACAAACAAAAGTAACAGCATTCAACAAAAAATATATATATAATTCCTATGCCATCCAGTAAACACATATATATATATATATTTCACACTACTGTCATATATATATATATATATATATAAAGCAAACCCGATTAAATATATATATATATATTCATTCTTGCTTCACGCAGTAAAACAGTACAATATATATATTTCACACTACTGTCATATATGTATATATATTTAAAGCAAACCCGATTAAATATACATATATATATATATGAGCAAATTACAATTTACCCACTGGTTAAAACGTATTCACGAACGGAGCAATAGTTTCGGTATTATTGCAATTTACTCCCCAACCGTTAGTAAGGTTCTGTTATATTTAACGGTGAACAGTATCAAATCAGTGAAAAGATGAAATTACCCTCCTATATATAAATTCTCTCTCTTCCTCCATCAGACTCTCTCTCTCTCTTCTTCCCTTCTTCTTCTTTCTTCTTCGAACCCGATCTGGGTTCTTCTTCTGTTATTCTTCTTCTTCTTCTCTTGTTCTACTTCATCTTCTTCTTCTGTTATTCTTCTTCTTCTCTTCTTCCGCTTCATCTTCTTCTTCTATTCTTCCGCTTCACCTTCTTCTTCTTTTCTTCCTCGAACCCGATCTGGGTTCATCCGAATGAACCCAGATCTGGGTTCGTGTGAACCTAGATTTTTGGGTTCGTGAACCCAGACGCGAACCCAGATTTCTGGGTTTGCGTGAACCCAGATATCATAATATTTTTTTTATTTTTTTTTTTTTTTTTTTTTATTATTTGTGATTGTTTGGATTGATGATTTTATTTTTTTAATTGGTGATTGTTTGAGTTGATGATGAGAATGATAGGATGAAGTTGGATTTTTGGTTGTTGATTGGATTGAACTGGTGATTGTTTGAGTTGATGATTTTTGGTTGTTGATTGGATTGAATTGGTGATTATTTGGATTGATGATGAGAATGATAGATTGAAGTTGGATTTTTGGTTAATATTTGAATTTTATTTAATTTTTTTTTCATTTTCCTAAATTGATCTCTACCGTCCATCTCAAGATGGACGATAGAGATCTGATTAAACTTTTTTTTATTTAAGTTATTTTAAAATTTATCTTAAAAAATTAAAAATGAGGTTAAAAAGACAATTTTACCCCTCACATGTTTAATTTTAACAGATGAATGTTAACGGTAGAAAGGTAAATTGTAATAATACTGAAACTATTGCTCCGTCCATGAATGCGTTTCAACAAGGGGCGTAAATTGTAATTCGCTCTATATATATATTCATTCTTGCTTCACGTAGTAAAACAATACAATATATATTCTTCAATTGCTTCACGCAGTAAAACAATACAATATATGTTCTTTAATAGTTTAAAAAAAAAAAAACACTCTAGAAAACGCAAAAGCATCATGAAAATTCAATATATATATATATATTTATGCTTCCATGATAACAACAATAAACCAAACTAATTAATTTCTCAATGATTCAATATGAGTTAGTTTTGATACCAATTGTTGGAAACAACTTTATAGGTTAAAACGTATATTAAAATCTAGAAACTCATATTAAATCAATAAGAATTATTATAGAAAACATACCTGAATCCATATTGTTAAACTTAAGTAGGATTGAATCTTCCACAGTCAAATCTCCTTAGGTTACTCTATATTTTTCTTCTTAAATGGGGAAGAGAAAATAGAACAAAAAATACGTTGATTTGACTTGGGGATTATAACCCTAATTATGTTCTTTATATACTAACCTAATTAGGTTCCCATTAACCCTGATTTAATTAGTATTAGGTTTCTACACATTAAAACTCATACCCAATAGATATTTTTAGAGTTTAATCAATAGATCACTTATTTGGTCTTATTAAAATAGATAGTCCATAATATAATTGTTATTTAATATGTGAGTCCATATTAAGAAATATAAAAATCCGAACATAGAGACCATACGAAACCTTAAGATTAAGAGGCACCGATGAAGTAAAGCGTTTGTATGTAGACATATATTCATCATGAGTTTATTTAAGACTGAACACAACTATTATATATTCTTATTGCCTACAATTTTTTAACTCATCTTTTGATCTAATATTAACAAGTCATGAAAAGGATGCAATCATACACATTATAAACTCATAGATGCCAACAACATTTAGTGGCCAAGGGTGGCAACAGTGACCATTTGTACGTGAAGGCTTTTTGGCATTGTTTTCTTAGGGGTGTGGCGAAGGCAATGTATTGTCAAGTCCCCCTTGAACTATGAGTGGGGGTGTGGCAAAGGCTGGGTGTGATCGTAGTCCTCTTTGAACTAGAAATGAGTAAGTTGGCATTTTCATGATTAGAATCAAAGACCTATAGATATTTTGGTTGCAAACCTAGTACAACCAAGACAACCTAATTTGCTGGTACTAGATTTGCAACCAAAATACTTATTGATCTTTGATTCAAATCTTAGGAACATCACCTTGCTCATTTTTAGTTCAAAAAGGACTACGGTCACACTCGGCTTCGTTGACCCATGGTTACCATACCCCTCAAAGGATAAGGCCAAAAACCCTCCATGGACAAATAGTTACTATGATGATCCTTGGTCACTACACAACATTAGGTTCATTGAAATTAAAAACTCTAATGATATAAGAATCTATTAAGGTAAAAACAATACTATGATAGTCAAATAGACAGTTTACTTTTAAGAACTTTTCTTTAGGTGCCTTTGCAAGAAGACACAAACACACAAGCGGAGAGAAAGATAGGAAACAACTGAGTAATAGCCCAAAAAAGAAATTGAACTTGTGGTCGAACTTAACTTGACCCAAATAGAAAAAAGAAGATTATGATATTCCAATGCTATTCAATGCCAAACCGGTCTAACTTGATAGTACTAACTGCCACATTTGTCTTTACTTTATGTTCAGTTCAAACATTACAAAACCCCTGATTTTTTTTTTCCAAACCCTAACCCAGCAATCAACCATTTACTGACATTGAATTCAATAGATCAACCACACAATCATGTATGTGTGTGCTAACAACACTTATGACATACAAAGCACAAATATTACCAATGAAAACCTCATTTTGCCTTTTTCGACCTGTAGCATCTACTCCCACTAGATCCAACCTTCTTCAAAATAATTTTCAAAAGCAACGAATATGGTCGACCATCATCATCAGACATCGACGCAATGAAGGTTGTAAGCTTTTTTGGTGCAAAGTTGGAAGGTCATCAATAGACGACAAGGAAGGAGCATGGAAGGTATGGAAATTGTAGGGAAGAAGTCAACTTTTGGTTTTGTATTTAAACCACTATCACAGGCCACACGTGGTGCATTTTAACTGGTCTTTATTTTTTTTTTATAATTAAAAAATTACATAATGTTTTCCAGTTGTAGCCCATGTCTGTCATCAAGCATCAATTACCCTTTTACCCTAAAAAATCATGGATCCGTTATTTCATTAACATATTTACTATTTCAGTTAATGGTTGGGTTATTTTAGCTATTACTTTTACAACTAGAGGTGGTTTGATATTACTTTTAAAATCAAGGGTAAAATGATAATAACTAAAAAGAAAAGATAACCTTTTTTTCTTATTAAAAAAAATTAAATTTGGGCTTTTATTTTGGGGTGTGTGTGTGCGTATCTGTATATACATATATATGTATAAAACATATTTTACAATGTACTTGAATATTCGTACACTCTTAAAAGTTTTTAAGGAATCAGATCTAACGGCTGAAACTTAATCTTGAACTAATAGATTAATAAATTTGGGAAACCTGAATAGGTAAAATAGTGTATGTCAATGGTTATGCACACCCATTTAACCTTTTGAAGGAGTTGTTATGTACATCCATTTAGCCGTTTGAAGGCATTATTGCTTCATTCTCCTTAAAGTCTCCACTCATTTGTCATTCTTGCTTTCACTCTCCTCTTCTTTGCTTTCTTTCTTGCTTTCATTTAACCATTCTTTAACATGTCTTCTTCCATTATTGATTTCATTCTCCTCTCTTTCTCTTATCCTCTTTTCATACATTCATTTTGGAGGTTTTTAGTTGGATTAACACCAGCTTTAGTATTTCTAAGACATTAACTTATGGTGATTAAACATCCATTTACACTATAGAGTAATGTCAAATATGAACTTACTGTAAAATCTTCATCTCAGTCAAGCAGAGCATCATACTTTGAAAGCATGACAACACATGTAGTAATGAGGCAATTTGATTGTATGTAGTTAACTTGTTTTGTTAGATATTTTGTTATTGGAGGCATTGTTTGTCTGTTAGTGACGATTGCTTATGGAGTATGTAATTTTTATTTGTTAGCATTAAGTTTTAAGTTCATAAA
Source organism: Litchi chinensis (assembly GCA_019925255.1). Taxonomy (NCBI): domain Eukaryota; kingdom Viridiplantae; phylum Streptophyta; class Magnoliopsida; order Sapindales; family Sapindaceae; genus Litchi; species Litchi chinensis. Next base: position 9,189,138 of record CM034473.1, on the reverse strand, counting down.
ATCTTTCATATATCTTGTACATATAATTATATAAAGACCCTTAAATTTACAAGGATATAAATTTTGGATTGCAGCTGTAAATTATAAATGAGCTGGAAGCAATATTTTTTGTTGTTTGGGAATGTTTCATCTAATTGGTGGTACGATGATTTGCTGCTTGTGTAATTTCCTTTCTTGGAATAAACTTTATAACATTGCGTTTTTGTAGATTTATCTTAATGTCACTAAGATCTAATTGTCTCATTTGTAAAACAAAATGTATGATAATTGGAAGGAAATTTTCATTTTAATGGGTTGTAAAATGTGTAACTTATTACTTGCATATTATTAGACGTTTTGACCTTCAATTATCAAGTTTTAATTGGTTGTAAGATGTATAACTGATTATTTAAATTGTTATGATATAGGTATAATGTTTTTAATTTGCAAGAAGCATTACAGAATTATCAAGTTATTTAATATTATGATCACATAAAACAATGTGGTCAACATATTATTATCAGTGGTAATAGCATTTTTATTATAATTACATATTTTGATGATTACTATATATCTATTATTTGTCTAATATATTTTTTAGTTAAATGTATCTATCCATTTTTTATTAACTGAGTATAAAGTTTGAACTTTATGTAATGATAGATAGTGGTGAGAAGCAAACAACTATCAAACCTAAAAAAGAAGTAGAAGACTATGATACTTTCCTAAATAGGGATCCTTAAAGTATAACAAATTAAGGTTCGGATAACGATTGGATATATTTTTGTGAGTGAAAGGTCACAAATGTATTAGCAATGATATTTAGTGTTGTTGAGAAAGTAGGATCGTTTTATGAGAGTTATATAAGTGTAATTGGCTTTGATGTATGATTGTCAACCTTGAACATGACAAAACACAGAAAAGGGCGTGTATAAGACAAGGTCATTCCAAGAAATACATTCTCATGAACTAGCATTCTGTCATGAGATTCAATGTATATGATTACATAGACGCAAAAAGGAATCAAACATGGCACAAGTTAGTGTCATGGTTAGTGTTTACATCAGACCTTGTCATTCATATCAATACATGGTCAACTACGCAAGGGGATATGTAAGTGTTGGTTTTGCCATAAAATATCTATACAACAAATTGGGTGGGGAAAGATGAAATACTATTTTTGAAAGAAACTCACAAGCTGCACTTTTGTATATTGAATCAAATATATGTTATGATCCCAGTTTCTTCTATAGATTTCAAGTTGATAATAACGTTAGGTTGTCCAATTTGTTTTGGAGAGGACTTTCATTCCATGTTTGATTATCGGTGTTTCAAAGATATTATCATATTTGACAACACTTATAGGATAAATGTATGTTTCAAACCTTTAGTTTTATTTCTTGGTATAAACAACCATTGTACTATTTGTCTATTTGGCATTACCCTACTGTTGGATGAGACAGTTGATTCTCACAAATGGGCACTTAATGTTTTAATCAATTCCATGTGTAACAAGCATCCCCTCTTTGCATTAACCGATAAAGATAAAGCAATGAGATAGTCCATTAATAAGGTAGTACCAAATTGTCGTCATAGAATATGCTCATGGCACATAAGCAAGAATGCATGTACTTACCTTCGTAGTCTAGATAGGTTATCAACATTTAAAAAATGCATATATGAACCATATATTGAGGAAGAGTTTGATATAATTAGGTTGAAAATGATGGACAACTTTAATCTCCACAACAGTGAATGGATGAGTAAGATAGATGAAAATAGACATAGATGAGTTGAAGCATTTTTGTTGGGGCACTTCTTTGGTGGCATGCACAATACTTAAAGAAGCGAAGGCAAGAACAATTTCATTGAGGACTATGTTGGCAATTGTGAGAAATTATTTGAATGCATCCCTCAATTAATAGGACCTTACAGAGACTAAGAAACAATTTTATTAAGGATGAGTATAGGTCTGAGAGTAAAAATCCACTTATTACAAGCTACCTTAAGTTACTAGAGCAACATACATCTTTCGTTTACACTTATAACATTTACTGTAAAGTGTTTAAATAAGTATGCGTGGAAAGATCAGATACACATTCATTGCTAGAAATAGATGAGAACTGTTGCATATATTACTTGTCCAAATATGCATATCCCAAGCAAAACAAAGTGAAAAGTTATTTATTTTGCAAATGAAACCAATGATCAATAAGTTCAAAATAGAGCATAGGATGTACAATTAATGTGTTATTATGTGTGACTGCCAGATGTTAAAAATTCATGGAATTCCATGTCATCATATGTTTTATGTCATGAATACTAAGCACATTAGAATAATTCCTACATCGCTGATATTTAACAGGTGGACAAAATTTGTTACAATTGATTGTTTTAGCCAATCACCTATCTAGGATGAGTTTAGTAATGGTTTTAACATGTCTGTGACTACATTGTACAATGGTCAGTTGTATTTATTAATCTGACTCATTCTTTGTGTTGTTTTTGTTTAGATAAAGATTAGGTGTATAGAGTAAGTAAAGTTTTTGTTTTTTGATTTTAAGGGTAAAGTTTGTAAAATTTGAATTTTAGTTGCTTTTGGTTTGAATTGTTTTGATTGATAGTTGGTTGTTTGTTTTTTATTGATACTGGTTCATATTTAATATTGTGCGTCTTCAAATTAGGGTCAGTTATATTCATTAATTCAATCACATAACAGTTTATAGGGTCAATTGTAATGTCTATCAGAATACATTTTAGGTTAAGTAAATTACATTCACAAATATGTGATCACAACATTAATTGATCATATGATTTATTGTACAATAGGTTAGTTGTATTGGGGGAAAAGTATATCTCACAATTTCTATATAACAAAACAAGATGTAAATATTGTTCTTCATTGTAGGTTGTGATTTATGTATGTGTAGTATTTACTTATTTGATTTAGGATGAGTTGTGTATGTGATATATATATATATATATATATATTTCAATCATGTAAAATTCTTTATAATAAGATCATATAAGATTAGGCCACTATGGTGATTTTTAGATAAGTTAGTGAATGAACAACTAAATTACATCGCATTGTTCCAAACAAAGTAATTAAACCAACAAAGCAAACCAACATAAGAAATAACAAATTAGCCAACCTTAGTACGAAATAATTAAAGATCACCAATAGATCATTATAAACAAAACTCGTAATGTCAAAAATCTGCCATTTGATGTTTTAGTGATTTAAAGTTTGCACAAACCTTGAACACATTTAAAACAATGTAAAACGAAGACACACTTCAACATAATTAAATCAAGTTTGTGATTGCAAAACTCAATTATATGACAATTTCTAGAAAAAACAAAAAGAATGAAGACACAAAATTCCAAATGTTTGATGCGTTGGCAATAGAATGAAATGAAGGCACAAAAAATGAAGGTACCAAAAAAAAAATGAAGCCACACAACTATCTTGAAAAAATGGTTGTTCTTTATCAATAACAACAACAAACACAACTCAATTTCCCCAACCTCTACCACAACAACTCCTACATCGGTGGCGACTTTGGCGAGAACAAGCCTCTCGATTCAAGCTTTTCACAAAAATTAGGGATTCGAACTCTTCAAAACCTCAAATCAACCACAAAGTAGAACCACAAATCAAACCCTTTAAAAGTCAATCAAAACCCCACTTCCACCATCGCCGATCTCTTCTCTTCCACTTTTCTCTTCTTTTCCTCTTGTTTTCCAGTTCTCTCTCCTTCTTTCGTTTCTCCAACAAAACATAACCTATATCTATAATTTTATGCACAAGCTCGTCATTGTCTTTGTTGATTAGCGAATGGTTTTTCTATCCCCTTCAAATCATTTTCTTTTTCAATTTTTGTTTGTTGGTAATGGTTAATCGATGTTGATGATGTTTGATTGATGATGATGATGATGACAAGTTTCGATTGATGATGCTGATGATGGCAGGTTTTGGTTGATGATGGTGATGATGGTTTTATTAATGATGTTCAATTGATGATGGTGATAATGGTGGGTTTTGTTGATGATGGTAATGATGTTAGGTTGATAATGGTGATGATAGTTGGAGATGTCAATGATGAAAGGTTGACATCGATGCTAATGGGTGGATGATGATTTGGGTGTTTTGATCAATTTAAGGTGGAGAATCTCCACCTCCTTATAAGAAAATAATTTTCTAAGTTTTGTTTTTTTTAATTTTTTTGGCTTTTTAAAAAAATCTCCACTGTCTATTGAACATATTTTAGTCATTGATGATGGAGATTCATGTTTTTTTTTTTAATCTACTGAAGGTATTTTAGTCATTTAATCAAAAACTTGGTCAACTATTAGCTTTAACAGAATTTGACTAACGGAATAGGGGTTTAGTGTAATTAAAGGGTAAACTTGTATCCACTTGTATAATAGCATAACTTAGGGTGGTGTTATATAATTTGTTCAATCTAATATCTTGTAGATCACAATGTTAAACTTTTAGGGTGCTTTTGGTATACCGAATATGGTTGGATTGAATTGAATTTGATATAATATAGTTTTTTGTTTGGTATATGATGGGATTATAATAGATTACATAAAATAAATAATTTTTTATTAAATTAATTATTATCAATTTTTCAAATAAAGTATATGAAAATTAGTATAAATAATTTTATGAACAATAATTAATCAATGATATATATACAATGCATTAATTTAATTAATTTAACTGCAAATTAAAATGAAAATTATATATATAACCTACTTGTAACACAATTTTGGACTCCCTATTAGCAGTCCCCTTATCTCATTTTTTTTAACAAATTAAAAAAATCAAAAAATTAATTAAAAAAAAAAAGAATAAGATGCAAATGTTGTCTTACTCATATCCCTAAATTAACTTCAATTATTTTCTAAATCTAGCTTTTTTTTTTAATTGAATTTTGGGACAAAACAACACTAGAGAAAATTCTTTTTGACATTTGATTTTTTTAAATATTAAAAAAATCTATATTAAATTTTATATTTAACGTTACCAATTATGCTTGTCAAGTTAAATCACTAATGAGATTAGATTAATCCATAATCCTTTGTTTAGCGGGCTTACAAAAAATAGAAATTCAACCCATAATCCATCCATCTAGCAAACAAAGTATTATATTATAACAGTAATGATATTTCCACCCACTAAAGTTGTATGTACACCCTTTTTGTTCACACACTGATATCGTGCCTAGTGTAGTTTTGTATAATAACTTAATCAATGCACATTGTGAGTGACGAAGGTAGAGTAGATGAGGCAATGGGATGGTATAGGAAGATCATAGAAACCGCCCCTTTTAGTCCTAGTCACATTACATATAGGCATTTGACAAAAGGGTTTATTTATTGATTCGGGGAGAACTGATGAGGCATTGGACTTGTGGAGGGAGATTCAAAAAGAGGGGGACTAAACAGCAACGAGAGGCATCCGCAAATTTTTGATTGAAAATGTATAAATAAAAGTTTCAATTAATTTATCAATTGAATTTGTCATATATACACATTCCAAACTATTAAGACTCCAACTAAGGTTGTCAACAAATACAAATTTTTTTTTTTTTTTGGAAATCAACAAATACAGTTTTTTGTGATAAAAAAAAAAATCAAAGAACAGAAAAATAAATATATTTTTAAAAAAATTTGCTAGTAATCTATATTGATTAAAAGTCAACTTAGGGTGATCTCAAAAACACAGAAAAAAGAAATTGTGACTAATAGGCGCTTCCAAGTTCCAAAACATAACAGTTTACGTCGCCTGAGAGATTCGAACTCTCGCGGGGAAACCCCATGTACTTAGCAGGCACACGCCTTAACCACTCGGCAAAGCGACGCTTGTTGAGGATGAAATACAGCTATATTATATTATAGAAATTAATATGAGTATGTGTTTTTTTTTAAATAAAAAGGCGGAAAATAATATGGGTATATTATTTACAATAATCAAGAACAACAAAAATATTCAAAATCTCAAATTGCTCTTCTTTAAATAAGATAAAGCGGATTTTGAATTGTTGGTGGTGATCTTTGAACCTTTAATTGTTGTGTTTTGGATAGAATGAAGGTTGGAGTTGGATAAAAAGAATAAAAACCAACACAATACTAGTAGAATTGAGAGGTACGCTTTAATTCCTCATGATGACACTTAATAATAACACTAGTATAAATTATTATGATGACGTTCAAAATATTATACTAGATTGTCAGATACTAATTGATCCTCTGAAGTTGAATTGTCACATAAAATGGAAAGCACGGTAGAAATTATTATGTAACAAGTTTTTTTTCCCATCACATCGAAATTGCCATGGTGCTAGCTTAGTCAATAATGCTAGTATGTTTATTGGGCAAATAGGGATTGGTGACAAAATGTGGATTAGGTGATTTCATATGTACCATTTTTTAACACATAAGCAGAGAATTAATACTATTTTCATAAGCCTTAGAAATAAATATTCAGTTTACAAATGACTACAAATAGCAAGAGTGTGTAAGACATAGCATTCAAATCATTAGCCTTTTGAAAAAGACACTTATTAAATTTATCAATTTTAATAGTTTTTAAGTTTTTGCACACTTTGGAATACAAATACCTCTCATCTAACTTCAGAAATTATATCTATGTGCTGGACATCATAAGATCATTACAACAGAAGATAGACCTTCAAGATTGTTACATACGATTGAAAAGTAATTACAAGAAAAAGTATTTCAACTAACTGAGCAAAAACTTTTCTGCTAGAAGGGGTCAAAAAAAAAAAAAAAAGGTTGGGGGGGGAGGGGGGGGGGGGGGGTGGGGCTTATGTGTTTGTTAAACATTCAAAGAACGCATTGCTCTATGAATGCTTTTTCTAGGATGATTGAATAAGAAATCAGATCTGCTATTTATAGGCGAAGAGATGATGAGTTTGGTCTCATTTAAGTGGGAAATTATCAATATCCACCCAGCTTGGTGAATTAATAATAAAATTTGTATATAACTTGTATAAATAATAAATATATTAATTTACACATATAAATGTAGCCAATTAAACTTAACAAAATTAACTAAAATATTGAAAAATAATAATTATTAAATCTTATACATTTCATTTATACTCAAACCACAAAATTAACCATCTGACAATATTTTCAAACATGATAGGTAATTTAGAATTTAATCTAAAATTTATTTTTGAATAAATTAGATATTTATTTATAATAGACTTGTAAATTTATTGAGGTTGAATTTTGAGTGCAAAATTTGGATGATTAGTCCAATTTATTTTATTTTATTTGTTTACATAATAGCAAAAGAAAAAAATTGATAAAATATTCATAGTTTTCATAACATTCCAATATTATTTTTTTTCACAATGATATACGATCGAAAAGTAGAAGGAAAGTTTACAAGCATTAGATTACACCTTATTTCACTTATTATTCGAACTGATTACTAACAAGTAACAAAGCATTTATAGAAGTTACAGAACATCCAAACTGTTGTTTTATTTATCTAAAAATTAATATTATCAAATAACCCTTTCTTTTATTCTTTTATTCTTTAATGAATAATTTTTATTATTATTATTTTTTTACATGCTTAAAATTCTAAAGAATATAAGCCCACAACATATCTAGAAGGTTTAAAATTTATAAAATAAAAATGGTAAAATTTACTCTCATAAAATAGCAATGTCATCATCATAATAATAAAAGTTAAAAAAAAAAAAAAAAAAAAAAAAAAAAAAAAAAAAAAATCATACATTTTCAACTCCACACTTATAGGCATATCAACCTCAAAAATCAACAAATTCCTTCAAAGCATTTTCTGCACACTCAAACTACATTCTTTTGATCATATAGGTCTACTTACATGAAAACTTGCTAATAAGTATTTTACCAGCAGCATTCCTACAACAATTTTAATGATAATATGCATTTAAATCCAGAAGAAAAAAATATTAATATAAGGGAGATAGTAGTACAACCCAAACCATTGAAAGGAAAATAGTAATAAAACAATAGATGAGAATCAACACAAAAACATAGTAGCAACCATATTTATTTAAATAGAACAAGAATAACAACCAACAATTGAATAAATCATATACGAGTTCAAAACTGGTTTATATGATGCATAAATCCCAGCTTTTAATTCAAGATTTCATCATCTATCTAACACATAATATAGATATTATGATTATTCTTTCACAATATATACTATTAACTACAATTTAAGTGACAATTCTTTCAAAGGTAAATTGACCCAAGCCACAATTTCAGTGCAGCCTAAGAAATCCTACAAACCGCTAACATCCTTAGCTAGTATACTAAAGCAACCAAAAAGGAAAGAGAACATGTACAAAGCTAAGGAACAAAATAAATTTCTCAATACATGGCAGCACTAACAAAATCCTAACAATTCTTGCATGCTACATTACACGCCAACCTATAAAGATGTAGCATCCAAAACATATGATTGAAACTGTAGATTTTCTTTTCAACCTTCTATTGTCACACACACAACAAAACAATCCACATCAAAAGTTATCCAACATTTTCAAAAATTAGTGAATACTTCAACACTAACGAAAATATTAATAAAAATGGCACCGATTTTGTGTACAAACCTATTTTTTGGCTCTAATCTGTCACCTAAAACAGTCAACAGCATCTTTCGTCTCCACACACCAGAACTTTCGTCTCCACACACCATAACTTAACAATTTATGAGATCAAGCTCAAATCTGTACAACTTAACAATTCTTCATTGTAGATCTACCACCGTAACCACTATGTTCAATTCAATTAAATTATTTGTCAAATCCACCCTATAGATAATCTTAAGCATACAAACTTCCATTTCCACAATCAATTTTAAGGGAACATACAAAAGATATTTCCTGAGATCGAGCTCAGATTTTGACAACTTAACAATTCTTTAGTCATAATCTAGTACCTATATGCATATATATAAGGTTAAATCATATTTATAATTTTTAAAAAAAAAAAAAAGACACCTTGGCAGGATGATGTCGAACAGATCAGACCCTACTGTTCAATCAAAATTCTCAGCTTGATTGCTGCAAATCAAATAAAATAATCAGCAATTAGAAGAAGAAAAAACTTAACAAACTCATCATTTAGTTAGTTAATTCATTCATTCATTCATTCATTTTATTTCAAGAGCGACTTTTTTTCTTTTAGTGGAATAAACTCAGATTAATAGACAAGGTTCAATTAATTAAGATCTAATTGGATTTGGACCGAATTTATTGGAGCGCGAAAATAAAATGGTCCGTGCGATCTCCAATTTACACAAAGTTAATAAATCACCAAACTTAAGTCTCATTGGGCTCAAAAGTTGGAGAAGTCACACGCAAATAATACAAGACAATACTATCAAGCATTAGGAAGGTAATTTCCATGCTCATTTATCAGGATGAAAAAGAACCATATCAGCATTGCTGTTGCATATAAAAATCAAAGTGAAGAAGACTGGACGACAGTACCTATAAAACTAGCTGCTCAACAGTCGCTGATGATTCAACTGCAGCTCTCCAGACAACATTTCTGCTTCTTTTTGCAAAATCTGAACTCTCAGGGTATAATATGCCCAGTGTTTTCATACACCCAGCTGCAGAATTTTAAACTTCAAACAAATTCAGAATATTAATTCAGTCTACTAAACTGCAAACAGTACCAACCCAGACAGTATAGAAAACAAAGAGGAAACATTCCGGACCTTGTCCAGAAGGCTTGGAAACCAAGGAACGAGGTAAGCCCTTCCAGTTGAAAAGCTGACAAGAGACTGTTCCACCTCTCCACCAGTATATACGCAACCCCCCAGAAGCATTTGAGGAAGGCTTGCTCTCATAATCCAGGTACCTGCCCCTCTTTCTAATCCCATTCCTTGCACGTGATGAAGCAATCACAATATGAGAAGCTGAACCAATTGTAACAGCAGAATCCACATGTTTCAACCACTCAGCTGAAATTGCAAGATGATGCAGGTTTGACTCCAACTGTATAATGCCATGACAACATACACAAGTATGAGAAAAACAAATTATATAAGATAAAGCATCTATAACAATCATCACAGTTGGAAAATAACTCTGCTATGTTATAAAAAAATTTATAGGTCCAAGGAAACCAAAATTTTCATAAATGAGCTGGCTCATGTTAGAATGCTGAAATCCTGTCATCACAGTTGGGAAGTAACTATGCTATTTTATGAAAAAATTATAGGTTCAAAGAAACCAGAGTTGTCATAAATGAGTCGGCTCATGTTATGGTGCTGTGTGGGTTCTTACTTACACTACAAGCCCACAATTTTGGGTTTATGGATCACCTAGCGTGGTATCAAAGCTAGTTTTAGCAGCAGCACCTAAGTTTGAATCCTCAACATGATTGTATTTGCATTTGTTATTCTTATGTGTGTTTGTTTTGCATGTAAGTCATTGTTTGTGTTAGGATTAAGTCCATGTGACAAGCCCCATGGTCTTGCATGTACCAGTGTGCTGGAAGTAGATACTATTGTTTATGCTATCACCTAAAGTTGAAGTTTTTGAGTTTCGTAGTTACTTAACAATTTAGTTTAGTTTAGAGCTGATAAATAGGGCAACTAAACTAAAAAGTAAAAACCACTAACCTGTAATATTAATAAGCTAATTGTTGCATTCACTGCATACTAAGAAAATCTTGTTGACTGTAAGCAAGCTACAAATAGATGTCAAAATTGGAAAATACATTATGTTGGACCAGGTTGTGGTGATTTCAAGTCATCCGATTTTGTACTATTGCTCAGCTTGACTAGAGGTTGGCTCTGATTTTAGGTTGATGCTCTATATCACATATTCAAATTAGAGGTGAAATTGTACATCTAACAATGCTAAATTACAGAGAAAACGTTAATATCTGAAATCATAAGTTCTAACTTCTAAGCTCGAAACATAAAAGCATATCCATTACCGCGAGTAATAATTGTTTTGCAGATGCCACATCAGCTGCCTTAAGTGCATTATTATGCCAGAGTTTACTATAATGTGGATTCAGCCATGGATCTAATAAAAGTCCACGCAAATAATCTTCAATAGAGAGAATATGACATATGACGTCTGTAAGATTGTCTTTCTTGTTTCCCTTTGATTGAAGGTCAACAACCTCACTTTCTAACCTTCCAAAATCACTACCACTATATGTTAAACAAGCAGTCTGTCTCATCTGTAGCAGCGTTGCAAGAGAAGCACCACCCACATTTTTCTTTCTGTGTATCTAATTTTAGATCCTGTGGCCAACAAAATTTGTCCCATTTCTTCAAAATGGCCTTCATTTGTGTTGAAATCATTTCCTCCTCTGATTTTATGGACAATTCTTTACTTTCATTTGGGGACTTATGCAACTCTTCTGCAATAGATGAGGCTGTTTGAGCAAAACCATATCAGTTCACATAAGCAATTTCACACCACAACTGTGATCTGTCTCCTTTTCTAGCGTTTATCACAGATGAGGTACGGCAAGAAGATTTAGGTTTCTGTTTAATATCTGAACTGGTAGATGTCATGGAACTATCTCCAAATGTTGGCTACTTTCCAGGTACCTCAGACTGAGTTGAGAATCTAGCAGCTCTATTAGAATAATTGGAGCCATATTTCTGAGAATTCTGAAAGCTCGCCCTGATTTCTGTCGTTTCAGCTGATCCCTCAGAACTTATATTCGGAATCTCCATTGCAGTCACTGGATCCAGTAAGCCCCCCGATTTAGGAACCTCACAGTCCAGATGACCAGAATATCTAGTAACAAAGGTTCCTTCAGGCTTTCCTTCATCAACAGTCCCACTCATAACTGCATGAGTTCCAGAAGATGCCAAGGATGCCGAAGGCATACTAATAGCAGGCAGTTCTGCTTTCATATGCATGTCAGAATAAACAGTGTTCAGAGAGTCCAAATTACTCCTAGCTCCATTTAAGTCAACTGTAATACCCCACTGCTGACATATTGCCACCATAAAAAGTATCGGATGACTTCAACACATCAATAACAACATGCAGATCGTTTCCTTGGTAGAAACTGGAAGTAAATTCCATATCACAAGAATCTTGACCCGCAGGTCCAACAAAACATTAAACCAATGTAAATGCCATGTTCCAAGAACCTGGCATATTTCATTCCTTATGCCATCCTTTGAACATGATTACATGAGGGTATTGCCTCTTGATGGAGCTTTTGGAGCCTCTCAAGTCTCAACTTCTTGAGACAGTGCTTTATCTGACATTAATTGGGTCCATCAATGGTAAAACATATAAGAATTTTTAGCCAAAAAGTATACAACAAATAGGCCAACCTGTAGCTATCTAAGTAATTGTACATCATTCACCATAATATGCAAAATGGATTATTTTTCCAAGAAATTTGAAGGTACCTAAGAATGACTAAGGAGGCTACATTTTGAACTTGCTCATGAGGATGACTAAACAATAAATACAAGGGATCAAAACAAGTAATAAAAACCGTTTGGGTCTTCAGAAAGAACCGCTAAGATGCAATGTGAGAATTTAGTGTTTTAGGTCAATAAACCTTTAAAGCCAAAAATTACGGGATCTCATAACAATTTTCCCATAACCCTCTTGGGTCCCTTGCCTTATTGCATTCAGCCAATTCAATTTACCAATTTACCAATCATCACACTTCCAATTTCTCAAATTTTATCAGCCATATTGCTATTAACTTTTAAAAAAAAATCAAAGATCCATCCGCAACACACCTAAACTAACTTAGGTTGGTTTAGTTCAATCTTGTTGAATCAGTTTGCACTCCCATCCCCAAGAAATTTTTAGTGTAGTGTTCCATGTGTTTATATTATAAGCAGAGACATGTGTTCAAATTCATAGAACACATGCATCTATGAATTGTCCTAGAATATTATTAGGTGTCCATGAACTTGTTCTTATGGATGAATATCCCCCGAGCATCATTTTAACATTCCTACATACTATCAATGGAATTTCATCTGCATCTAGAAGGTTATAGCTGGAACCAGACCAAAATGCTCAAGGTTCCAAACGCTGTCATAAGGATGCATTAACGTAGTTTGTTAGCTTCTATTAAATAGTCAATTGATTCTTACTCTTCTGTCTCTCTTGCCTAAAAAGGTTTTGGTATAGTTAACAGTGCCACAACAATTTATCACAATCTCCTTGTCCTATGAGCAAATCCTCTCATACAAATAAACAACCAAAGTACGGTTATCATATCACAAGAGCAACAACCAAAAGGAAAAAAAAAATCACCAATCACTATAAACTATTGATAAATGCATACAAATTATCAACAATCTAAAGCATCCAGAAGCCACATCTGATGGCAAAGAAAGTAAAAGTTTAAGTGATAACAAAAACCCAAAAGATGCTGATGAGCTGGAAAACAGCCTTGAATGGATTTGCAAGGACATGGTGATATATTCAGATGTTCAAATGTTTCAATGCATCAATTAATCTTCCATTTCTCGAACAAACACGTCATTTTCATAAACTGCATATAATTAAACATAAAACTCATGAGAGGCACAAGAAATCAAAAGAAGTTTGGGGCATAAGTGGCTTTGTTACTATTCTATTTACACTAGTTCTGCTCGTTGTGAGCGTCCCCAAGTGCATAATACAGTGAGGTAGCAAGTATTGTAGCATACTTGATTATCATAAACCAGCAGTTCAGATAATAAGTCACGTTACAAAGCCTCTGTGAGACATTTTATCGAACACTTTGTCTTTGAGACCGTTTATTGTTCAAGTTATGGAGACATATATACAATAATCAATCTAACAAGCAAAATCATATCAAAATAATTTCAATAAAACGAACCTGAGACGTAACTGAGAAAATCCAACTCTAGATCTTTGTAGCTGTCAACTAATTCTGCAAACTTTTTCTTCTGAAAAAGAAAAAACAGAGAAAATGCGTTTGATTTTCTGGCCTGACGAACTATAGAATCAGGAGTGTTAAGCAGCATATTATCAGGGTTGTTTTTGTTTTTTACTACAAAATTTGATTATATAGTTCACCAGGGCAGAAAATCGAACGAATTTGGAATTTTAGAAACCAAGGTTTCGTTCTGAGTTATTTTATAAAAAAAAAAAAAACCAAGTTTTCGTTTGAGCACGGGAACTTCACTTAGAATCGGGATGGGTAAAAAACATGGAGACCGTCTCTAACCAAGTTTTCGTTTAGAGTTTCAGTCGGGTCATGTTTTATTTTATTTTTTAAAACCAACCAGAGTTGGTTTTGATAAATTTCATGATTGCTTCAAAACGTACTTTACAACTCCTTTGCTACGTGATTTCCAGAACATCGATTTCTATGATTCTTATTAGCATGCAAATCACCTTCTTTCTTTCATTCTTTGTTTCTTTTTTTCTTTTTTATTTTTTTAAAATAAGTTTACAAATCAATCGAAATTAAACGAAGTTTAACTTTAAGATATTATTTGAGAAACGACTCTCATATAGAGAGAGCAACTCACACATAAATGGAAAAAAGGGCTCATACATTTTTATATAGAGGGATATTGTCTTTATTGGGAGTATAATTTATGTCTCGAAGGCACATGGGTTAGTGTGGTTACCAATGGCACCACTGACCGTATCTGCAAATCACCTCTTTTAACATATATGAGTACACAACTCGGCAATAAAGAGAGTTTAATTTTCATCAAGTGCATTTTAAAACTTGTGCGATCTTTTTTTTTTAATTAAATAATGTTTAATTTTGATAGATTCCAATAAATTTTTGATTTGTTTGGTGTCATCTTAAAACTAAAAAATAAACACACTATTTTAAAAAAATATATATACATACTCTTACATTCTTTTTTCCTAGGTGCATGAGAGTTACACAGAGGTAACTTGCTTTAAAGCCATGTAAATTCAGATTTTCGATTTACATTGGTATAAATTGATATTTACGATAGCGCCAATTGAGAAATACCACACAAAAATATATATACACGCATACAATGCTTTCCTATTGATGTGTACTAAATAAAAAATTAAGACATCTAAATATAAGTGTTTATTTCATCCAATTGTTATAGGTTATTAAAAGGTAATAAAGGGAATATGCATTGCAAAATTTAAATAATAATAATAAGAAGAAGAGGAAGATAAGTATGGTAAAATTAAAATTTACCCATATAATTAGTCAAAGCGTGACTTCTCAGCTCTCTCGTTGATTTCAAAGGAAATGGTCTAGTTCAACGGTTCATATACAAATGCCACAATTGTCATCATAATGTTTGTGTCTGTTTATATTCATAAGAACCCTTATTATTACTCATATTTCATTTGAGATAATTTTATTACGTAGCCATGTAACCATGATTAGTGACTTCACCATGAGACTTCTACTCAGATAACGACACATAATATTTCCAATCAATCACATACTATCATGTCAAGCATCAATTTTTGAAAATAAGATCATCGTAAAACCATTATATATACACACACATATTAGCGAAGGGAGAATAAGAAGAGGAATACCTCATTGTGTTGCTTGCACCCAGTAAGCAGGTTGTATAATTAAGGATAGATGGTTCATACTCCTATGCATGCTTTTAATTCAAGACCTCTCCTCTGAGTAAGATTGAAGTGAACAACACAGCTTTTATTTCACAACTTAATTTGTAACATACATTTTACTAGTTAAGAGAAACCAATCATGTATCCGAGTTTTATAATTTTGTTTTACATTTTCTACACAACACACCGTATCAGATTTAGTTGATTGTAAAAACTGAAAATCATGAAGTTTTCGAATCTGCTTAAGCATCTTTAGTCGTAGCTGATATAATGGCATCCGAAGCATTTGGCAAGTAATAATACTTTCCTGCAAAGCAAATTTTGTATTAGGGAGAATTACCTTCAACTTATCTAAAAATTTAATATTCACAGGTAGATATAACTTTTTGATTTTTTTACAGCATCCTCCCCTGAATTATCGGATTGACCATTGTCGACGTTGGATTTCAGTCGACGAGTAATCAATGCCCAATGTCTGCAATCAATGTGAGAAAGCACAAATACCAAGAAAGATCACAGACAAAAACCGAGAATCAAACGAGGAACACAAAGCTTTTACGTGGTTCAGCAATAATAGGCCTACGTCCACGACTGTCTATCTCTTAAATTCTACAGAGTGACAGTATATTATTGATTATTCTCCTTTGATTACAATGATTTTAACCCATATTTATAGGAGAAGAGACGTTACAATTCTGGTTGCAGTAAAATAAGGAAGAGAATCATGAATTAATTACACTTCCTAATTTGTTTGAATAGAATCAGGAAACTGCTCCTTAAATTTCGAGATAAGGTTGACTGAATTTGAATTTGAATCAACTTCCATATCTGGTGAGAGAATCACGACCAAATCAGGTAACTACCTGTTCTGGAAGATTTGACATTAATTGTCCGCTCTGAGTAACAAGCTACGCATAAAGTGAGCTGAGTAATGCTGACTAGCTAACTGAGAGCTGAATGCTGAGCTAGCTGAGAGCTGCGAGCTGTCTCTAGTGAGCTGCGAGCTGGTAGCTGAGCTAGCTGAGAGCTGGATGCTGAACTAGCTGAGAGCTGCGAGCTGGTACCTGCGAGCTATCTCTAGCGAGCTGCGAGCTGGCTGAGATGCGAGCTGGTAGCTGAGCTACCTAAGAGCTGCGAGCTGGGACCTGCGAGCTGGTAGCTGAGCTAGCTGAGAGCTGAATGCTGAGCTAGCTGAGAGCTGCGAGCTGTCTCTAGTGAGCTGCGAGCTGGTAGCTGAGCTAGCTGAGAGCTGAATGCTGAGCTAGTTGAGAGCTGCGAGCTGGCGAGATGCGAGCTGGTAGCTGAGCTAGCTGGGACCTACGAGCTGGTAGCTGAGCTAGCTGAGAGCTGAATGCTGAGCTAGCTGAGAGCTGCGAGCTGTCTCTAGTGAGCTGCGAGCTGGTAGCTGAGAGCTGAGAGCTGAATGCTGAGCTAGCTGAGAGCTGAGAGCTGAGCTAGCTGAGAGCTGAAGCTGAGCTAGCTGAGAGCTGAGCTGAGAGCTGAGAGCTGGTAGCTGAGCTAGCTGAGAGCTGCGAGCTGGGACCTGCGAGCTGGTAGCTGAGCTAGCTGAGAGCTGAATGCTGAGCTAGCTGAGAGCTACGAGCTGTCTCTAGTGAGCTGCGAGCTGGTAGCTGAGCTAGCTAAGAGCTGAATGCTGAGCTAGCTAAGAGCTGCGAGCTGGCGAGATGCGAGCTGGTAGCTGAGCTAGCTGAGAGCTGCTGAGAGCTGGGACCTGCGAGCTAGGACTTGCGAGCTGGTAGCTGAGCTAGCTGAGAGCTGAATGCTAAGCTAGCTGAGAGCTGCGAGCTGGGACCTGCGAGCCGGTAGCTGAGCTAGCTGAGAGCTGAATGCTGAGCTAGCTGAGAGCTGCGAGCTAGGACCTACGAGCTACGAGTTAGGACCTGCGACCTGAGATCTGAGAGCTGGGTCAGTTTATTGGATTGGTTCTATGGGCTTTTACCAGCCCATTTTTGCAGTCCTAAAAAATAGGCATAACATAAGCTCCTCAGCTCTTAGTGCGATCTTCAGACTGAGAGCTAAAGTCCGCTGGTAAAAGCCAATGTGTTACTATCTACTATGCTGTCTTTTCAGGTTCTTTCCCATTACTTGACTCATGGCGACTATTCTTGGTCAAGTGTTTATTTGTTGCATTTCAGACCACTATAAGAGCGATGAAACGGTTGGGGGTTCAAGTCTTTGAGGAGAAGAAAGAGCTGAACAAGTTGTATGACAAGCTCTCGTTCACGATAGTGGATTTTAAGAGATCATAAAGAATAGAGCAAGCTCTTCGAGTCAAGTTGATGAATGTTGAGTAGCGAGTTGAAGCTGTTGAATAGCTAGCTGAAATTGCTGAGTAGCTAGCTGAAGCTGTTGAGTAGCTAGCTGAAATTGCTGAGTAGCTAGCTGAAACTGATAAGCAGTGAGCTGAAGCTACTAAGTAGCTAGCTGAAGCTATTGAGTAGCTAGCTGAAATTGCTGAGTAACTAGCTGAAGCTGGTGAGCAGCGAGCTAAAGCTGCTGAGTAGCTAACTAAAGTTGTTGAGTAGCTAGCTGAAATTGCCGAGTAGAGCTGTTCAGAGGGTTGAGACCTCAGCTAACAGCACAATTGATGGAGCTGTCCAGAGGGAGCTGAGACCTACGCTAACAGCTAAATTTATGCAGCTGTCCAGAGGGTTAAGACCTCAGCTAACAGCATATTTAATGGAGTTGTCCAGAGGGTTGAGACCTCAGCTAACAGCTAAAATGATGGAGCTGTCCAGGGGGTTGAGACATCAGCTAACAGCTAAATTTATGGGGCTGTCCAGATAGTTAAGACCTCAGCTAACAACATATTTAATGGAGTTGTCCAGAGGGTTGAGACCTCAGCTAACAGCTAAAATGATGGAGCTGTCCAGAGGGTTGAGACCTCAGCTAACAGCTAAATTTATGGAGATGTCCAGAGGGTTAAGACCTCAGCTAACAGTATATTTAATGGAGTTGTCCAGAGGGTTGAGACTTCAGCTAACAGCTAATATGATGGAGCTGTCCAGAGGGTTGAGACCTCAGCTAACAGCTAAATTTATGAGGCTGTCCAGAGGGTTAAGACCTCAACTAACAGCTAAATTTAATGGGCTGGGCTATATCCAGTAGGTTTTAATCTCAGCTAATATAGCACCATAAAGTAATCATAAAACAATAAAGAGGTTCGAAGCTTTTATTGTTTTAAAAAAAAACAAGTTACAAGTTACAGACATGACCTGTTGGATGCGAATACATTGCAGATTCATGTCTTACTTGGGAGCTCGCTAGGGCTGCTATCATATTTGCTTTGGGGGCTGTCGAGGTCACAGGTTTGCTGGTCGCACTACATAGTTTCTCAAACGACCTTTCTTGACTAGATCCTCAATGATATCCTTTAAATCCCGGCATTACGAAGTATTATGTCCGACTTCATCATGATAGTCATAAAACTTGTTCTTGTTTCTGAACTTGGCGGGGGTCTTCATAGGAGTGGGTTTTCCGAAGTCCTCCCTCTCTCTTTCCATTGCAAAGATCTTGTCCTGTGTATCTGATAGGGTGTTGTAGCTATCATGACGACCTTGATGCTAAGGTCGCTCGCTTTTGGGTTCATTCTTAACCTTCTTAGCGACCTGACTATTTGCACTGTTACTTTGACCTTCACCTCCATTTCCACCATTGCTTCTTTTCCTCAGCTGGTTGAGACTGCCTAGTTCATCTGTTTGGTTAGACTTTTTGAAGCCGAAGGTTTCCTCCCATCTAATCTCCTTGGCAGCTCGCTCATAGAACTCGCACAAGTATTTCACTGGAGACTTGTAAATGTTCTCATAGAGCTTCCCATCCTTACGAAGTCCGGCTGAGATCGCGGTTAGGATGAATTCATCTGAGGGATTCTCCACATTAGTGACCTCACGTCTGAACCTGGTAATGTAATCCTTCAAGGACTCATTCTGTTGTTGAAAGATTGTAGTGAGGTGGCAGGATGGTGCGAGCTGCCTTTTCAAAGCCCGGTATTGGCTGACGAACTTCTGCTGACACTCTTCCCAACTCCCTACACTGCTAGCTGAAAGATTCTTGAACCAAACCAGCGGAATATCCCCTAAAGTAGCTGGGAATACGCAACACTTCACCATCGGGTTATCTGTCTGTAGGTCCATCTGAACATTAAATGCGTCAAGATGGTCATAGGGGTCACTGTCTCCATTGTACTACTGAATATTTGGCATCTTGAACCTTGGAGGGAGAAGATGCGTCTCAATCTCTCTGGTGAACGGAGTCCTTTCCCCGTAGTGCTCACGCTGGTCTGGAGCGCCAGGTCGCGCTTCAAGCTGTTGGACTCTCTGAAGAAGTTCTTCCACCTGTGGGTCTCTAGGCTCATATCGCCTCATGCGGTCGTGACCTGGAGAGTGGGGTTCTAGTTCATACCTCTCGTTTCCTCCGAACGAGCCACCAACCCGATGTGACCTTGCATGTCGCTCATCCACCTCGTCCATATGTCGAGATGCAGCTCGGGCTCTATCATGACCAGCTTCTACCCGTCTGTTTCCATCCTGGCTTACCCTTATCACCAGGTTTGCAGGGTGTGCGACTTCTATTTCTTCCTGAATAGGGCGACCTTCAGCTCTAGGGTGTGCATTAGAGCAGCGAGCTGAGCCAGCAAGTTGTGACACATCCCTCGCTGGCCTTTCGGGCATTTGCATTGCTTCATGTTGCTAATACGCCTGCATTGGGGCAGCAGCTCCGATCCTGGGTGCGTTCTGCGCTTGGGCTTGCACCAATAAATTCATAGTATCAGTGAGTTGTCTGACAGTAGCCTCTAATGCTTGCAACCCCTCAACTGGCGCGCCTGGAACAGATTGGCGCGGGGGCAAGGGTGGCATGCCTGCTACAGTACCTATTGCCTGACCATACGACGGGTCTGCTGCATGCATGGGTGCATCATCCATCTGCTGCACATTGCGCTGATGCTAACTGGTTTGGCTCTCTGCTTGATCAGCCTGTGAGCCCACGAACTTGGTCTGTTTTGTTCTTGCCATTGCTGAAAACTGAGAAATCAAAACTGGACAGATTGCAGTCTGGGCCCTTCTTCTAGTGCCAAAATGTCGACGTTGGATTTCAGTCGACGAGTAATCAATGTCCAATACCTGCAATCAATGTGAGAAAGCACAAATACCAAGAAAGATTACAGACAAAAACCGAGAATCAAACGAGGAACACAAAGCTTTTACATGGTTCAGCAATAATAGGCCTACGTCCACGACTGTCTATCTCTTAAATTCTGCAGAGTGACAGTATATTATTGATTATTCTCCTTTGATTACAATGATTTTAACCCCTATTTATAGGAGAAGAGACGTTACAATTCTGGTTGCAGTAAAATAAGGAAGAGAATCATGAATTAATTACACTTCCTAATTTGTTTGAATAGAATCAGGAAACTGCTCCTTAAATTTCGAGATAAGGTTGACTGAATTTGAATTTGAATCAACTTCCATATCTGGTGAGAGAATCACGATCAAATCAGGTAACTGCCTGTTCTGGAAGATTTGGCATTAATTGTCTGCTCTGAGTAACAAGCTGCGCATAAAGTGAGCTGAGTAATGCTGACTAGCTAACTGAGAGCTGAATGCTGAGCTAGCTGAGAGCTGCGAGCTGTCTCTAGTGAGCTGCGAGCTGGTAGCTGAGCTAGCTGAGAGTTGAATGCTGAGCTAGCTGAGAGCTGCGAGCTGGTACCTGCGAGCTAGGACCTGCGAGCTGTCTCTAGCGAGCTGCGAGCTGGTAGCTGAGCTAGCTGAGAGCTGCGAGCTGGGACCTTCAAGCTAGAACCTGCGAGCTGGTAGCTGAGCTAGCTGAGAGCTGAATGCTGAGCTAGCTGAGAGCTGCGAGCTGATAGCTGAGAGCTGAATGCGGAGCTAGCTGAGAGCTGCGAGCTGGGAGCTACGAGCTACGAGCTAGGACCTGCGACCTACGAGCTGGGACCTGCAACCTACGAGCTGAGAGCTGGGTCAGTTTATTGGATTGGTTCTATGGGCTTTTACCAGCCCATTTTTGCAGTCCCAAAAAATAGGCATAACAACCATCAAATGATCACTTTTCACCATTTAAAAGGTGTTGAAAGATGAAATTGTCCCTATATACTGTCAATGAAAACTAAAAAAAAATTATTTTAATCCCTTGAATTCATTTTCCACTAAAAAAATTTTCAACTCAATCAATCACAAAAATTCTTCATCATGTTCATCATCTTCAAGAACTAAAAGCAAACCATCTTCAACCTCAAAAAATTCATATGAAAAAGTCATCATCAACCTAAAAGGAAAAGAAAAAAAAAAATCTATCTAAAATCCATTTGAAACCTATTTGAAAATCATCATCAACCTCAGGAAGAAAATAATAATAATAATAATAATAACCTCGGTTCCACCACAAAATAATTATTATACCATCAAATATTCCACAAGAGCTGAAAAAAAAAAAAAATCAAACTCAAAATCATCTTCAAACTCAACCCATCTGAAAAAATGAAAAACCAAAAACATTCTCCTTGGCAAAGCCACTTGTCACAAGCCCCACCTCCTCCATACTGAGTTTGACTTCAAACCCAATCAAATCCAGATGAATCAAAACTAAACCAATTAGACATAGAGGTTGGAGCGAACCCAATTGAATCAGTACAACCAATTAGACAAGAAGAAGAAAAAGAATAGAGAGAGAGAGAGAGAGAGAGATTGGTTTGAATAAGATGAAAAAGAAGAAGGAAAGTGTGGAGAGAGACGGTGACTAATTGAGTCTTTTTCAACTTTTTTTTTTTTGGAAAAGATTGGTTGGGTTTTTTGTCTTTTAATTACTTTTTAAATTAAATTTTTTCTCAAGGTGGATGGATATTAGTTTTTAAAATTTTTTTCTCAAATTAATCTTCATTGTATATATGAATATGAATGGTAAATATCTAATTAAAAAAATATTTTTATTACATTTTTTATTCTTATTTAATTTTTTTAAATTTTTTCCCAAATTAATCTCCACATGTTCATTTTCAGATGGATGGTAAAAATATGATTAAATTTATCTAAAGTTTTTAAAATTTATTTTAAAAGAAAATTAAAAAATAAATTTATTTAGAGGTATTTTTTTTTCAATATTTTTTACATAGTTAATCATACCTGGTGACGATCAAAGCAGTTAACCCAATAGTTTAGAGGATGACACTGTAAAAAATAAAAAAATAAAAAAGTTGTACGCGCTTGTAAATATTAAATTTTTAGGTAGGTTAATGGTAATTCTCCCATTGTGTTAATTCTTACATAATTGTAAAAGGAAAAAATAATCATAATAAAATCATGTTAATAAAACTAGCAACATTAAAAGTAACGTGTTTATTGAGCAGTTCTCGCAATTTCTTTGGCAAAATTGGTGAAACAAACTTGTTTTCGGTATCGATTACCAAGAGTGACATGCCAATGTGTATATTTTTCCAAGAATCTCATTCTTCATCAAACAGAGACATGTATAAACATCAAGTCATATTGAACTCAATTGTAAAATGGATTTGAACATTGGCAATGCCAACTATTCCCAGGCCTTTCCAGCACATGAGGTTTCTGGATCATATAATTATGACAGGTTTACATGATCAATCATGCATTGCTTATTTAAAGTTTGTAGATTTGATAACAAAAGAATCGCAATGGTGTCGTAGTGGCAACGCCATACCTAGCCCTTACTTATAGGTTGGGTTCAATTCACCACGATTAGGGGTGGGCGTTTTCGGGTTCGGGTTGGGTTGAATTGAAAATCTCCCAACCCAACGTGGGTTGAGTTGAAAATTTTTCAACCAAACCCAACCCAATTTAATTTTCAACCCAACCCAACCCAACCCATCTAATTTTTTTTTAAGATGTAACCCAACCCAACCCAATCCAATAAAAAATAATCGGGTTGGGTTGGGTCTGTCGGGTTGAATTTATAAATACTCTAGATTTATAAACCACTTGAGGTTTCTGATTTTTTCTCTTGTGTCTTCATTCTTCTACTCTAGATTTATAAATCCTATGTGATGGATTTCATGTAGTAGCGTAAAAGTTTATGTCTAGGAAAGATTCTAAATAGGAAAGATTTGGTTAGGGGTGGGCGTTTTTGGGTTCAGGTTGGGTTGGGTTGAAAATCTCCCAACCCAACGTGGGTTGAGTTGAAAATTTTTCAACCCAACCCAACCCAATTTAATTTTCAACCCAACCCAACCCAATTTAATTTTCAACCCAACCCAACCCATCCAATTTTTTTTTAAATGTAACCCAACCCAACCCAATAAAAAATGATCGGGTTGGGTTGAGTTTGTTGGGTTGGGTTGAAGATACCCACCCCTAACCACGATCACAATTTTGTGACCAATTTTCCATCCTCCTATATGAGTTGTTTCTCACTCTTCTGGAATGCTTTCTTCCCTTTAGGAAGGTTTGTATCTAAGTTGTACTATTAGGCCTTGTTTGTTATCTGGTATGGGACTGAGTTTGGACTATTTTTTTGTTTAAACCCATATTCGGTGCTTCTACTCAACCACCACTAAATTATCGTATCTTAAATTTATTCCAAACTTTAGAGATAAAACTAACCCATTAAATCACATGAGTTAAAATTATCCCACTAATTTCTCATTCTCCGACACATCACTGCCACTATTGTCATTGTCACCTTCGATCACTTTTCTTCCTCCCTCACCTCCCACTCTGTTCGTGTGCCAGTACTACTCCTCTTGCTTACCTCTCTCTCCTTTTATCTTGTCTTCATCACGGTTTCGTCTCTAATCATTGATCTTCTTCTTTATCTTTGTCTCTGTCAGTGGTTTTTACGCTCGCCGATCTCCTTTTTCGTCTTCATCTTTGATAGTCATGGTTTTTGGAGGTTTGGCGTTGTAATCGCTTCTTCATCTTCTTTGTCTTCTTCATCTTGGTCTCTGTCTTCGCATTCGGCATTGTAATCGCTGATTAAGAAAGGTGATAATGGAGGAGATCGTGGTGGTTGTAGAGGTTTGGCCAATTTTAAATGTAAAATTTATGAAAAACCTCAAAAAATTTACTTTAAAATCTAAGTTTATACTCACTATTTTTAATCCTATTCTATTTTCATTAAACATGAGATATTATCCAATTCAATCTATCCAATATCATCTAATCCAATCCCATATAAATTATTCAATCCTATTTCGTGTACCAAACGGGCTCTTAGAGTTTTGATAAGAAGAGTTCGATATGAAATGTATTTATAAAATGTACGAGATATATGTATTTAAAAAAACAAAAAAAGATCGTACAACAAAAAATATGGTAAAAACATTATGACCTTTTGATGTTGGTAACGAAAATTCGTCTCTTAAGAGCAACTCCAACGTTACACCAAAATGGTGTAAAACACCAATTTGGTGCATTTTTACTGTCCAATGGAGACACCAAAGCTACAGTTTCGAGACAATTTTTTGGTATCAATAAACAGTGCAATACCAAATTTGATATTATACTGTTCATAATACCAAAAATGATGTTTAACAATAAATTAATTTAATTAGATATTTAAAATGAGTACAATATTGAATATATTTTAATATATTTTTAAATTTTTAATATATATTGATTAAAGAATTATGTATAAAATATTCATTGAAGATCTCATTTACATCAATTTAATGTAAAATATATTAGAGTGTAAAAAAAAAATTGGTATAAAAAAATTTGATGTTAATGTCAAAGTGGTGTAAAATTTGATATTATACCTTGGCGATGTTGGAACAGAGAAGATTGGTAGAATTCCGCGTGAGGACAGTTGTGCCCCACAAACGCAATAGCATTTCCCTCTCCCAATTCTCAACTAGATTGCAAGCTTTTGCTCCCGCTGCTGGATACAGCAAATCCGATCTGCTTTTGTCCGTACAACTCCTGCACATGCAAGTTCTGTGCTCTTCCAGGGGTAGTTCTGTCTTTTCACTTCCACATACTTCCGGCCTCGGATCTGCGGCTTTTTGGGCCACTGCTTTCACATCTTCCATTTTCAGTCAAACACAAAACATCACTCCACTCACACCCCGCCACGTGCCCCCTCTGTCTTTTCATTTGTCTACGTCACTAGTAATGCTATAACACATCCATTTCCTCCACTCGCCATGTGGACTACACCACATGTTTCTCCTGCGCACGTTAGTACTCTCCGCGTCGAATAACGCCAACATGGCCGGTGAACAACCAGAAGATCTCTGACGGAGCTTTCAACGACAAAGGAAATTTTTCACTGCACCGGATACACTACTTAAAGGTGCACTCATGAACTGAAAAGAAGACAAATGGCAACAGAAGTGCCCACATGTAATTTTCTACTGATTGATTTGTTTGCCACTTATCTTTCTTCTTGTTGTCGTGTAGCCCTGTTGCACTGAATATTTTCTTCAACGACACTATCGAAGCCCATCAAAAGCTAACCGTATATTCCACAACCCATCTCCACCATTGATCTCCATCCGACGGTCCACATTATCCCCTTTGTTTCCCAATAAAAACCCCTCAAAACATGAGATCGAAATTTCCACTTTCACGCTTGATTGAGAGAGGAAGGGAGGTGAAGTTGAAGCCACTCCAAAAATGGCGTCTCTGGCTCTCACTTGCTCGTTAGGGTTTCACTCTCTCAGATCACCCTCTCTCAAACTCTCACCTAGATCCTCGACGTCCACGTCAGCTCGCTTTGCTTCCTCGAATTCTTTGACGAAATCTGCTAATCACTCTCTGAGAGCTCCGGAACTCGCCAAATCGACCAACTCTTGGAGATTCAAACAACTCACAGTAAGAGCTTCGGCTCCGGATCCAGCTCCTGCTCCGGCTCCGGCTCCGGCTCCGGCTCCTCCATCTCCGGCGCAGCCATGGACAGGAGCTGCGATGAAGCCACTGTTGGCGTCGATCGCGACGGGAGTGATCCTCTGGTTCGTCCCTGTTCCATCGGGAGTGTCGCAGAACGCGTGGCAGCTACTGGCCATATTCCTGGCGACGATCGTGGGGATCATAACGCAGCCGCTACCACTGGGCGCGGTGGCTCTGATGGGGCTGGGCGCCTCCGTGCTGACCAAGACGCTAACATTCGCCGCGGCGTTCTCAGCCTTCGGCGATCCCATACCTTGGCTGATCGCTCTGGCCTTCTTCTTCGCCCGCGGGTTCATCAAGACCGGCCTCGGCAACCGAATCGCCTACCAATTCGTCTCTCTCTTCGGCAGCTCCTCTCTCGGCTTGGGCTACAGTCTCGTCTTCAGTGAGGCCCTCTTGGCTCCCGCTATCCCCTCCGTCTCCGCTCGCTCCGGCGGCATCTTCCTCCCCCTCGTCAAGTCCCTCTGCGTCGCCTGTGGAAGCAACACCGGTGACGGCACCGAGCACAAGCTTGGCTCCTGGTTGATGCTTACGTGTTTCCAGACCTCCGTCATTTCCTCCTCCATGTTCTTGACTGCCATGGCTGCCAATCCATTGAGCGCCAATTTGACTCTCAGTACCATTAATCGAACAATTGGGTGGATGGACTGGGCCAAGGCGGCCATTGTACCCGGATTGGTGTCCTTGATCGTGGTGCCATTGTTGTTATACGTTATTTACCCGCCTACCGTCAAGAGTAGCCCGGACGCCCCCAAATTGGCCAGAGAGAAGTTGGAGAAGATGGGGCCTATGACCAAGAACGAGAAGATCATGTCTGCTACTCTGCTTCTTACGGTATTATAACCATCCTTGAATTCGTACTTGGTATTTGCATTCGTAGACTTTGTTAATGTCTTGTATAATCATTGTTGTATCAGGTGGGGCTGTGGGTTTTTGGTGGGGCACTGAATGTGGATGCTGTTAGTGCTGCAATTCTTGGATTATCTATCCTCCTCATCACTGGTGTTGTGACATGGAAAGAATGCTTAGCTGAATCAGTTGCTTGGGATACACTTACATGGTTTGCTGCACTTATTGCCATGGCTGGCTATCTCAACAAATATGGTCTTATCACATGGTTCAGTCAAACTGTAGTTAAGGTACGGCTTAATTTTGTAGCATAATAAACTTGAAACAAGTATTACTCAACATACTATGCTTTCTATCTGATAGGGCCGGTATGTAGGCATTCTAGGAATCGAAAAAGGGTGGATTAAGAAGAAGAAGGTTACTTTTTTTTTATTCATTACACAGAACTTTAGAGGCTGGAAATGTGCTTATTGTAAACACTTTGTTTTGAATGCCTTTTTTGTGCTCTGAAACATACATGACAACACTTTTTTAAGCTCGTACTAATATAGACCTATGTCCGGTCATTGTAATGGCTCTTGGTCTCGTTGGAACACCCGCCTCTGAAATTGCTTTAATATTCCCTGATTAATGCTAAATGATCTTCTCTTTGGAAGTTGTAAATATATTAACTGAGCTTTAAATTCTTCAGTTCAAGTGAACTGTATTTGATAAAGGGAACAATCACTCCTGCAACATGCTGACAGGCTTAATTGACTTGTGTTGAAAATTGAACATTAGCTGAAATTATATACTGACCAACGACTACTCATTTTTGCAGTTTGTTGGTGGATTGGGTCTTTCGTGGCAGCTATCTTTTGGCATTCTGGTTCTTCTCTACTTCTATTCCCACTACTTCTTTGCAAGTGGCGCTGCCCACATTGGTGCCATGTTTACAGCCTTCTTGTCTGTTGCTAATGCCCTGGGCACTCCATCATACCTTGCAGCCTTAGTCCTCTCCTTCCTTTCCAACCTCATGGGTGGTATTACCCATTATGGCATTGGTTCAGCACCCGTTTTCTATGGTGCCAACTATGTGCCCCTTGCAAAATGGTGGGGTTATGGATTTCTCATATCAATTGTCAATCTCATTATCTGGCTTGGAGTTGGTGGTGTTTGGTGGAAAGCCATTGGGTTATGGTAAAGAGGCTGGTCATAAAAATTTGCCGATCCGAAATTTAGCAATTTTCTGATTGTTGTTGACCAACAGGTGAGTTTTTTTCTCCTGGCTGGTAACGTTTGTATTCAATTCTTTTGTCATAGAAATAATCATTTGGTGACTACTGTGGAGACTCCGGGAAACGGGTATACATATGAGGTCAATTTAGATGAAAAATTAGAAACTTGTACACCTGAAATTTTGACATAGGCATGACAAATTACCTGGAAGTGATGAGTTAGTGATTAGTCAGATGCCTGAATTGTCTCATTTTTCGAGCATTCTGTTTAGTTTTGTTTTTGTATCTTGGTTGTGTATGTAGAACAAATCGCTATAATTGTCGAAAATGTTTTAGTTTTTTCAAATGATCTCTTGATGAATGTTTGTAATTTCCTTTGAAAATTTGCAGTTCTCAACAAAGGATAATTAGCACAGCCGCCGAGGAAATAGAAAAGGTCATGTGTAAGAAGGTTTTGTTTGTTTATAAGGAAACTGAGATTTAGCTCTACAGAATGCCGCAATTTCATATACAGCAATTTCATTTTTAACTCCAAAAAGCGAAGTTGATGGTATCAACTAGCGAAGTAGGCAAGATTTTTCATGGTTATGCAAGCAATTTTCGGATTTAATGCTAGGATTTGGAGGATTTAATTTATATTGAGTTGAATTAAGAAATAAAGAAATTGAAAATCGAAATGTGGAACAGTTTACTATGAACAATACGTTGTTGAATTGGAGTTGGAAGTTTCTCTGTGTGACACTGCTTTCAACGTAATTTTCATTTTTACTTCAAAAAAAAAAAAAAAAAAACGTAATTTTCATTTTCAAGTTCTTTTGGAAGTTGCGTTGATGATTTATGGATTTCTTGGCGTATAATTGCATTTGGTGTGTGGATTGAGGTAAACATTATTTCTTTAATTAAAAAATATATATATTTACGATCCGGAACATCTGTAATAAGTAGATAAATTATATATATAAAAGAAAGTGACAGTAATGGTCACGGATTTGCCAAGATTAGCAAAAATTAAATATTATGTGTGCAATTGAAAATCTACTTTTATAATATTAATAGAAGTTTACTTAGCAATGATGATTAAAAAACTATTCAAAAATACTGAAATGCATATAATTGGACTCGACCCATATTATAGATATATTTAGGATAAATATAATAATTATTTGAATTATGAGTAAATGTGTTAAACTATTCAGCTTTGATAATGCATCGGCAGAAAAAAAATTTGATGCGTATTGCCTCTTAAATTTGTTCTCTATATGGTTATATTTTAATACATATTACAAGTACGAAAATAATACTCGGGACCTCTAGGTGTATAATTAAGACGCGGTCAGGAACAAGCTCTTGAAAGCTGAATGGAGAGATCTACATATAAGTGGGAAATTGTCTGAAACTTAATCTACATAATTGGGAAGTGTGATCCAAACTCGACCTCTCAAAGGAGAGACATTGTCTGAAACTTAATCTACATAATTGGGAAGTGTGATCCAAACTCGACCTCTCAAAGGAGAGACAGAGAGGGTGGTGCTTAGCTGCAACAATGTTACGTATTCGATGTTATAATTTACAAATAATGATACAATTGATGTTTCAATCAGCATACAATAGAGTAATCAGAATTCTTCAAAATGCGATTTGTCAAAGTAGTTGAGGCCGGTATTTTCAATTCAAACTCGCAAAGTTTTTGTGCTCACGTACTGTCTGGATTATCATAGCTCTAACTGACGGGTTTAAGGGAAACAGGCCCATGGGCCATGGACAACGTACTTCCAAAGCACTAACAACCATATATGGTTTCTATATACCAGTTTATTTTTTAGTCATACTTATATCAAGAACATATTACAAACTTAAAATACAAGGAGACTTATGTCTGGTTTTAGTATGGTGTAATCTCAAATGAAATAAAGGAATAGTGGGCAACTTGGATAGTGGAATCGTACTATAATAATCTAACATGATTATCAAATTATTGCTACTCACTACATCAAATAAAGATAAGAGAAGTAGGTTTGGACAATAAAAGGGATGACCCTTAAATTTACGGTTAATGTTAGATATTACAATTAGTATACTAATTTGGTGGTGATGATTTTTGAATTCAACAAACATATAATAGATTAGACATTAAACTTTAAAATAAGATATAAATATTAATTTCTTATTATTAAAAGTTAGATGATTTTTTAATGAATAATGATACACTTTCAAAAATTTGCTCAAAATTTTATCTAAATAATTTCACTTACAACTTGAATACACCAATTTCACAAAATAAAGGCTCTCACAAAAGTAGATATAAAAGTTTAAAGGGAAAATCTTAAAAAAAACCATCTGATGTATGAAACAATTTCCTTTTATGACCCACTGTTTCATTTTTATCTGAAGTCCCACAAATGTTATAAAATTAACGGAAAATCCTATAAAAGTTAAAAAGACCATTTTAACCCTGAAATTTTAATTAAAAAATATAATAATCATAAAATAATATTTTAAAATAAAAATTATAAATTAATAAAAATCAATCTCTACTGTTTATTTATGATAGGTGGATGATGGAAACCAACACATCAAATTAAAATATTAAAAAAATGATGAAAATAAAAAAATAAAAAAATTTTAAAATAAAAACAAAAAATTATCATCATCAATTTGGGCTCTAGCGATGAGAAACCCATAATATTTGGGTTTCCAGTGGCTAGAAACCTAGAAAATCTAGAAAAATCTAGGTTTCTAGCAATTGGAAATCTAGAAATTTTAGGTTTCTAGGTGGTTGAAAACCACCACCACCACCATCACCAATTATCAATCCCAACCAAAAAAATTCATCAACCCAATTATCAATCATCAACCATCAAACACCAAACCTACCCATCAATCATCAACCACCAAACACCAAACACCAAACCATTAGGTTGGTCGTTGAACCCACAATACCGCCATAATCATCATCGACCGGAGAAGAAACTAGGGAGAGAGAGAGAGAGTGAGAGAGAGAGTTATGAGACAAAAATTATTTATACATATTTTTTAATTTTTATTTTAAAATAAAAGTATCTTATTTTTTATAATTTTGTATTAATAATATTTATTTTAATTTTTTTTGTAGTTTAATTAATTTTTTATTTCTTTTCCCTTTTTGCCTCTAGAATCAAACGGCTAATCATGTTCATGATCATAGGAGATATTGTTATCCTATCGTACACCTTCAGAAGGGATTTTGAATATTTCTATTAATATCAAGTTGTATTTCAGACGAATATGAAACAATACAAAATAGATATATTCTCATACATCGGATTGTTTATTGGGATTGTCCCAAGTTTAAAAGCAAAACATTTAGCTTGAGAGACACTGAAAAGTTAGGGTATGATAGAGTTGAATGAAACAATAGAAAGTGGTTGCACTTCGCGAAGTGGTTGGAGGCTACTGTATACAGTAGGTAATGACAAAATAGTCATTTTTGGTTCATCAAATGTGTGAGACCCAACGGACGAAGTAAAAACTTGCTAGCTGTTATACTAGTTTAAAAAATCCAGTCAATGGGGAAGAAGTGGAGAACAAGGTACCCAGTCTTACATTTAGCCTTGTCCCATAAATAATTTTGAAACTAAAACACAATTTAGGACTTTTAAACGCTAAATACCCGTCAAGTTGACTTGAAATGACGATTTCATGGAAACTCTTGAGCAAGGCTAAGGAATTAAATTGACGTCGGCACAAACAAACTTTTGGCCTGTCTAAAGCTGTACTAGTCTTCCATTTAGTTATGCTTGCTTTTTCCTTGGTTGAATGGAGCCTTTTCAAGTGCTGTCTCATATTAATAAACACATTAGTCTTAATTAGTTGTTGACATAAAAACTTTAACTATGAAACCTGGGGATGACATATTCAAATCTATATTCACCCTAGAGTAGTTTTACGTCTCTCATTTTTATTTATTTACTGACATGAAAACATTCTTTTCTTTTTCTAATTTTCTTTTGTTGGTTGGTTAATGTTACAGAAAGCCTGTGACACCTTGAAGAGTAGGTGATAAATAGAAGTTGACGAAAGAACTAGAAAATAAATGCGGTTGTTAGACAACTAACATAAGACTTTTCAAATATTCATTTTACATTGCATTTTTTAAAAAAATATTTATTGGCTTGAATTCGCTTGTTAGTTGTGTACTTATATTTATTTTAATCGTTTACAAGATAGTATTCCACAGTTTTATGGAATTACTTTACATATTATATCAAATCCATCACTTTATACATGTATTCTTTGAATATATATATATATATATATATATATATAAGGGGATGAGTTTCCAAAAAACAAATAAGGTGGGCTATGCTACTCCACTTTGAACTCGCCTTATTGCCATCCCTAAGTGTAGGACTCCTATGAGAAATGCTATCAAATAAAAATAAATGAAACAACAAACTAGGGAGGAAATAGGAACTACAAAGAAATATATCTCAACAAAGTGATTGACATAGGTGTTTATTAAAATGCTATGTTTCGGGTTGAGATTGAGAATTATATGTTTATATTTGTGAATGTAGAGGGAAAAAAAGGTCTATGTAAATTTATCAAAAAATTATTAATTTTACCGTCTATTTTTTATGATCAATATTTGAAAATATATTTGGTATGACTTATCTACAATATTTTTAATGTTAACAGTGTATTTTATATATTAAGAAAAAAAACAAAAACATTTGGTGGTTAAGCATCAATTTGAGAAAACCCTTTCTTAATATTAACACAGGCTCTTCTATGTCTATAAAAAGATATACAAAATTTGGGTTTCTCCAATAAGAAACTCGTTATAAACTTTTTTCTTAAAAGAAATGAATTATCTCAAACACCCTTATTATATTTTAAGGTATCCATTTTAAATAGAAAAATCTATTTTATTTCTCAAACACATTTTTTTTTTTTTTTTTTTTATAATTTCTCAAATCATCTATTCTTATTTGATAATTAAACAATATAACTTTTTGTTAGAAGCTCTATGCTTTACTTGAAAAGTCATCCCAAACACGGTTAAAGATTACTTTTGAAAACTAATATAATGGGAGAAGCTATTCTATATTTTTCAAAATGTGCATAACGTCTTCATTATTTTTATTAAAAGCACTGCACGCTCATATTTATTAAAAATATCTAAATTTAAAATATAAAAATGAAGAATAGTAAATACACTCTATTAATACACTTTCTCAAAATACTTTTCTTTCAATACAGGACATATGTTATACTTTTGTGATATAAGTTTTATATCCAAAATAAAAATATGTGATAAAGTTTATGTTAAAAAAATACAATTTGTATAGATATTTGATATAGAATGGAAAGTGTCTTAAGAGGATGGATTGGGGAAGTGTATTGCTCAAATAAAAGTTGAGATAATGTTAAAAATTGTTATTAATATGTTAATATGCTAAATGTGTAGGCAAATCTCAAATAGATGAAGGAAGAATTAAAATCTCATGAGATACGCAACTTGATAGATTTAGAATGTGATTCAAACCAAAAACAAATCCCAAACCATATAGGGAAGTTGTAAGAATGTGATCAAAATTCTTAAAAGTGAATTTGATATAATTCTTAATTTAGGTAAATTCAAACCTCATGAGGCACACGACATTTTAATGTTCCAAATGCCATGAGTTACATAGTATCGATCATATAAATCCATGCATGAGCAATCTAATAACCATAAAATTTTGGTATCCAATCGTATATCAAATTAAATAAGGGTTTGTGGGCGATTTGGACGGTGAATTCCTACTGAGAACCGCAATTTTGATATCCTATACTATTCTACTATGATTATAAAATTATTGATAGTCAAACGCACGAAGAATGGTAGGTAAGGACACTGAAAGATCATATCTAATGTCTTTTCATTTTCTTTTCAGTTTTTGTTAGGTTATGAATTTTATTGCATTTTTTTTTCTTAAAACTTTTGTCTTTATGAAGACTACTGCCAATAAAAACTACACTGCCCCTGTACCGACATGAAGTGGTGGAAAGGTATCCACATTTTCTCAAGACTTTTGTGTTAAAAATGTCAATAAATGGATCCAGTCTTAATTTTTTTTTTTTTCAAAGTCAGTTTATTTACAATATATGATGCAGTACAGGTTTTATACAGCTGTAAATCAACTGCCCCTTCAAAAAAGTTTAACATCAATTCAAGTTTTCTAACTAAAGAAGTATTAGTCAATATAATTATTATCTCTTATAAGATTATAAATTATGTTTTATTTACTTTTTGTTTTTTAAAATATTCTTTTTTTAAAGAAGTTTTTTAAAATATCTTGAGAACCCCAACATATTCCTAAATTTTATAGTGAAAGTACGCTGCTTTTATGTTAATTTCTTTAATTATCTATATAAACACTTGAAAGAACCGAGAAATTAATGCAAATAAAATTATACAAACTCTAGTTAATAATTGGACTAAAATATTAAAACAAAAAAATATTTGGTACCATTTCAAGATTTGCTTTTTATGGAGATCATATCCTCTTGAAGCAAGATTTGTGTCTCAACCCAAATCCCACACCAAATCGATAACCTAATGAAGACCATTTTTGTCTACAAAGTTTAATAGATTTGGCAATTAAAATAACTAATTTCGAACGTTTCCAAAATAACACTCTAACTTTGGTCAGTTTCATAAATGTTTTGTTGTATTTCATTCCATATTTACATTCTACTTTAAAATCGTTTATTTTAATCACTTTTTTGTTTGTTTATTTAAAACACGATTAGACGGATAATTGTTCAATATGCTAATCAGGTTTCTAAAAATAAGAAGTCCTGGAGAACAAATTAGTACTACAGTATATACTGTATATGAAAATGAAAGTAAACACTTTTTGTTTTGTCCTTTCAAACTTTTCAGATTCTTAAGAACCAATGCTCTATAATAAATAAAGAATACTGTTTTTTTTTTTTTAAAAAAAAGAAGAAGAATACATTCCTATTTGTCCACTATCCGATTGAAGACTTTATACATGAAAGTGGGCAA
This sequence comes from Litchi chinensis, assembly GCA_019925255.1. Taxonomy (NCBI): domain Eukaryota; kingdom Viridiplantae; phylum Streptophyta; class Magnoliopsida; order Sapindales; family Sapindaceae; genus Litchi; species Litchi chinensis. Next base: position 9,153,560 of record CM034473.1, on the reverse strand, counting down.
CTGGTCATGATGGTATATGTTAAGAAATTGCTATGAAGGCATCAGCATTTATAGGTCATTGGCTCAAGTGGTTAAAGAATACCATATTAAGTCAATAACTGATCAATCGGGTGAAATGGGATGGATGCTTCGCAACAAGTAATATGAAATCTTCGAATTGGATAATATTTCTTCCATAATAATATTTGTGACCGAACCGACGTTGTTATTATTTTACATGTATTAGATATCAAGATTTGAATTGAAAAATACTAGAGTTTATACTTTATATAATTTTGACGGTTCAAAATAATGTTGAGGTTTAAGTTAATAGAACTAATATTGTTAATTACTTAATAAAACTAAAAATAAAATTAATAGTTTAAAAAAAAAAAAAAATTTTAATGGAAAAGTTGAATCCTATATTGATATGAGTTTTTATTTGAATTGAAAGATGTATTGCTAACTGAAAAAGTAATATAAATTTTAACCATAAAAACTAAATAAGAATAACACCGATAATTTTTATTAGATATATAAAATCCAATGGGAGATCATGTCAATAAATCATTTTCATTCCTTGATTAAATCTAACATGTGTATATGACCTTATGAGAATGAAATTGGAAAGGGTTTGTCCATTTCCCTTTCAATTTACTATTATTCTTTTGCAATCTAATTGTTTTTTTTTTCCCCTTTAAAAATCTTCAATTTAATTTGTTAAACAAAATATCCATTTTCTTTTAATAAATTAATATTACTTGTCGGCTGTTTACTTTTCTTTCCTGAAAGGAACTTTCGTCCGCGGAAGACATTTTTGCTACGATTTTAAGGATGGTAGAGAAAATATAATAATATGCTGACTTGTCCTTCTACATCAATGGAATTATGGAATTGATTTATACTTCTATTTCCAACTTCAAATTCATATTGAAATACTTCTATGTCTAGAAAAAAAAATGTTAAACACATCAAGTGTCACGTAATTTATCACCATCGTTAAACAATTAAAGACATAAAGATAAGGTCAACCTTAAAACTTTTATGCATAACACTTAATTGAGTTTGTTGCTTGGTTAAAAACGTTTCTTTCGTATTGACGGGGGATTAGATACTTACCCAACCAAAAACAATTATAAGGACATCTCTCTCCTTTATTCAGAGAAAAAAAAGGGACATCTCTCCTATTTTGGGCAATACTCATGACCTTTGATATATGTATATAATGTTTGATGTTTGATTTATGCATGATGTTCGATATATGATCCACACTATGACATTGTGCATAGAATGGCATATACCCAAGAACTTTTCATTATTGTCATTGTTGTATCAAAAAATAGCACATGAGTCACTAGCCCAAATGAGGCACAAAAGACTAGCAAGTCCAAAGACCCAAATAAGGAAATGAAGTGTTATATAGCCCATGACACGTCATCATGTGCCATATTAGCAAAAGCATGCTAGAATTTTGATTATGCTAAGACAACAAAAGCAACTTGAATTGACCAGCTTGCATATAGAGAGCAGCTCAAGGTCACAGAGGCTTAGTAGCTCGAATCATGATATCCTATATTTTTCTTAATAATACAAAATTCCAGAAACAAAAAAATTACTATATTAAGAAGAGGATCACTTCAAATGAGAGGTTATGGAATTGCGCTCTGATTCGACTATAAATGTATTAAATACAATTTAATGTAAAATAGGAAAAAAAATTTAGTTTTTCTTATATTTAGTAACCAAATTATATATAAACAATAAGCTCTAACACTATAGAAAGGGTCTTTCACATATATAAGACATACAATAACAACCTAACAATACTAGGCAATCCCATAAACCTTAGTAGAAGCTTTGCTAAAACACATCTTTCTCCTCTAGAAGTAAGATAACTGTGAATCTAAGCATCATTTAAAGGGCCGAACCGTATTAAAAATTCTCGTGCCTCTTTATTTATTTTCCTACATCATTATTGTCTTGTTATTTCACCATAATTACACTCGTTCATTCACTTTAAACATTCAATTCATATCAATTTGATTGTTGATCAACTTTTTATGTTAACATTTTGATGCTAGAAGGAGAGCAAAAAAATCTCTGGTTTTATGAGTTTATGCTGAATTACATGTTCTTTTCAACTATTTCAAATAACTATCACTAGAACTTCTCATATGCATGAAAATGCCCCTTGCATGAGTGCACACTTGGATAGTCTTTCAAACGCGAAAGAAGGGGCAGATTTGGTGCATCAGACACAGGTTGATAGAAACTAATGAGAAGTGGATCATGATCATGATTAGGTGGACCTAATGTTAGGATTTATGCCATAAGAGCTTGTAATTTGTAAACGTTTAAATAAATAATAAATAAATGATGTTTATTTTATTCAATTTGTGTGCATTTACAAAATATTTACTTTATACGAATATCATAAAACATCCTAAATTAATGATGTAATTTCAAACTATGTATATATATTTTATATACAAGTAGATTTAGTTTGAGATAAGTAATCTAAAGAGTCCGTAGAAAACAAACGAAGCTGAGTATTTTGTTTGTGGTAAATCTACAGTTGCAGTCCATTTCGTTTTTGGTACGATAGTTTTATCCGAGACTGTTCATGTGGTGACATGAAAATGGAAACACCTTATATAATAAAGATTATATAGAACTAGACCACAATAAACATAAGTCTCTAATTAATATCCGTTACATTTAGAAATTCATATTTATCGACCGGATGATCATATATGAATTGATCTTAATTCTGAGTATATTATGGATTCCTGCTTATTGAGTCGTATCCTTTGATTTACATGGGTGAGATCGGCATAGATACCCGGTCAATAACTTCGTACTTTAGGGATATGATTTAGTAAGTAGTTAGGAACATTCTATACAATAGTAGAATCCACTCATTCTTACGAGAAGTAGAGAAGTAATTTCCTTAAGGGTTGATTTAGGTCTTGAACAATAAATGCGTTCAACTTTCTGTTTATATGTAAACGGAAAAATAAATTTATAAGTTGTTATGAATATATTGTTCATTAGATAATCAATGGTACTTAAGGATCAAGCTATAATTAGAGAGATATAACGGAGAATCAATGGTACTTAAGGATCAAGCTATAATTAGAGAGATATAACGGACATATTGACCTAGCTCTAATTATGAATTATTTGTGGAGGGTTAAATCATATGTAGTGATTAAATTAATGGACACTGAAAATTTCAGATTGTATAAAAGTATCTGCAGTTTTGATAGTGCAATCTTAGGTTTTCAGTAGAGTAACTCTAAGATCAATAATAGTGAATTATTTAATTAAAGAGTTTAATTAATAATTCTCATATTATTGGAGCTCAAAACTGTAGGTCCATCGGGTCATCTTGATAGCTCGTTTCACTATAAGAAACGTGTATATAGAATATTATAATTGGATCGTCCAATTACAATTATTACATAAATAACAAAATATGTGTTCACTTGGTATTTGAATAATATTGATTATTCAAATTATTTAATAATTAATTAGTTAATTATTAATTATGAATTAATAATTATTTAATTAATTTTATAAGAAACCTTGAATTCAATTCTCAATAGTGACCGGATATAAATTAATTATGAATTAATTAGAGGTCACGAGTTCGATTTCAAAATATAACGCGAATTAATTATGAATTAATTATGTTATATGGGGAAAAAGCTTAATTATAATAAACATGAGGTTTAATATTAATTTTGATTAATGAAACCCTAATTGTTGCCTATAAAAGGAAAAGAAATAATTTTCTTTTCATATACTTTTGGTTATATGTATGTTTGAGAAATAGAAAGAAAATTAGAGAACAAGAATTGTATTTTTGCTTTCTGTATAACCAAAAACAAACACTCACCTCTTACAAATATTCATTTGATTTTCTTTTTAGAAAATAAATCAAAAGTAAGTGAGCACAGTTCTATATAATTGTGTCAACTCATATGTTTATTGATGTAGAGACATATCAAGAAAGGCAAGATGGTGAGGAATCCATAGAGATCAATACAAAAGGTATAAGATTTGATCTTAATTTAGTTTTATTATTTTATTTCACTATTTATGAATTCTAAGTTTTTAAGTTTTATAAAAAAGTTTTAAAACTTGGTGTTCCACAAATTCTCAAATTTTAACAAAAACAATTGTTGTTTTTCCTTTCACCTGAACCTTAGAATAGACAAGAAGCAAGAGGTTATGCAGAATTTGCCTCTTGTGAATGCAACAGTTGGGTAGGCAAGTGTTCCAAACCTCGAACCCATGGTAAACAGACAAGATGGACTAGAAGACGCAATGCAAGTATTTACTAGGACTATTAAGGAATTAAGGGCACCACTACCTGCAAACAACTTACAACAAAGAGACCCTCTGCAGAATGAGAATCCATCCTAGGATGAAAAACAATAAGCAAACCAATGTCCTCCCTGACAAGTAGGCCAAGATGAGGACCGCAATCAAGAAACCTTGTTGAGGCTTGCTAGAACGACATCTTTGAGTCGCAATTATGCAAGCAATGACCAAGAATATCACAAAGTTGTCTAAGTTGTAGAGGGGTCACATACAGCACAAGGTAACCCGTAATTACTTAGAAAGATTGATCATCTAAAGCGATGAGGAAACAAGAATTAGGATGCTTTCTATGAAGGAAATTCATTAAGTGGTGGGATTGTCAACGAGCCTTTATCAAATCGCTTTAAGATGCCCGCTATCACCTTGTACCAAGGAAGTAGTAACTTTTATGACCACTTGAATGCTTTTAATGTGCAAATGGATTTGCTCATCACAAACCACAATGTAAGGTGCAAGTGTGTCCCGACTATTTTGGGGGAAGCACTACAAAAATAGTTCAGAAAACTCCCAACAGGGAGTATAACAAGTTGGGAGCAGTGTTAGGAGCTTTTCTTATCACATTACCAGGTCTTAAAGAGGCAACATGTGTCATCCTGTCATATAACAACTATCATTTAGAAGAGAGGAGAGACACTGAAGAACTATATAGCTATTGATAACCCATAAGACAAGAGCATCCTTACAACAATATCAGCGAGGTTAAATAATAAGGGAAAGCTATATCGTAGTATCTACAAGGACTCCATTAAAACCCTTTGGCACTTTTATGACCAAATCACGATCTACATCAGATTGGAAGAGTCTTTAAATGCCCTTGATTGTAAGGCTCAAGGAGAGTCGAGCAATAAGAACAAATCCGAGAAAATGAAGGGTAATAAAATTGGACCTATTAACTTCCCATTTTATATATATATATATATATATATTTGCACAAAGCCATTCTTCCTTTCTTGTCATTCTTTATTATTATTATTATTATTATTATTATTATTATAATAAATGATGTTCTTCCTGATTTGTTTTACTGTGAGGTGTCCACTTTTTTTTTTAATTGTTTATTATTTCCCTTTTTCAACACTATTGTTTATTATTTTTATTTACAATATAATTAACTTTTTTTTATTACTTTTCTTATATCTACTTTTCCTATTCATAGTATTTTTCCTATTCCTAATTAATTAGTGTTTTCCTTTATATATATATATATATATATATATATATATATATATTTCTCTTTTAGTTAGACACATGTTATCTCCTATAGAAGAACCATTTACTCCTATTTTTGGTGTGCTACACAAAATTTGCAATTTTAGCGAACAATTTTTTTTTTCTCTTCTTCTTATTTGATAATTAAACAATATAACTTTTGGCTTGCTTTACTTGAAAAGTCATCCCAAACATGGTTAAAGATTACTTTTGAAAACTAATATAATGGGAGAAGCTATTCTATATTTTTCAAAATGTGCATAACGTCTTCATTATTTTTATTAAAAACACTGCACCCTCATATTTATTAAAAATATCTAAAATTAAGGAACAACAAATACACCCTTTAATACACTTTCTCAAGATACCCTTCTTTCAATACAGGACATATGTTATACTTTTGTGATATAAGTTTTATATCCAAAATAAAAATATGTGATAAAGTTTATGTTAAAAAAATGCAATTTGTATACAAATTCTATATAGAATGGAGAGTGTCTTTAGAGGATGGATTGGGGAAGTGTATTGCTCAAATAAAATTTGAGATAATATTAAGATAATTTTGAAAATAAATTTATTTTAATTAATTTATTATTAATATGTTAATATGCTAAATGTGTAGGCAAATCTCAAATAGATGAAGGAAGAATTAAAATCTCATGAGATATGTCGACGTTAAAATCCAATCGACGAGAATTCAATGCCCAGTACCTACAAAATGTGAGAAAACACAAAAAGTGAGAGAAACATGACAAAGAACCAAGATTAACACAAGAAAAACAAGAGATTTTTAACGTGGTTCAGCGAGTGCGCCTACGTCCACGACTGTCTCTCTATAATTTGGTAGAGTGACAATATGTTATTCTTTGTATATCTTTTTACAATGGTTTTAGCCTTTATTTATAGAGGAAGAGTTGTTACAGATTAGGAAGCATTAAAATAGGTAAAGAATTTCATAATAAATACACTTCCTAATCAGTTAGAGTAGAATCAGGAAACTGCCCCGAGTATCTCGAGATCACGTTGACTGAGTTCAAATTCGAATTAACTTCCAATTCTGGTGAGAAAATCATGATCAAATCGGGTAACTGCCATATCTGGAAGATTTGGTATTAACTGACCACTGGGCGAGCTATTCACTGTCTTGAGCGACCTCGAGCTGGATCTCGCCAAGTAGCGAGCTATGAATAGAGCGAGCTTCGTAATGTTAACAGCGATCTGTAGCCTGACTGAGAAACGAGCTGACACATGTGAGCTAAAAAACTCGTTCAGACGAGTTGTAGAACTTATTGGGCTTGGAGATGATAATTGGGCCTTGTTTACTAGGCCTTCGCATTGGGTCGACTTAATGAGCCTTTATCGGGTTTTTACTAGTCCATTTGATGAGTCAAGAAAATGCACACAACATCAGTCCCCCAGCTCTCAGTTCGTTCTACGAATTGGGAGCTCGAGTTCACTAGTAAAAGCTAACTTTTCTGATAAGCTAACTTGAATTACCGTTTCGCGCCTTTTCAAATTCATTCTTATCAGTTATGACACGTGGCGGTTATGTAGGAGGTGACTAAACCGGTATTAGCACGTCTTAGGTCACGTGCATTTAATGCGCACGTCTTTCAACTAACGGCTATATGATTACAGAGCCATTGCTTGTGCTACACCGTCAGATGCAGAACGGTTACATACTCTCCAGATTAAATAGCTGGGGCTCGAGCTCGGTCATCTATATAAACTGGTGAAGCCCTTCGTTGCCCTGTTCACCTATCATTTTCTCCAGTCACCAAGTTCTTCATTGCTGCGCATTCCACCGGTGCTCTACAAAAACTTCACTTACAGTCGTTGTTTTTCACCATTTCGTCAAATATTCACAGTAAAATTCTTCTTTAACTTCAGGTTTCAATTTCTAGTTTGCTTTTGTTGAACTTGAGTTGTGCTGAACTTGCATTTTGCCTCTGAAATGGGATGAACACTTCATGTTTTTTATGTTAAGTTTCTGTGATTATGAGTTTCTTGTTGAACACGACTTTTTATTTCCTATTGGTTCGATCTTCTAGTTTGTTTGTTTGCAACCTGATTACTGTTTATAGCATGCCATGTATGCGAACTGTAGGATTAGGCATCTGTAGATTACCAGCTCGTAGGTCGTTTCTTCATAGGTCGAGCCCCCTACTGTAGGAGCGATATGCGAACTAGGAAACTTAGAAAATTTTTAGCATTTTAGTAATCTGTTCCTTGCGACCTGAATATACCCCATTTTGTATATATGTCTTCAAGTGGAGCTCGCAACATTAGTGAAACAACTCAAGGTAGATAGCGAGCAGAAGCTCAGCGACGAGTTGAAAAGGAAAGGAATGCTCGCAAAGCGTTTTCTCACTATTCATCTTCCATAGAAGTTTCTGAATTGGAGGGGATTGCTTTTCAATTCCATATCTCTAGAGGCTGTCGCACGATGTTACTCATTCCAAAAAACCATGCAGGCTATCCTCTGTGGGGGTACGTCGCTGTCAGTACCCAGTATCTGGAACACGGGTTGAGATTCTCAATTCCTTCTTATTTGATCAAGCTCTTGAACACTGTCAAGCTCGCGCTATTCCAGTTAATACCGAACTCATACGCACAGCTGACTTCTTTAACTTTAGCTTTCCTCAGGAACAATCTTCCTCCCCCAACTCCAAAGATCATCCGACATCTCTATAGTTTCAAGGCTTTGAGCACTCCAAAAGAGGGAAAGCCAGATGACATCTACTATCTCGCAGCTCGTCCGTCGGAATATAAGAAACTCTTACCCCAAGGAGGTGCGAAGGGCAAGTCCAACGTCGGGCATATAAGACGAGCTGGTTTCTTGTCTCATGCCTTTCTCTTGCGGATCTTAAAAACTTCGGTTTCGTCCTGAGCCTAGGTATGTAGATGAAAATCTTTAGCGAGCTACCTTTCTTTTTTTTTTTTAATTCATTTTTCTTAACACCTTGCTTGCTTTGCAAAGCTGAAAATGGACAAGTCTACTCTCAGCAGCGAGAAGAAAATGGCTCTCGAGGTACTCGCGAATTTGAGTGCAGCGGGCATCAGTAACAAGTTTGATACCGCCTTTCTCCAAGCTCATGACCTCGCTCCTCCTGAAGATTCTCCCTTGACAAATAGTGAGAACGACATATCGAGCATTGAGGAGTGCGAGCTTCCTTTTGTTCTCGAAGTTCCTGTTGAGGAAGAGAATGCATCTACTCCGACCTTTCCCTCGCGGGTAGAAACATTAGCTCCAACTCCTGCACCAGCTCGTGCAGAAATAATAGCTCCAGCTCCTTCAACTCGGATAACTCCAGCTCGGGCAGCTCTAGTTGTACAAATAGATTCAACTCATTCTCCTGTTCGAACGACTACTCCAAGGGTTCCATCTCCACCTACCCAAACAGATCTAGTCCCCAGTCTAACAGTTTCAACACCTGTTGAAGAGGCACCGGTTCCAGCTCGTACTCCACCAGTAGGTGCATCCCGAACAGCTGCTCCTTCAGCTCCTGCTTCTTCCTCTGGGCGAGCTCCAGCCAAGAGGAAAAAGCTTGCTTTTCTGGAGTTCTCTCCTGAGCGACCTGCTAAAGCCTTAGCCTCCTCAACCGCTCCCTCAAAGTGGCCTGCTGAAGCACCAACCTCTCCAGCTGCTCCTTTAAAGCGCTCAAAGCGAACTACTAAAGCGAAGACTCCCTCGGTCGCTACTCCAACGAGGTACCGCCTTCAGAAACAGCAGCAGATCTTCCGCAGGTTTCAGCTCCCAGCTCGCAACCTGGAGAAAGGGATGTTCCATCCGAGGTTGCTACCCAAGCAACCCGAGCTGGTACCAGTGGGAGAATAAAGAAGAATTGGGCTAGGCGTACCTTTTTTACGCGGCGTCATGTTTACTGGAGTGAAGAGTCTGAGGCCGCAGAGGCTGAGGGGACTTCATCGCCAACAATGCCAGACGTCGAAGTTGGACTTGGGGGGAGATATTTAACTTCATTCCTCGATAATTGGCCAACAATTATGATAACTCACGCAAGAGTTTTAGAGAATAGGTCTCTCATGGGTATGACCTTGGACAAATACGCAGCTCGACATGCCATGCTGGTAAGTCATTTTTCCTTCATCTCCTGGCCTCTTTACTTTACCAAATATTAACTTGTAGGATTTTCAGGCCGCTCACGCAACAATAAAGCAAAGGCGGGAGGCCAGATTTGCTGAAAATCGAATAACGAGACTGGAGAGCGAACTGGAGAAAACTAAGGGAGAGATAAACTCCTTGGCTTAGAGAGCTCGAGATGGGAGAAAGTTCGTGGAGGGCCACGAGGCAAAGATAGCTGCGGCGACCATTGCTAGACAGACAGTCGAAGAAGCTCTGTTGAAAATGGAAAATGATTATGAAGCCACTAGGTCGCACCTCACCGCCTTACTTCAAAATTGTAGAGATGAACTGGGCAAGAAAAGGATGAACTGAACAATGTGAAGGATGAGCTGAGGCAGTCTGAGCAGCGAGTCGAATTGGCGGAAAAAAGAGTTGAACGAGTAGAAGCTGCATCACAGCGGACTGAGGAAGTCGAGCAACGAGCTGAAATTGCAGAGAAACAAGTCGAAGTGCTCGAACAAAAGCTTGAGGCCGCAGTTCAGCGGGCTGAGGTTGCTGAGCAACGGGCTGAAAAGGCTGAGCATCGGGCTGAGGTGCTCAGACAGCAAGTGGGGTCTGCAGTGTAGCAAGCTGAGGTTGCAGAGCAGAAAATAGAGAATGTGCTACAATGGGCTGAGGTTGCCGAGAAGCTAGTTGAGGCAGCCGAGCAACTAGCAGAGACCGCAAATCGAGAAGCTGAGGTCGCTAATCGCCATGCAAATGACACATTCGAAGAGTTGATGGCTTTCAGAGAGAGATCTATTCAAGAAACGGAGGTATAGGTTGCTGAAGCCAAAGATGAGGTTGAGGAAAGAACATGTCTTAATTTCCTCTATACGCTATGGATGTCCCATCCTGAATTGGATTTTTCAATCTTTGGTGATGAAAGACTCCAAGCTGTGGAGAGGTTCAAAGCAAAAACTGCCTCGTCTTCAGGTGTAGCTGATGTAGCCCCTTTAGCAATGGAGACTCCTGACACGACTCCTCAGGCTGAACCCGCTGGTGACCTCGAACTTTCTAACTCGTCCTCTTCTAGCGAAGACTCTCTATTAGGCCCAGATTCTTCAGCTCGAAACTAGTAGCTTATCTCTTGCACTTGTATTCTTTTCAATCTCCAATTTGTAAAGGATTTTTGAACTTTAATAAAATTTCATTCATCATATCTTCTCTGTCGGATGTGTTTGAGTTATTATTTTTGTTGCAACACATTTTATAGCCTTCAATTGTGAAAGTTCATGCAAGCTAATTATCATAATATAAACTTGCTCAAAATCAGGCATAATAACTCAAGTAATTACTTAATTCACCAAATAATAAAATCTTTTGAATAACAACAGATTGAAACCTTTGTTTGCCATATTGCATTGTGGATGAGCTATGCAGGGGTACTTAACCACCTCTGTTTTTTAGGTTCTTTTTCATTTTTAGCGAGCTATGTAGGGGTACGTAACCTCGCCTGCTTTTTAGGCTCTTTTTCATTTTTAGCGAGCTATGCAGGGGTACGTAACCTCGTCTGCTTTTTAGGCTCTTTTCATTTCTAGCGAGCTATGCAAGAGTACTTAACCTCGCCTGTTTTTTATGCTCTTTTTCATTTCTAGCGAGCTATGCAGGGGTACGTAACCTCACCTGCTTTTTAGGCTCTTTTTCATTTCTAGCGAACTATGTAGGGGTACGTAACCTCGCATGTTTTTTTTGGCTCTTTTTCATTTTTAGCAAGCTATGCAAGGGTACATAACCTCGTCTGCTTTTTAGGCTCTTTTCATTTCTAGCGAGCTATGCAGGGGTACATAACCTCGCCTGCTTTTTAGGCTTTTTTTCATTTCTAGCGAGCTATGCAGAGGTACTTAACCATGCTTGCTTTTTAGGCTCTTTTTCATTTTTAGCGAGCTATGCAGAGGTACGTAACCTCGCCTGCTTTTTAGGCTCTTTTATTTTTGGCGAGCTATGTAGGGGTACGTAACCTCGCTTGCTTTTTTGGCTCTTTTTATATTTGGCGAGCAGCGAGCTAATCAGCACGAAGCCCGTTAACTTAGTGAAATAACGTATATCATGAGGGAATTTGAGCTTTCATTTACTATAAGATTGAATTATATGTAACAAAAAAAGTTACCGATAATCTGGTCGAAGATGCTCGACATTCCAAGCTCGAGGGACCTCAGCTCCATTCATATTGGCTAAACGATAAGCTCTATTTCCCAAATTTGCTTTGATGATATAGGGTCTTTCTCAATTTGGGCCTAAGGACCCATCACTGGGTTTGCGGGCTCCAAGTAGAATGAGACGCAGTACCAAATCTCCTACGTTAAAGCTGCGAATTCGAGCATTCCTGTTATAGTACCTCGCGATTCTTTGTTGATAGACAGCTACTTTCAACCTGGCTGTTTCCCTGACTTCTTCAAGCAAGTTTAAGTTTGTAGCAAGTAACTGATCATTGTCATTTGGATTGAAGGTCACTCTTCGTTGCGAGGTAACTTCTAACTCTGCCGGGATCATGACCTCATACCCATACACCATCGAAAAGGGCGTTTCGCTTGTGGTGCTGCGAGCTGTGGTTCTATAAGCCCATAATACCTTCTGAAGCTCGTCTACCCACGCTCTTTTCTTCACTTCCAGTTTCATCTTCAGGGTCTGCTTTATAATCTTGTTCACAACTTCAACTTGGCCATTGGCTTGTGAATGGTCCACTACTAAGAAGCTCTTGATTATCTTCAGGTCACTACAGAACTTGAGAAATTGTTCACTGCTGAACTGGGTCCCATTGTCCGTCATGATCTGCTGTGGGACTCCGAATCTGCAAATAATATTATTCCACACAAAGTTTTCAATCTTTGTAGTGGAAATTTCAGTTAGCTCCTTTGCTTTTACCCACTTAATGAAGTAATCAACTGCGACCACGGCATGCTTGCATCTTCCATGAGCTGTTGGCAGAGAACCGATCAAATCCATCCCCCAAATTACAAAGGGTCACGGGCTCACAATTTGTTGGAGATAAGCTGGTGGAGCTCGCGGAACCTGGGCGAACCTTTGACACTTGTCACACTTTTTCACCAAGTCAATGGAATTCGGCTTTATCGTGGGCCAGTAGAAACCCTATCGCAGTGGTTTTTGAGCCAAAGAAAACCCTCTAGCATGGTTTCCACAATGACCTTCATGTATTTGCCTCATTACCGTCTCACAATCTTGGCCATTTATGCATCTCAAAAGTGGAGATGAAAACCCCTTCTTATACAACACATCATCGTAGATGCAGTACCTGGCTGCTCTAGCTCGCAAGCGCCGTGCTTCCAACTTATCACTTGGCAGCTTTCCATCTTGTAGATAGCTCAGAATCTGACCCATCCAGGAATTGGACTGCACAGTTATAACCATAATCACATTCTTCTCTTTTGTACTTGGAGCTGGTAGGAACTCAACTGGGATTGCCCCTAGGAAGTCCACATCTCGAGTGGTCGCAAGGCGAGCTAATGCATCTGCGTGTGCGTTCTGAGCTCATGGAATCTGCTTCACTTCGTACTTCTGAAAGGTACTTAGCATTTTATGAACCTTCTGGAGGTACAAAGTCATTTTTGGCCCCTTGGTCTGGTACTCCGCCAAAATGTGGCAAACCACGAGCTGCGAGTCACTGAAAACCCTTAGCCGTTCAACTCGCATCTTTCTAGGTAGACGTAGACTTGCGAGCAGCGCTTCATATTCAGCTTCATTGTTTGTAGCCTGGAAACCAAACCTTAGGGCACAAAGGATTTTATGACCTTTAAGACTAATCAACAAAATCCCAACTCTAGCTCTCTACTCGCTAGATGATCCATCAACATAAAGCTCCCAGGTCGGACCTTCAGAAGATTCAGCTTCGTCATCCACAGGTCCTATAAATTCTGCAATAAAGTCTGCCAGAGCTTGAGCCTTGATAGCCGTCCTTGGCTTGTACTGAATGTCAAACTGTGCGAGCTCCACTGCCCATTTGAGTAGGCGACCTGAAGTGTTGGCTTTCTGTAGAACTTGCTTTAACGGATACTGGGTGAGGACTTTGATCGTATGGGCTTGAAAATAAGGTCACAGCTTCCTCGACGCGACTACCAGGCAATAAGCGAGCTTCTCCATCTGTGAGTACCTGATTTCAGTATCTTGCAGCCTTTTACTTACATAATACACTGGAAGCTGCATCTTTTCTTCTTCTCTCACCAATGCAGCACTTAAAGCTTGCTGAGACACTCTCAAGTACAAAATCAACTTTTCTCCTTCTTTGGGCTTAGAAAGGAGTGGAGCTCGCCCCATGTACTCTTTCAACTGCTAGAAGGCTGTTTCACATTGCTCGGTCCACTCGAAGCTTTTTGCCTTCTTCAAAATATCAAAAAATGGGATGCATTTATCCGTAGCTTTCGAGATGAACCTGTTTAATGCTGCGACTGGCCATTAAGGCTCTGCACATCCTTTATCTTGGTAGGCGACCTCATATCGATTAGTGCTTTGATCTTCTCTAGATTGGCTTCAATACCTCTACTATTCACCATGAAGCCCAGAAACTTTCCAGAAGCTACCCCGAACGCGCACTTGTGTGGATTCAGCTTCATCTGGTAGCTCCTCAGAATCTGAAACATCTCCCCCAGGTTGTATACCTGATCACCCATCTGCTTGGACTTTACTAACATTTCATCCACGTAGACCTCCATGATCTTACCAATTTGCTTTTCAAACATCATGTTCACAAAGCGTTGATAGGTCGCTCCTGCATTCTTCAGCCCGAATGGGCATCACTTTGTAGTAGTATAATCCTCAATCTGTCACAAACGAGGTGTGCTCTTCGTCCTCATGATTCATGGGGATTTGATTATAACCCGAGTATGCGTCCATGAAGCTTAGGAGTTCGTGGCCGGCTGTAGCATCCACAAGCTGGTCTATCCTTGACAAGGGGAAGCTATCTTTCAGACACACCTTATTTAAATTAGTGAAGTCGATACAAGTTCTCCACTTCCCGTTCTTTTTCTTCACCAACACAGGATTGGCGACCCAGGTTGGGTAGTAAGCTTCTCGGATAAACTTGTTGGCCAGCAGCTTATCTACCTCTTCCTTCAGTGCTAAATAGCACTCCCCTGTCATTGCCCTTCTTTTCTGACGAACTAGCTTGTGATGAGGATCAATATTCAATTTGTGTGACATTACCTTTGGATCTATCCCCACCATATCTTCGTGATTCTATGCAAACACGTCCAAGTTCGCATTTAGGAAGTCAGCGAGCTGAGCTCTTAGTTTTGGAGCCAAACCTCTTCCCAACTTCAAACATCCTTCAGGATCCACCTCACTGATCTGAACGTCTTCTAGTTCCTCAACTGGTCCAGTAGCTCGCTCTGCATCCACTTCACGGGGGTCGAGATCATGACTAACCCCCTTTTCAATTGTAGCTCGTGGTTCACCCCTCGAAACAACGTTCACTTTCTTTCCTCTTACACCCATCTTCATAGCATCCTTATAGCAGCGTCTGTTAAGTGTTGCTCTCATCGAACACATCCGATGCCATTGGGAGTTAGGAACTTTACTATAAGAGTCCTAGTTGAAGTAACTGCATCTAGGTCGTTCAACGAAGGTCTTCCCAGAACCACATTGTATGCTGATGGACAGTCAATAATTAGGAAGTCTGCCAACACAGTTGCCTGGCGACCTGCTTCCCCAAAAGTAAGCGGCAGCTTAATCTGGCCCACTAGTACTACAACATCTCCAGTGAAGCCGTAAAGAGGCTCTAAGGATCGTCTCAACTGCTCTGCTCCTAGCGCCATCTGATTAAAACAGTTTCTGTACATCGCATTCACCGAGCTCCCAGTATCAATCATGATGCGTCGCACTTCCATGTTGCCGATTTTAGCTCGTATAACCAGCGCATCATTGTGAGGCCAGATCACACCTCTAGCATCCTCCTGAGTGAAAATAATTTCATCCGAGGTCGTCTTGGCTTTCTTGGCAGGTCCCTCCGACCCACTGACTTGAAAGGTATGATTTGCCTCTTGGACGTACCTCTCGTGCGACCTGTTTGAAGCACCTGCGATATGGGGGCCACCATGAATTGTAAAAATAGTTCTTACCGCGGGCTCATGTTCTGGCTCGGAAGCTTGCTGGGGCTGTTGCTGTGTTGGCTGCTGTTGAGGTCGTTGTTGTGGAGGTCGCGAGTCTGCGTCTTGCCATGTAATCTCTCAAACGACCTCTCCTGATCAACTTTTCAATGACATCCCTTAACGCCCAACAATCTAAAGTGTTGTGTCTGACCTCATTATGATAGGCACAAAACTTGCTCTATCTCTGTGCTGAACAGGGGCTCTCAAAGGATAAGACTTGCCAAAGTCTTCCCTGTTCCTCTCTGCTGCAAAGATCCTGTCTTGAGAGTCCGATAGGATGCTGTAACTCTCATAACGACCTTGACGTGGATGTGGCTCATTCCTAGGCTCTATCCTTACCTTTTTAGCAATCTGATTGTTTGAGCCATTGTTTTTACCTTCTCCTTCGTTCATGCCATTATTTCTTTTCTTCGTCTGACTGGAATTGCCCGCTTCATTCTTCTGATTGGACTTCTTCGGGCCGAAGGTCTTTTCCCACCTAATCTCCTTTGCAGCTCGCTCATAGAACTCTCCCAGATCCTTCAATGGGGACTTATAAATGCTCTCATACAGTTTTCCATCCTTACACAACCCAGCTGAGATTGCTGTCAATATACTCTCGTCTGATGGATTTTCAACATTCGCGACTTCGCGTCTAAACCTGGTGATATATTCTTTCAACAACTCACCATGACGCTGGAATATGGTAGCTAGGTGGCAGGATGGAGCGAGTTGCCTTCTCAACGCTCTATATTGGCCAACGAACTTCTACTGACATTCCTCCTAACTTCCTACGCTGCGAGCTGGGAGGTTTTTGAACCATGTCCTTGGAATGTCTCCTAAAGTAGCTGGGAATACATGACACTTCACCATAGGATTATCTGTCTGCAGGTCTATCTGAAAGTTAAAAGCATCAAGATGATCATAGGGATCACTGTCCCCATTGTATTGCTGAATATTTGGCATTTTGAACCTCGGAAGGAGAAGTTGCGTCTCAATTTCCCTTGTAAATGGGGTCCTTTCCTCGTAGTACCCACACTGCTTCGGAGCTCCAGGTTACGCTTCTAACTGCTGGACCCTCTAGAGGAGTTCTTCTACCTATAGGTCTCGGAGCTCATATCTCCTCCTGAGGTCGCGACCTGGGGTTGGATGTTCTGGGTCATATCTCTTGTCCTCTCCGAGTGAGCCCCCAGGTCTATGGGATCTCGCATGTCTCTCACCCACTTCATTTACATGTCGAGCTATAGCTCCGGGTCTATTGTGCCTAACTTCTACCCGTCGGCTTCCATCCTGACTCAACTATACTACCAGGCTTGCTGGGGGCGCGACTTCCCTTTCTTCGTGGACAGGGTGGCCTCCAGCTCTAGAGCGCGCATTAGAGGAACGAGCTGAGCCGGCAGGTCGTGGCATTTCCCTTGCTGGCCTTTGAGGCATCTGCATCGCTTCATGCTGCTGAGACACATGCCTGGGAACCTCGACCTCAACCCTGGGTGCGTTCTGCATCTGAGCTTGCACCAACATATTGACAGCCTTTGTAAGCTGTCTAACTATGTTCTCCAACGCTTCTTGCCTTTGATGCCACACATGCTGCCCTTCAACCATTGGGGCGATTGGAATTGGTTAACGAGGAGGCAGGGGCGGCATGCCTGCTGCAGCATTGATTGCTTGGCCATGGGATGTGCCTGCTGCATGCATGGGTGCGTCTTCCATAGGTTACATGTTCTGTTGTGACTGGTTCATGTGGTTCTCTACCTGGTCATCATCTTCAATATACCTCGTTGTTCTAGTTCTTGCCATGTTGTCAGAAATTGAAGAGTTGAGATGAAAAAATATTACAGTTTGGGCCCTCCTTCCAGCGCCAAAATGTCGATGTTAAAATCCAGTCGACAAGAATTCAATACCCAGTACCTGCAATCAATGTGAGAAAACATAAAAAACGAGAGAAACACGACAAAGAACCAAGAACAACACAAGAAAAACAAGAGATTTTTAATGTGGTTCAGCGAGTGCGCTTACGTCCACGACTGTCTTTCTATAATTTGGCAGAGTGACAGTATGTTATTCTTTATATATCTTTTTACAATGGTTTCAACCTTTATTTATAGAGGAAAAGTTGTTACAGATTAGGAAGCATTAAAATAGGTAAAGAATTTCATAATAAATACACTTCCTAATCAGTTGGAGCAGAATCAGGAAACTGCCCCGAGTATCTCGAGATCAAGTTGACTGAGTTCAAATTCGAATTAATTTCTAATTCTGGTGAGAGAATCATGATCAAATCGGGTAACTGCCATATCTGGAAGATTTGGTATTAACTGACCACTGGGCGAGCTATTCACTGTCTTGAGCGACCTCGAGTTGGACCTCGCCAAGTAGCGAGCTATGAATAGAGCGAGCTTCGTAATGTTAACAGCGATCTGTAGCCTGACTGAGAAACGAGCTGATACATATGAGCTGAAGAGCTTGTTCAGACGAGCTGTAGAACTCATTGGACTTGGAGATGATAACTGGGCCTTGTCTACTGGGCCTTTGCATTGGGTCGACTTAATGAGCTTTTATCGGGCTTTTACCAGCCCATTTGATGAGTCCAGAAAATGCACACAACAAGATACGTAACCTAATAGATTTAGAATGTGATTCAAACCAAAAACAAATCTTAAACCATATAGGGAAGTTGTAAGAGTTTGATCAAAATTCTTCAAAATGAATTTGATACAATTCTTGATTTGGGTAAATTCAAATCTCACAAGTCACAGGACATTTTAATGTTCCAAATGCCATGAGTTACATAGTATCGATCATATAAATCCATGCATGAGCAATCTAATAACCATAAAATTTTGGTATCCAATCATATACCAAATCAAATAGAGGGTTTGTGGGCAACTTGGATGGTGAATTCCAACCAAGAACCACAATTTGGATATCCTATACTATTCTAATATGATTATGAAATTATTGCTAGTCAAAGGCACGAAAAATGGTAGGTAAGGACACTGAAAGATCATATCAAGTGTCTTTTAATTTTCTTTTCAATTTTTGTTAGGTTATGAATTTTATTGCATTTTTTTCTTTTCTCTTTATGAAGCCTACTGCCAATAAAAACTACACTGCCCTTTTACCGACGTGAAGTGGTGGAAAGGCATCCACATTTTCTCAAGACTTTTGTGTTAAAAATACAAAAGGTCATAACTATTCTTTATTATATCAATAAATGGATCATACGTTTAAACTATTTGAAGGTCATCTAAAGGGTTTAGAATTACAAGATATGTCCAATTTGTTTTAGAGTAAATAGGAGATTGTTGGGGTTTGTGTTCTAAAAACTTATAATTATATAAATGGTTTCATAAATATTAATAAGTATTCATTTCATTCAATTTATATATTTTTATAAAAATTATATATATATTATGAGAAACATTCTTGATTAACCCCTCTAATTATAACTTGATCCTTAAGTACCATTAATTCTCTAATGAATAATATATTCATAATAACTTATGAATTCCAATCTTAATTCTTTTTTTCAAAGTCCGTTTATTTACTATATATGATGTAGTACAAGTTTTAAACAGCTGTAAACCAACTGCTCCTTCAAAAAATTTATGACCAATTCTAACTAAAGAATTATTAGTCAATATAAATCATTATCTCTTATAAATTATAAAACATGTTTTTTTATTTACCTTTTGTTTTTTAAAATATATTTTTTAAAGTTTTTAAAAATATCTTAAGAACTTCATGATAATCCTAAATTTTATAGGTTAAAGTACGCTGCTTTTATGTTAATTTCTTTAATTATCTATATAAACACTTGAAAGAACCAATAAATTAATGCAAATAACGTTATACAAACTAAACTCTAGTTAATTATTGGACTAAAATATTACAAAAAAATTATTTGGTACCATTTCAAGATTTGCTTTTTATGGAGATCATATCCTCTTGAAGCTAGATTTGTCTTAACCCAAATCCCAGACCAAATCGATAACGTAATGTAAGACCATTTTTGTCTACAAAGTTTAATAGATTTGGCAATTAAAATAACTAATTTCGAACGTTTCCAAAAATAACACTCTAACTTTGATCAGTTTTATAAATGTTTTGTTGTATTTCATACCATATTTACATTCTACTTTAAATAATTTATTTTAATCACTTTCTGTTTGTTTATTTAAAACACGGTTAGACGGATAATTGTTTAAAACAAAATGCTAATCCAGTTGCTAAAAATAAAAAGTCCTAGAGAGCAAATTACTATTATAGTACATGAAAATGAAAATGAAAGTACACACTTCTTTTTCTTTTTCTTTTATTTTTAGGGTGAGAAAAAAAGTACACACTTTTTGTTTTGTCCTTTCAAACTTTTCAGATTCTTAAGAACCAATGCTCTACAATCAATAAAGAAAAACTTTTTTTTCCCCCCTAAGGAAGAAGAATACATTCTTATTTGTCCACTATCCGATTGAAGACTTTATACATGAAAGTGGGCAACTGGTCATGATGGTATATGTTAAGAAATTGCTATGAAGGCATCAGCATTTATTTGATAGTCATTGGCTCAAGTGGCTAAAGAATACCATATGAAGGTCAATAACTGATCAATCGGGTGAAATGGGATTGATACTTCATAACAAGAAATACGAAATCTTTAAATTGGACTATTTCTTCCATGATTATATTTGTCAAATTTCATAGTTCAATTTGATATCGCAATTCACATCACTATTTTTGTTATCATACTCTCTATAGTGAAGACAACTCAAACCTGAAATATTATTGATTGAATGAATGTTATTATTTGACATATATTAGATATCTAAATCTGAATTAAAAAAAATATTAAAGTTTATACTTTATATCATTTTCACGGTTCAAAATGAGGTTGAGGTTTAAATCAATAGAACTAATGTTAATTACTTAAGAAAACTAAAAATAAAATTAATGGGGAAGTTCAATCCTATATTGATATGAGTTTTTATTTGAATTGAAAGATGTATAGCTGACTGATAAAAGAGTAAAAGTAATATAAATTTTAACCATAAAAAATAAATAAGAGTAACACCGATATTTTTTATTAGATGTATAAAATCCAATGAGAGATCATGTCTATAAATCATCTTCATTCCTTTATTAAATCTAACATGTGTATATGACCTTATGAGAATGAAATTGGAAAAAGCTTGTCCATTTCCCTTTCAATTTACTATTATTATTTTGCAAGCTAATTGGTTTTTTTTTTTTTTTTAATTTTTTTCCTTTGAAAAATCTTCAATTTAATTGTTAAACAAAATATCCATTTCCGTTGATTATATGAAACATTACTTGTCGGCTGTTTGCTTTTCTTTTCTGAAAGAAAATTCTAGTCCACTGAAGACATTTTTGCTAGGTTTTAAGGTAGAGAAAATATAATAAAACGTTGATTTGTCCTTCTACATCAATGGAATTATGGAATTGATATATACTTCTATTTCTAACTTCAAATATAATAATCCTTTTTTTTTTAATTAAAGAAGATTTTTCATGTCGGGTACCCGAACCATTCGGCTTGGATATTTGACAATATTCATACTGGACGGGTCGGACGTCCAGTATGAATAATTCATTTTTTAATATTTATATTTGATTTAATATCCATACCGGATGCTCGACCTTCTCGGTATGAATAAACATGGGGTAACATGGTTTATCCAAATCGGTCGGGTCGGGCACCTGGTATGAATATTAAAATTTCTTAAAATTTTTATTTTTATATTATTATCCATATTGAGCGGCCTATGTCCAGTATGAATACTCAATTTTTATTTTTAAAAAATTATTATCTATACCGGATTTTAAAAGCCCATCATGAATAATTAATGTACATATCAAGTCTTTAATGCTCGGTATAGATAATTTGATATCAATATACTCTTTTGTTGTAGTGAATTCATATTGAAATACATGCCCTTCTATTAAAAAAAAGAGTCAAACACATCAAATGTCACGGAATTTGTCAACATCGTCAAACAATAAAAGACAGAAAGATAAGATCAACCTTGAACTTTTGTGCATAACACTTAAATTGAGTTGGTTGCTTGGTTAAACACGTTTCTTTCGTATTGACGAGGGATTTGATACTCACCCAACTAAAAACAATAATAAGGACATCTCTCTCCTATTTGAGCAATACTCATGACGTTTGAATTATGTATATAATGTTTGACGTTTCATTTATGCGTGATGTTCGATATATGTTTGACAGTATGACATTAATTGTTCATAGAAAGGTACATACCCAAGAACTTTTCATTATGATTGGCTATATTTTCACCTTTTAAATATTTTATATACATCCCTTTTTTATACACATTCAATTAATAGTTATTTTAAAAAATTATTAATTATAGGGTTAATTACATTAATATTTCCTAGGTATCTCAAAATCAAATTCAATTACAACTTTAATATTTATTGCACTAACATATTTTAAAATATTGACTACTATTAAAACTAATTATTAACTAACCATTTATTGCAAAAGTCAAAAATTCCCTTAATATATACATTTTTCTTTTATTTTTAATTATTATTTTTTTGAAAAAATTGTTATATATATTTAAAATATAAAAAATTAATGAAAAATCATACCATAATTATAATTATAAAGAAATTTTTGCTCCTAAATTATAATTATGATATAATTTCATTATTAATTTTGTATTATATATATAACAAAATTTTCAAAAAATATATAATAATTAAAAATAAAATAATAAAATATATACTAGGGGTAGTTTTGACTTTTTACAATAAGTGGTTAGTCAATAGTTGGTTTTAATGATGGTTAATATTTTTAAGGTATGTTAGTGCAATAATTTTTTTTTTTTTTTGAGAATAAATTAGTGTAATAAATATTAAAATAGCCATTTAGTGTAATTTTGAGATACTTAAGGGATATTAGTGCAGTTAACCTTATAATTAATAATCTTTTAAAACAACCATTAATTGGGTGTGTGTATGAAAAAGGGTGTACATATAATATTTAAGGGGTGAAAACATCGCCACTCTTTCATTATTATTATGGTTATGTCTAAATATAGCACATGTAGCCCAAATGAGACCCAAAAGACTAGCAAATCCAAAGGCTCAAATAAGGAAATGAAGCGTTATATAACCCATGAGACGTAATCATATGCCACGTCAATAGAAGCATGCAAGAATTTGATTATGCTAAGACAACAAAAGTAGCTTGAATTGACCAACTCGCATATAGGGAACAATTTGAGATTGCAGGGGCTTAACAGCTTGAAACACAACATCCCATAATTTTCTTAACAATGTAGAATTCCAAAAACAAGAAAATTCCTATATTAAGAAGAGGATTACTTAAAACAAGAAATTACCGAAATTACATTTTGATTCGAATATAGATATATTGAATGTAATTTTATGTAAAATAAAAAAAAATAAATTTGAGTCTTTCCTATATTTTAGTTTCGAATTAGTAAACAATGAACTCTAATATTATATAAAGGGTCCTTCGCATGTACAAGACATACGATAATAATGCAACAACACTAGGCAATCTCATAAACCTTAGTAGAAACTCTGCTAAAATATATACTCCTCCAGAAATAAGATAATCGTGGATATAGACATCATTTAAAGGGTAGAATTGTGTTAAAAATTCTTTTGTCTTTTTATTTATTTTTCTTGCATCATTATTGTCTCGTTATTTCACCATAATTACAGTTGTTCATTCACCTTAAGCATTCAATTTAAATCAATTCGAGTGTTGCCCAATTTTTTATGTCAACATTTTGGCATTAGAAGGAGAGCCAAAAAATCTCTGGTTTTACGAGTTTATGTTGAATTACGTGTTCTTTGCAACTATTTCAAGTAACTATGGCTAGAACTTCTCATGTGCATAGAGATACTCCTTGCAGGAGTGCACACTTAGGCAGTCTTTCAAATGCAAAAGAAGGGATGGATTAGGTGCATCAGACACTAGTTGATGGAAACCAATGAGGAGCAGATCATGATCATGATTATGTGGACTCGAACCTTACAATAGATTAGTAGCAGGACGCTATGCAAAATTTGCCTCTTGTGAATGCAACAGTTGGGTAGGTAAGTGTTCCAAACCTTAAAGCTATGGTAAAAAAGCAAGGCGGAGTAGAAGACGCACTGTGAGTATTTAATAGAAAGCTATGGTAAACAAGAAAGACAGAGTAGAAGACACATTGTGAGTATTTAACAGGACTATTTAGGAATTAAAGGCACCACCACCCGTGAACACTTGTAGCAAAAAGACCATTTGCAGAATGAGAATCCATGCTAGGGTGAAAGACAACAAGCAAACCAACGTCCTCCCCAACAAGCGAGCCAAGACGAGAACGGCATCCTCAAGTCATAGCTCTACAAACAATGACCAATAAACCAATACATTTTAATTTGTTATATCTAATTTCTTAAATTATGATCATGATTTAATTCTTATTTCTTATTTTTAAATTATTCTTGTAATTTATATATGTTTGTGACCAATAAAGTGATATAAAAAACTTTCTTGCATAATAAATATTTTTTGTTATATTTGCTTAAATTTAAATTCTAGCAAAAAACTTAATTTCTAATTTAAATATAAAATTAACATAGTTTGATTGTCAAACATTATATTATGATCACAAATAAAAAATTAAGTAGATTATAATTTGGTAAAAATATTATTTCATGTTTTTCTTATGCCTTATAAGGGATTTTTAAATTGTAAGATTATATACGTATAATTAAGTGCATTATTAATTTTCACTTTTAGTTATTCTAAAATTGATAAACATTATTTAGAAATCAACCAAAAAGAAAACTTCATATTTGACTGTTATAATTTTAGTTATTTTTAACATTATTATCAATTTATTAAAGTACTTCCTCTAATATTAATTTATGGGTTGCTATTGATGGGCCCGATTGGTGTTAAACTAAAAATTATAAAAATAAAATAAACGTTGTCGGGTCATGCTTAGCTTTCCATCATACCATATCCCAAACTCGAATCTGATCGGTGTCAAATTAAAAAAAAATAAATCTTCTTATATTTTTTATCGTACTCAAATTATGTGATATGTGAGTTGTTAATATCTTATAAATCACGAGATAATATAATATTTAATATAATATTGATAATTCAAATACCCTATCATTTAAATATGAATTTTGATAAAAAATTTGGAAAGCTTAACATTATTCATGAAGAAACTTTGCATTACCCAGTACTTGATTGGTGCCACATTTTTTTTTAATATAAATTTAAATAGATAAATAAACCGAACAATAGAGAGTTGTCAAATGATCAAAATTAGATAAAATGATAGAAATAGCATCGAAGAAATGAGATTGATGAACAAAAGAGGGACGAAATTTAGAATGCAATAGAAATAGCATTGAAGAAATGAGATTGATGAACAAAAGAGGGACGAAATTTAGAGTCCTAGATATAGAAAAGAGACGTTATCCACCTCTAAGTTGGGTGCATGTCTCTCTGTCTATCAGTTTTGGACAATCTCTGCAATCTTTATGTCATCAACAAACCAAAAAACCCCCCAAAAAAGCAAAAAAGAAAAAAAGAGGCATTCTTACACAGAGTGCCCCTTTTCTTGTCAATTTCCAATTTTCCCAGGACCATACCTGCTCAGTTCAATGCAGCTTCGTGTGTGAAATGGTGGGTATGAAGCCAAATTCCTGAAAATTCGAAATCCTGCACCTGAGAAAATCCATCTTATGTTGAATAAAATTGTTATTTATGTTCATGACATGTTTAATGTAACAATCCTCTTAGTGAATACTTTGCATGCTTTGAATATGCTCTTAAAAATTGATTAGTAAGGAAAATTCAATAAATAACTTATATTTATGCTTTCAATACATAATTTGTATAAATTTTTGTTATCAAAAGAATGCATTTAATTTTTTTTTTTTTTTTTTAGTTGTGTTTCTGAGGGCTTTGATGTTAATATTCTAAGTCGGCAATTTGTATGCTTTGAATATATTATTGAGCTATGTCCAGGTATATGTGGAACAACAAATTAATAATCATATCAAATCTTGTACGATGCAGAATATTTTGAAATCATGTTAAAAGAATCAACAAGATATGAATATTGAAAACAGGATTTTTTTTATAATGGTGTTTTTAATTGTTTTTGTTTTATTATGGGTTTTATATGGTATGTCGTTGAAGTTTGTGCATATGGCACACTTAGCACCCTTCATATGCATGCAATAATAACTCACTTTTGAGGATTTTCATGTAGAAAGGATTTTTTTCTGGAAGGTTTCATGACACTTGTATTCTGCTTTATTCGTCAGTTTAATAGTAACCGATAGCTTTTTCAGCAATGGATGGTCCACCAGCATGATTCATGATGCTATTTACAAATTGGTTATCTTGTGGTCTAGAATACCCTCCTTTGTGAACAGTTTTTACGCAATGATGCGAAGCATGAAAAACCACAAACTCACACATTTGGTCTAAAGACTTTCGGTTTTAGTTGGCTTTTTCTTGTTGAGATTCTTATTACTGAAAGTGACAGTTACTTTTGTTTCTATCGTTCCTTTGTTGGAGTTTTGAGTCGGGTGTGTATAGTTTTGATGTTTTCAAAGGAGGAAATCCACGAGATTCTCTTTTGAGAGTTGGTTCACATAATTATGTTTCTACTTGGTATTGAATTAAGCGGTGTTTTGGTGTTCAAATTTTCGCACCTGTAAATGTAATGCCTTGTAAGCTTCTCAACAGAATTGCACTGGCTTTGTTTGGAAAAACACAGCTGTCTTTTGTTCTTGATATCAAATTTTGAAGTCTTTGTTTTGTTGGTTTGCTAATTCTTAGGTTTGAAAGCTGAGTAACGTCGTAGTCTCTAAGTTGGAACCTAAAAGAAACTTCTTGGAGATTACACAAGGTACCTACTTTTCTTCGCATGTTTGAGTTTAGAACATTTTTTTTGCCAGATGGGTGTGGAAATTTTTTGTAGCTTATATTAATATCTGAAGATGAAAGGTTGAATTGGTTAAGTCTTTTTTCATATTTTGAAAATTCTGGTTGTTTAAGTCTTACTACATTTATTCTAGTTTGAAATTTTGCAGATTATAAGAAAATTAAATGTTTATAAGCACTAGCTTAATTGACTCTGTTTACAGTGACAATTTGGTGAATTAGCCTTTCCCAATTATGGTTGAAGAATATGATTCATGCACTTCTAGCAATAAGAAGAGACTTACAATCCAAATTTTCTTGAAGGATATCAGGTATCATTTCAGATTTTCTCCATGGTGTTACAAACTTGATGTACTTAGTCTGCACATTGTTGATTTAGCTTTCATTACTGTCATCTTTGTTATTGTGTTTGCATTGACACAATGTTTGTAACTTTTACTATCATCTTTGTTACTGTGTTTATAAAAAAAAAAAAAAAAACTTTGTTATTGTGTTTGCATTGATACAATGTTTGTCACTTGCAACCGGCTGAAATTTTGTTCTTAACATCTTTGCTCTAAACTGAACAAATTAGTCAAAAACTATTTGCATAAATGACCAAAAAAGATGAAAGAAGAAAGAAGAAAAAATAAACTCTATGTGGTCAAGAGCCATTTTTATTGGTTGCTTAGAATCTAACAAGTATAGGATATTGATGAGTATGCTAAGAGGAGGTCTGAGAGGGTGAAGGGGACGATGGCAATCGATGTGGCAAGAAGGCGCAACCAAAGGCCGCACGAGCAGGTCACGGAACACTCTGGAAGGCTGCTGCCAGCAGCAGGTGTGACCTGAGGTTGCACAAGCAGGGTGTGAGTGATTCTGGAAAATGACCACCAGCAACTGGTGCAAGCTGGGGTCATGTAACGGAGGTGGCGGGCTGGTTTTGGGGATCTGCGAGATTTCCTTTTATGTTTTGATATTATATTCTTTTAGGATTTGACATTATTTCCTCTGGTGTTTTGATGTTATATTCTTTTAGTTTTTATTTCCCAAGAAGTCTCAATTTCCTAAAAAAGTTAAAAAGGTTGTTATGATAACAAGGTGCTCAACAGATGTACATGAATACCATCAAGAGCTGAATAACATGATGGCTTCAATGTTAGTTTAAGCTTGCATCAGGGGTTTCATTTTTAACTGTTGAGCACCAAACATTAGTTTACTCTTCAGATGATGCACTGTGATGTAAGAAGTTGTTATGGGAACTTATTTTCTTTTGACATGTAGGGCTGATGCTTGACTTTTGCTATCTTATGAACAGGCATGCTTTAAAGTTGGATGAACTTGGTCTAGAAATAGCACAGATTGCATTTCCTGCGGCACTGGCTTTGACAGCTGACCCAGTTGCTTCTTTGGTTGACACGGCTTTTATTGGCCAGATAGGTATTGTATTCTCTCCGTTCGTTTTAATCTTTATTGGTTGTATTATTTTCTCTTATGATCCTATTTATATGTGGTGATAGCATGCTATTGTATGACATCTCACTTGCTCAATTACTAGGCCAAAGAGACAGGTTTATTTTCAAGTTGTTGTGGTGATTATAACATAGTTGATATGGTTGTGATGTCATCAGCTTAAGCATGCAGTTTAGTAACTCATTTACTGGGCCTATATAGGTTGAGATGCAATTATTATACATAGTTGAGAATGCATCAATTTGATCCTGGTTGACCTATGTTCCTTCAATAAATTTTTGGAAAGGTGTACATATGTTTGCACTTTAAATTCAATCCGAATGTTTTCAGTGACTGGTCAAAGTTAACCTTATTGAATCAAGAAGGTATGGTGATTTTTTTAATTTTCCTTATACATTATTCATCTTAATCCCTGCAGGTCCAGTAGAACTTGCTGCTGTGGGAGTTTCTATTGCTCTTTTCAATCAAGTATCAAGAATTGCAATATTCCCACTAGTAAGTGTGACAACTTCTTCGGTTGCTGAGGAAGATGCTATCATGAGTAAGAACCCTGAAACAGAGAGCCTTGACACATGGTGCCTTGAACGGGGGAGCCCTGAAGAGCAAATTTGTAAATATTTAGAAGAAACGGATTCCACAAACAACGAAGAAAAGGCATTGATCCCTAAAAATGGTATGCTATCACTAACTTTTTGATTCTTTTTTTTTTCCTTTGTAATAATAGATTACCTAATGTTTTTCAGTATTGTCTCTAATTTTCCACTTGAATTGTAAATTTTTTGTTTATAGGTTAAAAAATCTATGTAGTTTTGTGATTTTTACATTTTTTTGTTCCCCTTCATTCTTTCTATCAGACCCTGGTAACGTTGAATCAAAACCATTAGGCAGTGGCTCTTATATTGCAAAATGTGAGCAACAAGGAAGAAGGCATATACCGTCAGCCTCATCAGCATTGGCTTTAGGCAGCATACTTGGCATCATCCAAGCAATAGTGCTTATAGCTGGAGCAAAACCTCTTTTAAACTTCATGGGAATCCATTCTGTAAGTATTTGTTATTATAAGAAATGGCTCTTGAACTTGTTTAGCTGATTTCCTTGTTTTCAGATACATACCTTGACAGTGCTTTATCTATTGGAAATGCTGCCTAGAAATTAGCATGATACTTTTGTCTATACAGGATTCCCCTATGCTAACCCCTGCAAAACGATACTTGACATTGAGATCATTAGGTGCCCCTGCAGTTCTCTTATCATTGGCAGCACAAGGTGTTTTTAGGGGATTCAAAGATACAACAACTCCTTTGTATGCCACAGGTATGCCGTATAAGACTTTAGTACTTTCACTCAAATTGAGCTCTTGCAACAGATTACAAAACAGTTCCAGTATCATATGGAATTTACTTCATTCTAATTTGTTCTATTGTCTAAATCAGTGGCTGGAGATTTAACAAACATAATCTTAGACCCAATTTTTATATTTGTCTTCCAGAAGGGAGTCAGCGGTGCAGCCGTTGCCCATGTTATTTCTCAGTAAGTTATATTCAGTTACTATATGTGTCTAGAAATATCAGTGTTTCTTTCATGATTCCATTGTTGCTTATTTTTGGTCTTAGTATATACTTCTATATGTCGGTTACAGGTACCTAATGGCTGGCATACTCTTGTGGAGATTAACAGCGCAAGTTGACTTAATACCTCCTAATATCAAAAATCTACAATTTGGTCGATTCCTTAGGAACAGTAATGAATCTAATCCCAATTCTTATGTTTATACATTTGCATTTTCTTTTCTCTGTCATATTGAGGTTCCCTCCTTTCTCAGCCTAACTTTTGGCTGTAGAACTTTGAATTTATGGCACAAAGTTATGACCACCAGCTATGTAAACATAAGAATGTACCATCTTGCTAGATGAATCAATAGCTGTAAAAAGTTTCATGCGTAATATATTAAAGTGATATCTATTGTAATGTTGTATATACAAATGATTAACTGTTCTAAATGATTTTCCAGGCCTCCAATTTACATTAATTCTACTTCTCTCACATTCTCGGCTTGCATTTTAAAATGTAAAATAATTAGGAAACACCAATGTTGATCTGTTAGTTGATACTTGATGCTCTCTACACATGAACAATATTTTCTGCTTGCATCATCAATCATAGATAACGTACAAATAAATGCAGTAATGATATCCTTTGACTATTGTGAAGAAGCTGAACATAAATTTTGATGCTCCATCACTGAAGTGAATACATGCATAATTGTACTACAATATTTTCCAGACATCATCTAATATCTGCTCATTTCGATTATAAGACTAGTGGCCATCCAAGATCAATTTGAATAGTTTCTTTTACGTAGACTGCCGTCGGAGTTTCAATAGGCTTGTGGGCTACACAACAGGTGGCCCTCTCCCACCCATTAAACCTCCTCTTATTTAGTGTGAGGGGGATTTTATTCCACGTTATTTTATGTACTGTTAAGCTTGATGAATCAAGCTTTGGCATGTCAAATTTACTGGTTGATTATTTTCAATGCTGTTTAGTTGAAAGTATATCAAGCTTTAATATATTTCAGCTATGCTGATTGACGATATCAGTGCTTTTTAGATGAAGTATAACATAATTTATTTTCCTTTTGTTCATGTACTACAGGTTTTCTTTTATTAATTAGGGTAATTGCTGTCACATTCTGTGTCACCCTGTCCGCATCATTGGCAGCACGACAGGGAGCAACAGCCATGGCTGCATTTCAGATCTGCTTGCAGGTTTGGTTGGCCACATCTCTTCTTGCTGATGGTTTGGCAGTTGCTGGGCAGGTTAGAACTGATTTTTCATCTGCAATTTCTTTAATAGAAATTTAAAAACTCATTCTCTAGTGAAATGCATGAATAGACATAGATTACTGCAAGTAATATTTGTAAATACATTTTTACAAGTGCATGTAGATGCTGCGGAATTACTAGGCCACTAATACCTATTTAGTAGACTACTGTAAAAATCCGGATACCAATAAGATCTGAGAGTAATTGCTCAGACAACAATTTTTTTTTTCTTCGGTAATCTTCTTCTTAGCTGGATTCAAGTTTCTTCAACTTCTCATCTTTAGTCATCTATGTGGTAGATTTGATTTATTGCTAGTTTTCTTAGAATTCCTAGAAGTTGCTTTATAGCTTGTTCAAAATTTTGGCTGAAGAGACCATGCCTTTACAAAAAAAAAATTGCATGGGATGGGCACGGTGCCCCCACCCACATAACATGTTACGTGGAATGATATGGTGTACCATCCAATAATATGTGGTGTCTATGCCTCGTGTCATGTTATTAGTGGATCCAGCGCACACACAATTCCCACACATGTTTTTCTCTGCCTTGACACATAGAAAGTTAATCAGACTATCATGCTTTTATCTGTCAGTTTACTTATTTCGATTCCTTGATCTGAAATTCTCTGCTTAAATTGTCTTTAGTGTTTGAAAAGCATTCCTGGTTAAATAGTTTCTATCCTAAGCCAGTAGTGGTATTAATTCATTAACAGCACTTTGTAAACCTAAAGACTGTAGGTCCTTATAGGAGTCTTGGATGCTATTTCTGTCTTCTTCATAGTGTCATATGTATAGTGATTTAGTTCACATTCCTATCAAAGAAGATCAGCCCTTTTTTTAGTTCTTTGAATTTGCTTATTTTATATGCTAAACTTCAGTTAATTTCTTCACGCTCAGGCAATACTGGCAAGTGCGTTTGCAAAGAAAGACTATGACAGGGCAACAGCAAGTGCTTCTCGAGTATTACAGGTGCTCTATTTTGTCTTTAGAAAGATCAAGTGGCTTGTCCTGTGATATAATTTTCTCAAATGATTGTTCATGTGTATCCTACAGTTGGGATTGGTTCTTGGGTTGATTCTTGCCACACTAATAGGAGTAGGACTGAATTTGGGAGCCAGATTATTCACAAGAGATCCCGGTGTTCTCAAGCTCATAAGTATAGGAATTCCGGTATCTTCTTTAATCTGAAAACAAGACTATTGCCATTTTTGTACTTCATCCAAAAAAGACTACAAAAATAATATCGCTTTCCCTTCATGTCAGTTTGTTGCAGGTACTCAACCCATCAATGCTTTGGCATTTGTCTTTGATGGTATCAACTTTGGAGCATCTGATTATTCATATTCTGCTTGTTCCATGGCAAGTCTATGGCTCCTTTCTGCTCTTTGAATGACTGAAGTAGGATTCTGTTTCTTTCTAATGAAGCACTTTGCCCAGTTCATGAAAATGTTTGCAAGAAACAAAATATGCTAGTTCTGGAAGCATTTTTTGCTGAAAAATATAGGTGGAAACATATGCAGTAAGTTCATGGAGAGAAGAATAAAGTATACAATCCTAACAGAAAGTCTTATATTGTTGAATACAAACATAGTTAGAAGAAGAAAACAAAAAGGAACTAAAAAATTTATCCCATGAAATTGGAAATAATGTATCCTTGCAAGAAATGACCTGAAATTATTGAAATTGTTTATTTATCCTAATGTTTTAACTTGGCATGCTTTCTTTTTACAGGTTATGGTGGCTTTTGTTTGCATTCTATGTTTGTTAGGTCTATCTGCTATCTTTGGATACATTGGACTCTGGGTTGGTCTGACCACATATATGAGTCTTCGAGCTTTTGCTGGTTTTTGGAGGTAATTCTCATTATGATCATGTCATTTCTTGTCTTAATATGATCTTGAAGATAGGTTCAAACCCTTAATCCACTATGAATTCGCAATTTATTCGTCCTTGAAAAGTTACACATTAAAGAACAGCATTTATAACCTCATCAATTGTTGAAAAGCAAAGCCTTATTAGAAATTGTCTCGATGTTGGATTCTTGAATGTGCAGGATAGGGACAGGAACTGGGCCTTGGAAATTTCTCAGGAGCTGAATGTGGAAATGTTCATTATCTCAGCTATTAGTTAGCTTATACAAGATCTCTTTGAAGTTGCAAGTTATTTGCATAGTTTTCTTTACATGGAAATTAGTTTCAACACATATATTGTCATGCTTTAGGCTTTGGTTGCCTTTCACATTTTCCCTTCTGTGTACATATTGTGTAAAGACTATTACAGGTATACAGTAAAGGAAAAAAAATAAGGATATTTGATGCTATATAAATCAAAGGTAAAAAATACAATGACTCCTGGTTGAGTAGTTATTCATTACTTTGTCCATATTAGCAAGGAGGGTTCAAGTGTCACCTTGTTCATAAAAAAATCAAAAAAAAAAAGAGGAAAGTGCAGGAAAACTTTAACTTGTGACCCACTAATAGAATTTTGTGCTGATGTCTGCGAGATCAGCTTCTGCAACATTTCCATCAGGTTCTGGTTTGTTGGATTGGTACTAAACTAGCATGGGTTCACTCCCTGTGTGACCATGTTTCCACTGCTCTGACCAACTTGGTTCGGCTACTAAAATCTGCTTGGTTTCTAGGTGGCCAGCTTTCCATGAATCTTCCAACATTTCTCTTTGAAATGGCCTAGCTTTTTGCAGGGTTTACACCATGGTCTTCCTCCTATTTTTGCCTGATTGTTAGTTGTAATGGACTGACCTCCATGAGCAACAGGCACTGAACTTTCAGGACTGTTCTTTATCTTGTTTTGAGTCCCCAATATCAATTTCTTTTTGCTCTCTTCTCTCCTTACTTCTGAGAACACACCCCTAATCTTTGAAAGTGGTTTCATACCAAGAATTATGTCTTGAACCTCATCCAAATACTGATTCAAGCCAAACAAAAACTTGTAAATACGCTTCTCTTTTATGAATTCTCTATGTTTGAGTCCATCCTCAGCGCATCTAAAATCAAGATGGTCGAACATAACTACTTGCTGTTCGAGTCGAATAAGGGTGTTGAAGTACTAGGTAACTGTTAAATCTTTTTGTTGTAAATCATGAACCATGTTCTCAATGCCCATTATCTTCGATCTGTTGTCCCTATGAGAGTAGGTTTCCTTTGTAGCTTGCCAAATCTGCTCTGCAGTATCATATAAGAGAGAGTTTTTACCTTTGTCATTGGTCATCCTTTAGATGAGCCAAGACATTACCATGTTGTTGTTTGCATCCCACTTTTTGTAAGCTGGATCATCACTTGCAGGAGCTTTTGATGCACTAGTCAAAAAATTTGCCTTGCCTTTGCCACTCATAAACATCCAAACCGATTGTGACCACTGAATATAATTATTCCCATTTAATTTATGACTCATGATGGGAAGATGTGGAGTGTTATTGTTTTCGACTCCTCTAGATCCTCCTCCATTGGCACAAGAATTCGGTTCTAGGTTTAAGGATATTTTTGATGAAGAACTTGGTGAAGTCATGTCGTATTTTGCCATATGATACGGTTAGGCTCTATTATGTCTTTCCCACCACAAGTGATATTTCAAAAAAAAATAATAATAATAAATAAAGAATGGTTGATCAATACGGTTAGAGGTGAGCAATATGTTTAAATAATAAACTTGCTCCGGTTGGTTCCAATTATATCTTTCAAAGTTTATTTAACATTTTATAACCAAAGAAACAAATATCAGTAAGTAATTAGTATTCTGATATTTAGTTTAAATAAACAGTTGTGACATATGATTTCATCGTCAAGCCAATGAGCGAAAATGATCTTTGAAGATCATTGAAGGAATGATTTGGATGGTCGTATCCCTAACATAATAATTTAAAAATTAGGGGTAGTGTGACATTAGTTTCAATTCTATGATGTATTTTGATAATATCCCAATTAATAATTATGCATCATCCATGATCTCATATTTCTTTGGGAACAAGGAAGAATTTATAAATAAAGAGGACCCCCTTTATGCATCATCTATGATCTCATAAAGATAGAGTTAAAAAATACAAGGGACCTGACAGACAGTGGGCTGGTGAATATACAGTGGTCCATTGAAGTCATCAACATCAATAACTTAAGTTATTCATTTCTATACTGATAGTTAAAAGAGAAAGGGCAACAACCCGGTTGGATGTTATAGTTGACCGTTGACATTGATGCTTACGAAATCAAAGTGATAATAGATATTATCACAAACTTGTTTAGAAATCACGAGGGAAGTCTACTCATCAGTCATCATCTTCCATTGCAAATCCTACATTGGATCCCCCCTATAAATACAAGCTAAATCCAGTGCAATTTCATGCAGGCAAAGTATTATACACAGAGAAAGAGAAAGAGGAGTAGAAATGGATGCCTATGAAGAGATAGATACTGTAATAGTTGGTGGAGGGATTTGTGGGTTGGCCACTGCTCTTGCTCTTCACAGGTACTCTCTGCACGGATCCTTAATTCCCTCTTTAGATTTTAGGACTAGTTGATTTATACATATAAAATTTAAAATAATTTCATAATCAATTCTGATCAGATAATTATTATGTGTTTCGTGATCGTATTTGCAGGAAAGGTATAAAGAGTGTGGTGTTGGAAAGATCAGAGGAATTGAGAACAACAGGAAGTGGTATCGGTATTCAAGCTAATGGTTGGATCGCACTCGATCAGCTTGGTGTTGGCTCCAAACTTAGACAAAAATTCGTTCTTCTTCAAGGGTATTTATTACATATACCTCACTCTCTCTCCCTCTCTCCCATATGAGTATTCAATATATGGTCATCAATTTGTTCAAATTTCTTGCTTAATTTCTGCCTGCATCCTTCATTCCCTGATTTATAAACTACTGTTCATAGTTTTAAAAAGTAAAGATTAACCAATTAAATTCATTCATTACATTTGAATTAAATAGGAAAGAAAATTAGTTTTAGGAGAGAGAAAATGCAATGGATAAATTTGATTGATTGATCTTTACTTTTTAAAATCAGATATACCTATATTAAAATTTTATATATATGTATTGCAGAAACTACATATTTAGCGTAAGAAAAAGGGTTTGATCCGTATCATCTTGAATTTGTTCAAATTTCTCTATTTTCTTAAGAATACTGCATCTCCAACTCATATCGAAGAGAACTTTTTCATATAAAACCTGCTTGATTTAGATCGAAAGAATTGTACGGCTTTATGAAAGCATGTGCTATGGTTTGAATCCGTAGTCAATCCTATTTCTAGGAACGGTTAATAATTGAATCCAATTTTTTTCGTTCCATTCATTTTGTATCTGTAATAATGTGAAAGGAAGTCTCAATTCCAAGTTGTTCAAGAATAATAGCATTGAGTTTCTCAACCCACTGATATAGGATTACTCAGTTCTATTTTTTGGCGGCTAATGTACAATATCTCCATTAAGTAGTGTCACGACAAAAAGGATATTATTTATTATTAATTATTTCATTCACCAAGGCACCAACTATCATTTAAGTGCTGTTAATTATATCTCAAGCTAGTGGTTCATTTTATACAATGTATTTAATTAAGGGAAATTTCTCTTTAATTTATTTAAGCATTATATGGGTGATAATCATTTAACTGTGAAGTTATTTTTATATACTACAGGATTAGAGATAACTTGCTCGACACTGGCAGGAAACAACTTATCTTGTAAGTTTTCTAGCTTCTCTCTTGTTTTTTCGGATGTTTTAAATTTTAATCAATTTTGAGAAGAAAAGATGATGACATGTTCTAGAGAATATATACTATATTTTAATTCTAGTAGCATGAAATAATATTTTTAACTATTTAGCAGCCTTTTGTAGTTACTAATTAAAGTAACCCGACT
This sequence comes from Litchi chinensis, assembly GCA_019925255.1. Taxonomy (NCBI): domain Eukaryota; kingdom Viridiplantae; phylum Streptophyta; class Magnoliopsida; order Sapindales; family Sapindaceae; genus Litchi; species Litchi chinensis. Next base: position 9,116,642 of record CM034473.1, on the reverse strand, counting down.
TTAGTACTCTGGATTTTTTTTATTTATTATTTCTCCAACAATTTAATGAAATGCTTACTTTGGTCAATAACTTAGCCTGAAATTTTATTTTATTTTTTAAAAAAAAGCAATAAATGATGTATTATACATTTTATAAAGTTGATATATTTGATAGGACTGGAGAAGCTAGATGTGTAAAAAGGAGCGATTTGGTAGAAGCACTAGCAGATGATCTTCCACCAGGGACTATACGTTTTGGATGCCAAGTTGTGTCTGTTAAATCAGACGTCATCACTCCCTATTCCATTCTTCATTTGAATGATGGCACTTCTATTAGAGCCAAGGTATTATTATAATTTTTCTTTTTCAAAACCTTTTTGGATGCAGACTGACTGTATGTCTTACAAATAAGCAATTGAAATTTTTTAGTTTAAATGAAAAATAATGGATTGATCGGCACCAAAAAGTGATCGTGTTCTTCTATGTACTAGTGCTCGTGCTCATATTAACAGGATTTGGACTATTTCAATTCTGATAAAACTTTAACTTTTAGATTTTTCGAGATATGTGTGCGTATTAATTTTAATCTTAATTGGATTTGAAACATTACAAATTGTCTTAACATGTTATACAGATTATGAAAATGTTTTATTTTTCTTTTATTTCTAATTTGTTAAAGTGTGAATTAAGTCCAAAATATTTGACATCAATTATCTCCATGAACTTGTACATGACACAGGTGCTAATTGGCTGTGATGGAGCCAACTCTGTAGTTGCGGATTTTCTAGAGCTGAAACCGAAGAAGGTTTTCTCTTCATGTGCAGTGAGAGGATTTACAAATTATCCGAAAGGTCATGGACATCCTCCTGAGCTAGTCCGATCAATCAAAGGCACCACCTTATCCGGAACCGTCCCTGTTGATGATAATCTAGTTTTCTGGTTTATAGTTGAAAAATGGAATCCTGAAGGTACCTTTATTATAAACCTATCTAATAGTATCATATTATCCATTGTAACATAAATTCATATAATTTATTCTTGAATTTAACTTAAAAAAATTCATACTAATTTTTAAAATCCGGAAGGTACTTTTACTATAAATTAACCTATTTAATAGTATCATATAATCTATCTTGATATTAATTTACATGGTTTGTTGCTGATATTTACTTGAAAGATTTTGCACTAGCTTTTGATCTATAATTTGGATTGATTCTAATTACTTGATGTAAGGTCTAAGGACATAACAATTTGCATAATTCTTTGTAAATCTCATAATTATAAAAATCCTGGTATAAGTATGATTTGATTGTACGAGTTCTCGTGGCAGATTGGAGGCTGTGGAAGGATCCCGAGCTCATAAGAGAAATGACCCTAGAAACAATTAAGGGATTCCCACCCGAAAATGTAGAAATGGTGAAGAACTGTGACCTTACTTCATTGTCATTCACACATTTGAGGTATCGAGCACCATGGGACATAGTATTTGGACAGTTTCGAAAAGGGACAGTGACGGTGGCTGGAGACGCCATGCACGTTATGGGACCATTCCTTGGACAGGGAGGCTCAGCTGCAATGGAAGATGCTGTCGTGTTGGCTCGATGCCTGGCACGGAAAATGCAGGCCAACATCAATATGGACCATGACATGAAAGGAATTGAAGAAGGAATAGATGAGTATGTGAAGGAGAGAAGGATAAGATTGGTTCAGTTGTCAACACAAACATATCTTGTGGGGTCATTGGTGGACACTTCATCATTGATCGTCAAATTCATGATAATTCTGATCATGGCTGTGTTCTTCAGGAAACCATTTGGTCACAATCGATACAATGTTGGTCATCTCTAAACCAATCATCAGCTTGTTGAATTATTGGAAATTTTAGTGAGCCTATTAGTTCCTATACATATTACAATGTATGAACTCATATTTGAAATAAAAGTCTAGGTGTAATCTATGCAAGACCAATCATCAATTATTGAGTTATACGGAACAACAATTAATGTTAACATGAAACACTTGTTAATAGAACCATTTTTTAGACTATCTACACTGTATTAGAGGGGACATGGAAGCACTAATAACAACTTCAAATTTTGGGGAGCCTTTGAGTTTTTTGATACACACAGAGTAGGATTGATTATTTCTTACTGATTATTTCTTGCTCGATCGGAAGATAAGAATTGAAGCCAATGTCAATGAATGTGTTGTAGATGAACAATAACAAGAATTCAACTAAATAAAATTTGCAAAATGATTTTTCTTTTCTAATTTTTGTAGTGATCAAGTCACCATAGTGGCCATTTGTCCATGGAGGATTTTGGCCTTACCCTCGAAAGGGTGTGGGGAAGGCCGAGCGTGGCCAAAGTCCTCCTTGGAACATGGGGTCGGGGTGTGGTAAAGGTCGGGCATGGTAGGAGTCATTTTTGAACCACAAGTGAGCAAGATGACGTTTCCAAGGTTTGAACTATTTGTCCACAGAGGGTTTTGGTCTTGCACTCGAAAAAGTGTGGTGGAGGCGGCACGTGGTCAAAGTCCTCCTAAAACCACGAGTCGTGGTGTGGTGGAGGTTAGGTGTGATCAAAGTTCTCCTCAAATCACAAGTGAGTAAAATGACATTCCTAAGGTTTGGATCCAAGATTTATAGGTATTTTGGTTGTAAATCTAGTACCACCAAGACAAGTTGGTTTGGTGGTATTAGGTTTGCAATCAAAATACCTATAGGTTTTTAGTTCAAATCAAACCTTGGGAACACAACCTTGCTCACTTGTGGTTCAAGGAGGACTCCAACCATACTTGGCCTCTATCAAAACTCTCTATGGACAAATGACCACTGTGGTAACTTGGTCACTACAATTTTCTTATCAAAGATGAGTCAATACTTTTAGAAAAAATTGTGATAATCATGGACATCTATGTAGTAAGATTTCAAATTAGAGTGTTTATAATATATTAGAATAAATTGATAAGTATGGAGAGTACTCTGATTCAATTATTTAAATCTTAACTTAAGGTTTAAATATAATAGAATAAGTTAATAGATATAGAAAGTATTTTAATTATTTTAAACAGATTGCTTATAATGATGGGTTATTTTTGTAATAAATTTTTATAATAAAATCTAGGTTAGTAAATTATAATTTTGGATAGTAATATCTACATGGTTAGTAAAAGTGTCATTAGTGCATACTTACTAGGCTAGAGTTGCTTCGACCGCATTTAGGGGTGGCAAAAAGTGTTCGCATGTCAAGTTAAGTAGGATTTGATTCGATTCGTTTATAAATTTGACTAACACAACACGAATTTGTTTAATAAAACGGGTCAACGTTTTGGATTCAACAAGAATTCGTTTATAAACGAATGACATGACACAATTAGGTCATTTATTATTTAAATCATAAAGGATCCAAATCCATTAACCTATTAATCTGTCAACTTGTTAATTTGTTTAACCCATTAATTCGTTTACTCAAAATCAACAAGCTACTTAAATCGTCGCTCAAAACACAAAATAACACCACAATGAAGTGAAAAATCAATCCAAGGTCACACTTTTCAACACAAAAATGAACCAAAATAGATCTTTACCTCCCATGTTCAACTAGCTACTTAAAATGTAACTCAAAACACAAACAACACTACAATGAACTGAAAAACTAGTCCAGTGTCACACCATTTCACTTAGTTTCGAACCAAAATATAATATTTACCTTCCATTTTCAACAACTGTTACTCAAAACACAAAATATCACTAAAAAAATATCACCATAGATTGGAGGGAAGCCGATCGAGGACTAGAGAGAAGAGATACCTGGAAGTGCTCTGACCAAATCACCGAAGATTGAAGGCTATGGAGTAGCAAATAGGAGAAGAAGAATTAGAGAGAGGAGAGTGGCTGACCGGTATGTAGGGTGGATTGTCGACGAAGGGGAGAAGAAAAATAAGAGAAAGGAGATTGAGAGGAGCTAAGGAGGGTGGACTATCAACAGACTAGTGGGTTGTGGGTGGAGATCGATAGCAGCCTGTTAGGTTTAGGTTTATGTTTGGACTTCGTTTGGTACAGCTTCTCCAAGTAGATATTTAGAATTGGATCTTTTGAAAATAGATATTTTAAAAATAGATTTTTAAAAAAAGTTGTTGGTTGTTTAGTTGTCAATTAAAAAAAATTAAATTATAAATTATTTGGTTAAATTATTTTTAAAGTACTTTTAGATTATTAATTTACCAAAAAAGAACATGAGAGAGAGGAGTAGTATATTCATTCTAAAAATAATTGCTTCAACCTTAACTATAAAAAATTAATCAATTATAATAGTAATAAAGATTTTATTGTTATCTGTTAATTTTTCACTCTTGGTTTAATTAGTCTCAAGAAATAAAAAGGTTATATTTCTTTATTCTTTTTCATCTATTATATAGTTCTTGTTAAGTTTACTTGTACCCATTTTAGTCTTGTGGAATGGTTTTGTTTAACAAAAGACTTCATATTTATCAATGAACCAATAACCAAAACCCATTACAGTATATATATATATAAAACAATGAACGAATAACAAAAATATTACATTATCAAGCAAAATCAATTTTAAAAAAAAAAACAAAAAATATAAAAAATTTACTAGTTAAAGATGAGTTTTTGGATGTTTTATAAAATAAAAAATGAATGAAAATGAAGATTATGTGTTTATATTTATAAGAAAAATATAATAGATTTATAAGGACATAGAGATATTAATAAAATAAAATAGTGGTAGATTAGATATTTTAATCTTTTAAATAAAACTTAAAAAGATCTATTGAAAAAGCTCAAAATTTGAGCTTTTTTAAGTAGATATTTTTCAGTTTTTTTAATTCTTCAAAGTTCTATTGGAATATTAATTAAACGATGTAAAAAAAATATAACAGAGCTTTTAGCATTAAAAAAAACTACTTTTGGTCAATAGATAAACTATATCAAATATACACTTAGATAGTTATAATATACACACACATACACACATATAAATGAATAATTACACTTAACTTCTATAATATGTAAATATTACAATTTAACTCTATTAACCTTGTTGACCTGCGAATCTATTAAACAATCCTAACTCGATTCGTTTAATAAAAAGGTTAAGCGGGGTTGATATGAATTCGTTTAAGTCAAATACACATCCATCGATTTTTCGTACATTGGTCTCCATCGTATCGTAACTCAAATTGCCATCTCTAACCGCATTGCTTAATACACTGAGAAAAAACTCCATTTTATGGGGTGTACATAGAAGTATAGCCACCCCACGACCAAACCGTCCCCACGTCCATTCGCCGCCTGTTAACGGACTTGGGGGGGATGGTTTTGGGTTTGAGTTTGAGCTTCAAAAAACCATTAAATTCCTACGACTAAACCCACTTCAAGGACTCAAACTCAAACAAAGACTATAATTTGATCATCATACAGCAAGCCAAGCTCAAAAATGACCACGCCATTCTCTCCACACACACCCATATGGAATCTCTTGGTGTGTTGCCTGATTCTTCCACCCTGCCTCTCCTTCTCAAGGCCTATGCGCGCCTACACGCCCTCGACAGAGGAAACAGAATACGTGATCGTCTCGTGGGTACCCAGTTGATCAATGACGTTCGAGTTGGGACTGCTTTCGTTCATTTCTACGCTTAATGCGGGTTCCTTGACGATGCGGTCAACGTGTTTGTTGATATGCCTGAGAGAGATTTGGTTTCTTGGAACGCCATGTTGAATGGATATGTGGGGTGTGGTTGTTATGGGGAAGCGGTTTCGTTGGTTATTCGGATGCAGAAGGAGAGTGGTTTCAGACCCAATTCGCGCACTGTTGTAGAGTTGCTTTCTTCGGCTTTGAATCTGAGGTTTGGGAAGGAGACACAGGGATTTTGTTTGAGAAATGGACTTTTTGAATCTGATCCTCATGTAGGGACTGCTTTGATTGGGTTCTATTTGTATCATGATGTGAGAGTTTCGCGTCTTGTGTTCGATATGATGGTTGTGAAGAATGTTGTGAGCTGGAATGCGATGATTAGTGGGTATTTTGATGTTGGGGATTGTTTAAACTCTTTGAAAGTTTTTTTAAGAATGGTGGTAGATGGGGTTGATTTTGATTCAGTTACGATATTGGTTGTTATTCGAACCTGTGCTCAATTAGGCTCTCTTACATTGGCCTCGCAAATCCATGCAATGGCTGTTAAGAAGTATAGAAATGATTTGTTCATAGTGAACGCTCTCTTTAACATGTATAGTGAGATTGGAAATTTGGAGAATTCACGTGAATTATTTGATACCATCCCTGGCTGTGATGTTGCATTGTGGAATTCTATGATATTGGCATATGTTAAACACGGTTATTGTGAAGAAGCAACTAGTTTGTTTAGTAGAGTGCGAAAAAAAGGAACCAGAGAAGATGAAAGAAGTATTGTTATTATGCTGTACTTGTGTGAACAGTTGGCTAATTACTTGAAAGAGGGTAGGAGGTTACATGCTATTGTAAGCAAGAATAGGACGAAGCTTGACATTTCTCTGGGAAATTCATTGTTGGGTATGTATGCCGAAAAAAATTGTGTTGAATCAGTCAAGAAGGTTTTCAGTGAGATGAATGATGTAGAAGTAGTCTCATATAACACTTTGATCTTGGCACTGGCTCGTAACAATTTCAGAGCTGAAGCTTGGGAACTCTTTGGGACGATGAGGGAATCAGTAATCAAACCGAACTCTTACATGATGATATCTATCCTTGCTTCGTGTGATGATGAAACTTGTCTTAATGTTGGCAGATCGCTCCATGGTTTCGTGATAAACACAGTATTGAAATAAACCATTCACTGAACACTGCACTCACTGATATGTATATGAGTTGTGGTGATGGAGCAACAGCCCAGAATCTATTTGATGGCTATCCGAACAGAGATCTGATCTCGTGGAATGCTTTGATCGCTAGTTATATTAGAAACAACCATGCCAACAAAGCGTTAATACTCTTTGACCACATGATTTCTGAAGTCGAACCAAACGTGGTCACGATCATAAATATTCTCTCATCATGTACCCACTTGCAAATCTACCTCAAGGTCAATGCTTGCATGCATACGTAACTAGGAGGGGTTCCTCTTTTGGTTTCAATTTGTCTCTTGCAAATGCATTTATATCAATGTATGCAAGATGTGGTAGTCTAAAAAATGCTGAAAAGATTTTTAAATCCTTACCCAAGAGAAATATCATTTCTCGGAATGCCATCAATGCTTTCTTACAAATATTAGAAGATGATCTCCCACCAAATGGAGTGACTTTTATATCTCTTCTATCTGCTTGCAGCTGTTCGGGTTTGATAGAAGAGGGAATGCATATTTTTCATTCCATGGTTGAGGACTTCAACATCACCCCTGAGCTTGCTCACTATGGCTGCATGGTTGATCTGCTTGGTCGTGGAGACTACTTAAATGAAGCTAAGGTGTTCATCAAATTGATTCCTATAGAACCAGACACATCTGTGTGGAGGGCTGTGCTTAGTGCTAGTTGATTCCATGCTGACATTAAAGAAGCTAAATCCATTTTCGAAAAGCTTGTAGCATTAGAACCAATAAATGCAGGAAACCATGTTCTGATATCTAATATTTATGCTGCAGCAGGTCTCTGGTCAGAAGTCAAACAAATAAGAACATGGCTCAAGGAGAAGGATTTAAAAAAGCCTCCAGGAATTAGTTGGATTGTTGTTAGAAGTCAGATTCACTCTTTACTGCCGGAAGTAGATCACACCCGCAGTCTGATAAAAATTTGATTTCGTTGTTATCCTCAATGAAAGATCTTGGATATGTTCCTGATTTTCGCTGGATATTGCACTATGAAGAGGATTAGACTAGATACATCAGGGTTTGTTCAGCTATAATATGAACCCGTGCTGTTGTTGGTTTGGTTGGCAACATCTCTTTGTGCTGATGGTTTGACAGTTGCTGGGCAGGTTAGAACTGATTTTTCATCTGCAATTTCTTTAATAGTAGTTTAAAAACTCATCCTCTAATGAAATAGACGAATAGACATAGATTACTGGAAGTAATATTTGTAAATACATTTTTCCAAAGTGCATGTAGACGCTGCGGCAATTGCTAAGCCACTAATACCTATTCCATAGACTACTGTAAAAATCCGGATGTCTATAAGATCTGAGAGTAATTTCTCAGCAACAAAAATTTTTTCTTCGGTAATCTTCTTCTTAACTGGAGGTCATCGATGTGGTAGATTTGATTTATTGCTAGTTTTCTTAGAATTCCTAGCAGTTGCTTTATAGCTTTTTCAAAATTTTAGCTAAGAGACCATGCGTTTTACAAGAAAAATTTGCATGGGATGGGTGGGGTGCTCCCACCGACGTAAGATGTTACGTGGAATAATATGGTGTACCATACACTAATATGTGGTATCCATGCCTTGTGTCATGTTGTTAGTGGATCCAGCACATACACAATTCCCCACACAAGGTTTTCTCTGCCTTGACACATATAAAGTTAATCAGAGTATCATGCTTTTATCTGTCAGTTCACTTATTTTGATTCCTTGATCTGAAATTGTCTGCTTAAATTGTCTTTAGTTTTTGAAAGACATTCCTGGTTAATTAGTTTCTATCTTCTAAACCAGTAGAGGTATTAATTCATTAACAGCACTTTGTAAACCTAAAGACTGTAGGTCCTTTAGGAGTCTTTGATGCTATTTCTGTCTTCTTCAATTGAAGATTTAAGCATCATATGTATAGTGATCTAGTTCATAATCCTATCAAAGAGGATCAGCCCTTGTTTTT